>CAESWR010000955.1:247905-277264 GCA_903171835.1 Mullus surmuletus
TGGGGGGGTTTATGGACTGGACTGCTGTATGGACAGGAGGAGGATCAGCAGCTCCTCTCGGGTCATATGCCTGCTGACCTTTCCACAGCACACTCAGTGACAGACGCAGTGTGTAGTCAGGCCAAACACACTGCTGTTCTTGTCTTAGATGTGAGTGCTGTTATGCGTTTCTGGTGTTTTCTCACCCTTGTGCTTCTCTGTGTGACAGCACAAGTGAGATCATGTATGACGTCCTTGATGAGTCCTTACGAAGAGCAGAGATGAACCACAACATCACTTATGGTACACTGAGTTTGACAGTTGGTGAGCCCATCATTGGAATGCTTCCCTCAGCTGATCACAACATCATCTCGTTTGTTTCTAGCAATCCTGTACGAGTGTGTCAAATGCATCTATACGATACATCCCAAATCGGACCTTTTGGAAAAAGCTGCCAAGTGCATTGGCAACTTTGTGGTGTCACCAAAAATGAATTTGAAATATCTTGGTAAGAGACAAAGGAACCTGTCAAGTGTTTGTCTGCTGAGGCCACAGGTGATAACTCTGTTATTACTGACGCTGCAGGCTTGAAGGCCCTCACCTACGTGGTCCAGCAGGATCCCAAACTGGCCCTGCAGCATCAGATGACCATCATTGAGTGTTTAGATCATCCCGACCTCATCATCAAACGTGAGGTGAGACTGATGCCGTTAGCACCTACTGCTTTTAATGGAAGAATCACTGGGCCTTCTTCTTTCCCATATAGACCTTGGAGTTGCTCTTTCGGATCACTAATGCCCAGAATGTCACTGTCATCGTGGACAAGATGTTGGAGTTTCTGCGCGTCAGCAAGGATGACTATACGACCACTGATCTGGTGGGAAAGGTGGCAGAGGTTGCAGAAAAATATCCTTCCAAGTGTTTGTTAGTGTGCACACCCCAAGAACATGTCAGTGCTTCAAACCTGCATTCTGTCTGACGACCAGCAGGTGGCACTTCCATTATTGGTCACATCAAAGCAGTTAGACATTTAGCAACAGCTGATGGTCTCTGTCATCAACAGTTTTCTGCCATGGTAAGATATTAGTGGTAAGCTTAGCACAGTGTCAGTGATGGGTTTGACGGTGAGGCTCCCTCAGTAACCTGACTGTTTTTGAAGTTTTCTTACCTTTGCTGTTCCTCCTTGTTGTGTTGCTTCTTTCCTATCCACCGCTGCACGTATGCACCCAACAACCAATGGTTTGTTGAGACGATGAACACCGTGTTTTCAGTGGGTGGAGACTTGATGCAGCCCGACATCCCCAACAGTTTCCTTAAACTGCTGTCTGAGGGTGAGCTGATGCTCACACTGTCACTTTTCATCTGTCTTGGTTTGTGTTCTTTTTTCGCTTTTTTTCCCCTTCTTTTCGAGCCAGAATGTTTTTTGTCTGAGCCAGGATTGGACAGTGTGGAGGAGGACAGGAAGCTGAGGCTGTTTGCTGTGGATTCCTACGTCTCTCTGCTGCAGGGTGAGCCTGACAAGCTGCCTCAGTGCTTCCTCCAAGTCATCAGCTGGGTGAGCGGTGCTTGTGCAGAGATACCTGAGCAATGCTTTCTAAAGCAGACTAAAGTGGGGGCTTGCTGCGGTGTGCTCAGGTCCTAGGGGAGTACTCGTACCTGAGAGCAGAGCTTCAACCAGCGTCTGTCCTGACACTCCTGGCCCGGGTTCTTCACATGAGGCACAGCAGCAGTGAGACAAAGACATGGGTCCTCCTGGCAATGACCAAGCTGTGTGAAGGCGGGGATGCCCCTCGTGTGGCTCAACAGCTGTCAGAGACCTACAGCAGCTCCATGGACACGGTGCTGAGACAGCGAGCACATGAGCTGCAGCACCTCAGCAGCCATCCACCACTGGGAGTCCTGATGCTTCGCCCAGCTGCTGGCCTGGAGCACCCAGAGGTGACATGCTGGGGATCTTGTTGTTGTTGTTGTTGTTGTTGTTTGTGTTCACATAAAAGCAGCTATATTGGTAACGATGATCAGCATGTTTAGAGGGCATCAGTCAGACCGGCAGAACATCTTCACACTTGACACACAGCTGACACGCTGCTGGTGTTTAGGAAGCATGAGGTCGGCAAGCTAAAGCATGTCCAGAGAAGCGTGCTCAGGTCCTCATCACACAATATGATTCAACTCGTTTCTGTGTGTGTGTGTGTGCGCGTGTGTGTGGACACTCACAGGTGGACTCTTCTCTGTCGTTTCTGGATGGGTTTGTGTCAGAGGCGTTGGCTGCTGGCGCCGCTCCCTACAAGCCTCCCCACCAGAGGCAGGAAGAGCTGGCCCGGGCCAAAGGTAAGACCTGATCCAGTGCTGCCGCTCGGCGAGGGGCGCAGCCCATTTTTACTTGTCGTGACTGTTTCCTCTCCAGCACTAAGCGTGGAGCCCTACAGCCTGCCACTGCCCATCAGCATCACAGACAGACAGTCTCCCACTCTGCTGTCCACCAGCTCCGGCCTGTCGGGTGACAGCACTGACCTCTCACACAAAGGAGGGTACGTACATACACATGCACACACACATAGATATCTGCTCACCCCTTGAGTTTTTTCTTTAGTTTCAACTCAAACTTGTGACTGGCCGTTTCAGCTCTGCAACACTGAAGCTGGATAAAGTGAAGCGTGTGTGGGGGAGGGAGGGCTACCTGGCTGAGGGGGAACCTGCAGAGGAACCTGCCCAGGTTGAGGTGCCCAGTCCAGTGCGCTCAACCAGCAGGCACGAGGAGACTGGGAGCTCACACAGCCAGACACCCACACCAGCCCCTGAACCAGAGAGGCAGCAGCTGGCCTCCTCGCTCTTTGTTGGCCTGAGCTGCCAAAGTTCAGAGTCTTTGGTGAGCTCCTTTTTCACCTCCTCTGTAGTTCACATTCTCCATGGTTCTCCTCCTCCACGGTTTACTCCCTCTATAGTTCACCTCCTCCATGATCTACCCCCCTATAGTTCACCTCCTCCATTGTTTACCACCTCCATGGTTCACCTCCTCCATGGTTTACACCATCTGTAGTTCGCCTCCTTCATGGTTCACCATCTCCATGGTTTACCCCTTCTATAGTTTACCTCCTCCATGGTCTATCTCCTCTATAGTTCACCTCCTTCATGCTTTGTTTCCTCCATGGTTCACCTTCCACATTGTTCTCACAAGGCTCTTTCTTGTTTCACCTTCTGCTGTGTCAGTTATTACGTATGACTTTGTCTTCACACAGCTGGGGAAAGGTGAGCCGACACCCCAGAGATTGAGAAGAAAAGCTAAAGGTCAGAGTTCCTCCTCCCAGCCTGCTGTGCCTGCTTCCCCCCAAGTGGAGAACCTGCTTTGTGACCATCTTCTGGACTCAAACATCCATTTAGAAGTGTCCATGTCTCAAGAGAAACTGATAAGCCGGCGGTGTGAGGATGCAAGGCAGGATCAAAGTGAGCTGAAAGGAAGTGAACCCATCACTGAGAACGGAGTGGGGGCTGCCGACTCTCTTACATATGAAGATCCAGACAGATCTCCAGACCAGTTTCTCAGCTCCTACCTTCCTGCAGACTGTGCTGAATTTTCCTGCTCACAGATCCTTCCTCTGTGCTCCAACCAAAGCCTCAGTGTCTCGGCATGCCATGTACAAAAGGAGGATACTCTAGTGTTGGTTGTTTTTATTGTCAACTCTGGTGACTCGGACATCCAACAGTTTCTACTGCAGTTGGACTCTGAAGAGCTTGAGGTGAATTATTGTGTTTCAGAGCTGTCTGATGGTGTATTGCTGTCCCCATGAGTCTCATATGAAGGTTTTTTGGTCATTCAGGTGGCCCATGTGTGTGACAGCCACGTGGAGGTGGTGACATGCCGAAGTGTTGAAGTCTGTCCGTACATCTTGAGTGTGAGGAGGCCTTCAGTCCATGTTGAGGTGGTCGGGATTGTTTCATTCCATGAGCTCGATGAGACTCCTCAGACTCTGCACTTCTCTTACAAACTCCCTTTAACTGCCTTTGTCAGGTCAGCTCTTGTTTCTTTCAGACTGTGATAGATGTCTTTTCGTTATTTGAGTTTGACGTCTCTCCTGGTCGTGTTGGAGCAGGCCCCTGTCGGTGTCCACGGAGGACTACGGGACCATGTGGTTGGCCTTCTCTAATGATACCAAACAGAACCTGACACTGGTAGACCAGGCTCCAGAACCACTGGCCGCCACACTGCACCTGCTAAAGGAGAAGCTTCACCTTCACATCGTGGAGATCATCGGTGAGCACATCTCCAACTCACTGATGCTCCTTTCAAAATGTTAGAGGGAGGAAGAAGTACTGACAGTGAACACACCACTGCAGTACACAGTGTTAATGGGTGATCAGCCATCAAACTAGATATTACACATTAATTCATTCATGTATTCCTTCTCCAACAGGAAGTGAGGGGATCGCATCCTGCCAGCTTCTTGGTGGTCAGCCATGTCTGGTGCACTGCCGCCTGCACGCGGGCTTGCTGGCAGTCTGGCTGCGCTCTCCAGTGTCGCAGCTGCCCGACTGTCTGCTGTACCACTGCCAGAGAGCTCTGCAGGAGCTCTGAGCAGCACCACTGAAGAAGAAGTAGTAGCAGCAGCAGCATGCATGCACTTTGACATCACCGTGGTAACACTTCTTCATCTCCTCTACTGGCAGTGACTTTGTAGCATGTCATTTGGTACAAAAGTAATTGATTGTTAACGGGGATGTTGGCAGAAGACATCAGAGTGACAGCTCGTACTAACCTCAGGGTAGAGACATCACGTCGTCCACGGTGTCCGTCTGATCATAGCTCTGTCTGAACGTGTCCACCCGGCTCTGCTGACTTGGAAACTTGTTGAAATGTCATTTGTTTTTGCAGTATGTTGGTAATATTGGACGCAATTGATTGTGTATAATTACTTATCACAGTCTGCTGCTCCTGGTCTGCATGTTCCAACAAGAGGGACACTACGTCCTCTAACAAGAGGAAAGCTTCGCCCATGATGAGTGTGTCTATTAACATCATGCCCAAATCTGAACAAGCTGCAACACTGAGGTTCTGTTTGTCAAACAACCCGTAAAGAGCCCATGTAACAATTTAAATCAAAGTGTTGTGGTGCGCCTCCACATCAGCCATCAAAGGTGAGTCACCTGACGCAGCTCACAGAGAAATGAATCTGATATGACCTCCGCTATGCCACCTGCTGCCACAAAGCATGAAGATCTGCAGGATGGACTGTGTGTGCGTGCGTCAGTGCACGTATATGTGAGCTGGTTACGGTGGGTTTTACTGGTTGATTATATTTTTGTACCAATGCAGTATTGAAGAGACATATTTATTAGATTTATATTCTTACTGAAAATATTTTCTATTAATTTCATTTAAAGAAACAAAGTGTTCTTCATATTCTGTTTCGTTGTTCTGTGCCAGTTGGTCTTCATCCCCTTTTTATTTCAGCCCACCAGAGTGTTTAACTTTTTTTTTCTCTCTTAAAACTGTCTTGTTTTGAGTCTCTGATTCAATCCAGACGCCTTATGTAAAAATGCCAGCATGGCGTGTTTGATTTGTGCCCGTGGTACAGATGTTTGAGTGCCTGCCACTTCATTCTGATTAACTTATCCATAAAGTTCAAATGTGCACAAAAAAACTGACATTAGACTCTGTGATCATTCAGTGCAACAAGCAATATCTGGACCAGATGGAAAGAGACACCGAGAGAGAGTGGAGTCAGTGAAGATTTAATGAGCCCTTTGTTCCAACTCATGTGGCCCATCCTGTTCAGTCTTTTTAAGTGTGGTCGTATGAGCTCCATCTTCAGGAGAACATCTGCAGTAGAAGCTCTCTGCTCTCCTCCACCGATCTGCTGTTCTTCGTCAGTGTGCTCCAATTCATACATATCTCTTGTTGGCAAAATGATTGAACTTCTTAGTAGTATTTTGTTAGCTTTTTTTTGAGACATTTAGGTTTTTAATGACCTGACATGTTTTGATGGATTCTTCCGTCTTTGTCAGAGGCGTCACTAGATGGGATGGTGATGCTTATGACAGCTGAGGCAGTGTCGATCTGCCAGGATTGACAGGTTGACACCGCCTCCTGCTGTCGGCTTGCTGTCTGAGGATGTCAGTCCAGGTGTGGGAAAGCAGGAAAGCCCCCTCGTCCCTGCTGATGGCTGTGTGGGCCCGCTTCCTGCTCTCCACTGCCTCCATAATCCAGCGTTGATGTCTATTGTTTTCAGTGCGAATGATTTTGGTCCTTTGCCACTCCATAACGTAGACATTATGGAGTGGGAAAAGACATTATGGAGTGGGAAAGGACATTATGGAGTGGGAATGGACTAAAATCATTCGCACTGACATCAATGCTGAATTAACTATCCCTTTAAACCTCGACTACTGCTGCTGTGTACAGCACTCAGGATTAAGCCTTGCTCGAGAGCCCATGGTGGTGAGGAGGAAGGTACAAGTGGTGGCCACCATCATCAGATCACTCTCTGATGTGCATTGGTTGTTTTCCAGCAGACTCTGGACTATACCCACCGTAGTTTGAGATGTCAGATGTGTGAGCATGTGAGTGTGTGTCAGCGCTGTGCAGACAGACGTTGGTCCACAGCTGCTCGGGGGATGAAGCGCATGGCCAGGCTGTGCTCGTCCTCCACCGGCTGCTGCGACAGGTCGTTAGTCTGCCGGATGCTGTCCAGCGTGCAGCCGTGGCGAGGACACACAGTGTAACGAGACAACAGAGTGACCAAGATTGCTTTCATCATCACCATGGCGATGTGTTTGCCCACACATGATCGAGGCCCGCAACCGAAGGGCTGGAAGAAGCGTTTTGGCACCTGGCAGGGAGAGGAGCAGGTAAAGCCCTGACCTTTGATATTCACATTGGTGAGCCGGACTTTTGCTGACTTACTGTTCTTTCAAAGTTTTCCAGGCTGAACTCTTGGGGTTTGGGGAAAAAATATGTCTTGTGCATCAGACCAATGTTAAGAATGATGTTGGTTCCCTTTTTGATGTTGGTGTCTTCAATGGTGTCATCTTCCAGAGCTTTCCGCATTGTGAAATCAACTACAGGATGGAACCTCAGACACTCGTTGATGAATGTCTCCAGCTTTCTCAGGCTGGAATAATCGACATTTTCTGCTCCGCTTGCACCTGGAAACACCAGCAAAGCTTCCATGATTTATGAGCACGGTGAGGGAGACTTTAACACAGAAAAGATGCACCCACTGACAATGGCGTCCATCTCCTCCACCAGCCTCAGCTCAAGATCTGGCTTCTGCTTCAGCAGCATCAGCATGAAGAAGAGGCTGATGGAAAGTGTGTCAGGGGCTGCAATCACCATCTCCAGCACACACTGCCTCACATCATCTGCCGAGAGTTCTCCCTGGCTCTGATCAAAGGCAATCATGAGTTCATCAGAGTACAGCAAAAAGCAGAAACCATCATCGTGTCTGTGACTCACCTGAGCAAAGATCAACTCAGTCGCAAAGTCACGATGGTCCTCAAGCTTCTCCAGGTCTTTAATAGTCTTTCTTTTCATGTCAAGAAGTTGTTCCATGGCATCCTGCAGCTCCTGCCTGTGGGCAGGAAACACCAAATATGTTTTGATGTGACATTACTGAAGGGATGATGACTGTCTGTTGCACATAAGGATCTTACGCTGCTACTTTGTGCTTGTTGTACAGACATCCAATTTTGAAGAATATATTGGGCTTTATCAGTACTGTTTGCCAGGTCTCAAAGTAGTTCTGGATTTTCATCAGCAGGTCCCTCTCTGAGGTTTGAGAGTCAGAAAGTCAGATTTAGTGAAGGAAGGCACACAGCGAGAGAGCAGAATATTCTAAATAGAGAAGTAGCAGCTGACCATTGACAGGCACTCTGAGGAACAACTTGTTGGAAATGTCCACCACAATGGATCTCAGAAGATTGAGGGTGTCTACATGTCCTGAGTGGTCAGTCATCCCCTTGAGATCGTCCAAGTGTTTGAGCGTGGAGCTCACACAGACTGCTGCTGTCCTCTGTAGTCCTGGGCCTGTCAGCGCTGTCAGGCAAACACACACACACACACACACACACACACACACACAAAGCAGTTTCACACAGCATGTACACAGACACTCCTGACTTCCTGCCTCAGGTCTTTTCTCACCTTTAGCAAAATAAGTTCTCACTTTCCTCCAGAGCAGAACATTGCTGTTGAAGATGATTCCTCTTCCTTCCATCCCGATACACTGCAGCCCCTTCTTGCTCCCAAACCTGGCTGTGTAGTTGAGGCTCCTCAGAACATGATACACTGCAGACGACCTGGAGGAGGAGCCAAACACTCACTGATGACTTGTCTAACAGTTGTTCTGTTGAGGTTGGAGATAATAATCTCTGAATGACATGCTTGCTGATGATGAGGGTCTCCTCGCCATTTATCCAGACCCGCACGATGCTGCCGTATTTCTTGTTATAGTAGTTGCATGCAGTTCCGATCCCGCTGAACATGAACCGGCTGTAGGTGAGGAGCGGACCCAGTCCTGCCAAGAAGGAAGGACCTTGCAGAGAGAACCACATTGTGCTGCATAAATAGGCTACAGATATCTTCAGTGTGTTTGCTGAGATGGGACGAGACGAGATGGGGGCAGGATGGGTCTCTCACCTGGTGTGTGTGATCTCTTTGTATGGCTCCAGGTGATGAGAAGCAGAAGCAGCAGTAGAAGAAGGAAAGCAGTCAGAGCTTCACACACCATTTCTGGCGGCATTGTCCCCATGACATTAGCCAGGTACACACACACACACACACACTGTCCTCTGCCTGTAAGCAAAAACTCTTCTGTCAATCACATAAGAAGCTGCTCAGCCATCATGCTCCAAACCCCCCGCCCACCCTGAGGATCAGCTGAATGACAAACTCAAATATTAACGAGTTATAAAAATGCAAAAAATGACTTCTTTGCTAAAAGAGCTGATGTTCTGCCATGACTCAGACATTTTGTTTGTTTCAACTATTTCTTTCTCTCACTTTGAATTTCAATTTCAAACGATACAGTAGCATCAAAATGAGAATGAGAATTTAGAGTCCAGTCAAAAATACTACGGATTAATTTTGAATCCGTTCAGAAATGTACAGACATTGTCTTGCTTGCTTGCTTTCTTTCTTTCTATCTTTCTTACGGAATGATTAAAGGCAGACACTTTCGTGCTGGTCCTCCTGGTCCTAGCAGGTCCTGCTGGTCCTGCTCTCCTGTCAGGTCTGAGGAGATGCTCTTCTTCCTTCGCTGGTGTCAGAGATGATCGGCACTCTCCCACCAAATAAATCACTGCTGGTTTATAAACCCACAGTGAAGCCGTCACTTCCATGGTTGCCTGGAAACGCTGCAGCTTTGGAACGATGAGGACCATGAGACTGAGCAGGCCGGACAACAGACCACAATCTACACCACAAAGCACAAAACCAAAAAACAAGGTTTCTTTTTTTAATGAGTAAGAGGTCTTTGATTTGTCCTCAGAGGGGCTTACATCACATTTGGTTTTGTCCAAAAGTAAGAAACCCTGCAGTCCCAAGTTCTTGTTGTGAGGAGGCTTTTCAGAGGGAAGCTAATTAGCTGGTCAGGCTGACCTGCATCAAAGGCAGCAATTTAACAGAGCGAACAAAGTATAATTTAGCTTTACCAGTTTTATTTGAAATGTCCCTCAGCTGGGACAGGCTCCATAACAGAATAAAAACATCAAGCAATGGATAAAAACATCATTAAAAGCTACAAGACAGAAGATGCAGTGACAAAAACAAAGAGTGAAAGCAGGGCGAGGTTTAGTGCTCATAATGAGACGCCGTTCAAACTCTGGCGTCATGAAAAGCTGCTCTGTTCCTCATAGAGATACTGAAATATCAGCCTGAATCAGGAGAGCAGACAGCCGCCCTCCCCAAACAAAACCCTCCAGAGACTCAACGAGAGCATCGGAACTATGACAACGTCTCTGTGTCTCAATGTGCATAAAGAACATGAGCAGCCATTGATAAGAGGGCAGGATTTCAGACACACACACACACACACACGTGCATGTCCCTGTGCTTGTGCCACTCCTCCGAGAACACTCTGAAAGCTCCTTTGTGAATGCACAGAATGGTCCCCCTTGTTGAAGGCTCATTTATTTCTCCACTTCCATGTAATTTTGGGAAGGATAGGCTGGTGGCCGTTCTGAGAGAAGAAGCAGCAGAGCCATGAGAAGCTCTGCACGTCTGCAGGATGTGTCATGGTGCAAATATGCCCACTTGCTGCTTCTAAATCAAGCAAGCCCACACAATTCAACAGTTTCCCAGATGCTGGAGGTTGCGTAATGCATCACGTGCTTCCTCACACATATTTTGACATGTTTATATCTGAGCTTCGCTCCCCTGTGACGTCTCATCTGCTGGCAGGTGTTCAGAAATGTGTTGCATGAGCCTGCAAAGCTCCCATCAGTCTGTAGTCGGAGCCGAGCCATGAAGGAGAGGCGTTGGCTTCATCTCTCAGCAGTGCTGCTACTGCTGCTGCTGCTGCTGAGCTCGGCGGGTCTGCTCTACCTGCTGCTGCGGACAAGCCAACTGATGGAGCAGGTGGCCGGGCTGGACCTCCAGGTGCAGGAGCTGTGGACAAGCTGTGGCCTGCGATTGGGGCCGGCACTGACGGAGCCCGGCCTGACTGGAGAGCCTGAGAGTCTCCAACGCAGCAAAAGAAGCCAGCTAAGTGCTGCCAAAGATGAGAAGGACACTCTGATGATGGTAACCTACTCCATGATGCCTGTAAGACTTCGACACGCTCCCTCACTTTTTGCTTCCTGCACATTTTAACATCGGCTATGGGAGAGAACAAAGCAACTTCTGCTGTCAGCAAAAACCTCTCCTTTCCTCTCTGGCCTCAGCATGTCATCATGCCTCAGTCCATGCAAAGCCAAGAATGTCTGTTTGGGTGATCAAGCAACAGTCTTTTTTCTATTCAGATCCTCCTGCATGTTTCTGTACTTGTCCCTTCTGGGAATCGTAGGAGGGCGCTGCTTTGTTTTTTGGACAAACGGGACAGTTTAACTATCAGTGTTCGACCAGACATTTCTCAACTAGAGATTTCTTTCACTACAGAATGCCACAGTTTGTATTCAGTCCTATATTGGAAATGATCTGAGGATCAAATATTGGTGAGCATCTCCTATGTGGGTGCACTTTAGTTCAAAGTATAAAGAAAACTAATGTATGGTTTTTGACTTCAGCAAAAAAAGTGAACTTTGTATTCATAATAACTTGAACCTAAACCTATCTAAAAAACCATAGATATATTTTACCATTGCAATTGTGTTTAATTATATGGCCATAACCGCCACCTATGGCTGCCAAATGGAGTTATAGAAAATGACACACAAAAGAAACCCATGAAAAATCACAATTAAAAAAAAAAGTATTACAAAAGTGTAAATCACTTTTTAAAAAGACAAGAACTAAAGTGATGCCATTTCTCCTTGTCCTGATTGAAAAAAACTATATACGTTGTTTTTATAGAGTATCTCAACCTGTATTGCTCATATGCTCTTATCTTCTTTGAATCTCTTCACAAAAAAGAAAAGAAAAACAGACTCCTGTGTTCTCCTCTGGTTGTAGGTCAAAGCCTTCGTAGATCTGTGTAACATCTCCAGAGGAACATGTTTAACAGGTACACATCACGATGGGCATCTGCTGCAGTCATGTTTCTTCAGCTACTGCATTTACTTGATGAACTAATAATGTATTTATTTTGCAGGACCACCTGGACCATCGGGTAAATAAACAAACAAAAAAACACACAAAATCTATGTTTACAAAGTATTCACAAAATATTTGCATATTAGGTTTGCCTGGAAAAACTGGCTCACCTGGACCACAGGGAGTGGCAGGCCCAGAGGGCAGACGCGGACGAAAAGGTGAGCAAGGAGTTGGAAAGACTCACTCCAAAATAAACCTTCAAGGCCATCCTTAAAACCAGCCTTCCATTCAGTTGAGGTCTGTAGACTGCTGCCAAGTCCTGTCCTCCATTGATGAAATGAGATCATGGAACATGTGTGTACCACTCAGAGATATTTCATCTCCAGCAAAGGAGTACTTAGGAATACTTCTACTCTGTAGGAGATGTTTGAGAATGTTTACTGAGCCACCATTCTCTTTGTGCTCTGATGAGATTGACTATTGATATGTAAAGTGTTTACAGGTCAGCAGCTTTAGTCAAACCATCATTTGTTGATGTTGTAGTTCTGTGGTTTCGCTTATCACTTTCACTTGTCACTGTGTAGGACAACCAGGAGAAAAAGGAGAACCAGGACCTAAAGGAGACCCTGGACCTCTGCGGCTGAAAGGCGAGACTCTCGACATTCTCATTGAGGGTGAGGAATCCACCTAAGGTGGATGATCCAGTATTCACTAAAGCCTCCGGAGGCCTGGACCACCAAGCTGGATCAGCACACCCAGGAGAACTCTGGGTCTTCTCGCTGCTCTGATCCAGACCTCCATAATCCTGATCAGCAAAATTAGCAAGCCAGCCATCAGATGGCTAAACTGCATGCTAGGAAGAAATATGAAAATAAAAATTTCTGACTGTGTTTATACGTAAATTAGTGAGATTGCAATATGAATTCAGGATCTGAGGTGAGGCGTGTGTGTGTGTGCGTGTGTGTGTGTGTGTGTGTGTGTGTGTGTGTGTGTGTGTGTGTGTGAGAAGTTTCCTCCAATCTCTGGAATGAATCTGACTGACTTTAAAGTGTCATCTATTGGAAGGTCCTCCTGGCCCAAGAGGTCCACCGGGTCCTCCAGGCCCTCCAGGTCCTCCCGGTCCACCAGGACATGGTCGCCACCCGAAGGACCAAAGAATGAAGATCATCAGAGAACATCTCCTTCAAACGAATATGTTGATGGGTAATAATCATTAGCCTCAGTAGATCAGGAATGACTGTGATGGCCTCTGAAATCTCCTGAAGCAGGAGTTTGAATTTATACTCCTAGAATCAATTTAATCCATTGATTCATGCCAACCAATCTGCTCAAACATCATAACTTCACTTTATCTTTCTTTCCTCCCTTCACATGTTGAGATTCTTCTCAATTTCTGACCTTGGAGACCCTCAATGAAACCAAAGCAGGAAATATGAGCGCCGAGTTAAACCTCGATACTGGTAAGAAAGAGTCGGTAAGACTTGTGTTCCTTCTCCTCCGGTCAGACATGAGCTTGGCATGCTCCATGCCTCCCATCGCTTCATGGCTGACTTTTCAGATGTACTCTCCTCAGTGTTTTTAATCCATGACAGAATCATGTGTTGACTGATTTTAATTTTCACATTAACGATGCTGCTTGTCCTGCTGTCACTGGCTTACTAAATCTCACCAAGTATTTTGGCTTGATCCGCATGTCTTACTGCCCACACACACTCACGGGCGAACTCTGGACTTAGTAATTACTACTGGACCTGGGACTTATTCCGTAAACCTAATAAACCTGGTGTGTATTTGACACCATCCTTAAATATGCAAATTCAGTTCAAACTCTGTGAGCTCCCAAATGAGGAATCTGTCAAGATTATCCTCATTATTCCAAATAAATTCTTATCTCTCCAAAAAACTGACTGTGCATTTCAGTGGCTAACTTCAGCCACTCCTGGACCTCCAGTTAGACACTGTTGCTCTGCTCCGAACCAAAACCAAGTTCAAAAATGTGTCCTCCCCTTGGACAAACAAGGACATGCAGCTTTAAGAGGGAGTGCAGGAAAACTGAACACAAGTGAATAAAACAGGGCTCCCTGTGGAACTCACAAAATTAAGGTCCTACTATGATCAGCCAGTGAGGGACACAAGAATTCAATATTTCTCTGATTTAATCAAGTCCAATAAAAATAACGCTAGATATTTATTCAACACTTTTAAACCCTGCAGACTGTGCTGAGCCTCTCCTTAAAAAGACTGGTCTTGACACCTCATCCTGGAGCAACTACAGGCCTATCTCCAAATTGCCAATTATTTCCAAAATTCGAGAAAACTCACTTTGTTAATAGTTCCTGGCAGCTATGAATGATAATCATTTAATTGGAGCTTGTTTTGATTTGCACAGTTTTGCCAACATCAAATTCAGCTCACAATGCCAAAAATGTCTTGAACGACACTGAGACATTTCCAGACCCAGTTTTGGAGCGTGGTGAGTATCCTTTCTGAGTTTCATGAATAATCGGCTCAATGTCAGCTGAGGCTCCAAGCTCACATTGGAGTGTCTGCAGACCCGGAGACACGTCATCCAGACCCCGGCCGAGACACCTGGACTGAGAGCAGCACCCAACGTGTAACAGAGACAGCCGGAGGGACCCCACAGCTTAGGAGACCACAGCCTGGGACATCAGAGCCAGGGACATCACAAACTGAGACATCAGAGCGTTGGAAACCACAGCTTGGGACACCATGGCTTGGAAGACAACAGCCTGGGACACCACGTCCTGAGACATTAGAGCCTGGGACAACACAGCTTAGGACATCTGACCCTGGGACACCACAGCCTGGGACATCAGAGCCAGGGACTTCACAAACTGAGACATCAGAGCGTGGGAAACCACAGCTTGGGACACCATGGCTTGGGAGACAACGGCATGGGACACCACGTCCTGAGACATTAGAGCCTGGGACAACACAGCTTGGGACATCAGACCCTGGGACACCACAGCCTGGGACATCAGAGCCTGTGAGACCACGGCCTGGGACACCACGGCCTGAGACATTAGAGCCTGGGACAACACAGCTTGGGGCATCAAACCCTGGGACACCACAGCCTGGGACATCAGAGCCTGTGAGACCACGGCCTGGGATACCACGTCCTGAGACATTAGAGCCTGGGACAACACAGCTTGGGACATCAGACCCTGGGACACCACAGCCTGGGACATCAGAGCCTGTGAGACCACAGCCTGGGACACAACGGCTTGGGAGACAATGGCCTGGGACACCACGTCCTCGGACATCAGAGCCTGGGACATCGCAGCCTGAGACAAAACAGCCTGGGACATCAGAGCCTGGGACACTGCAGCCTGGGACATCAGAGCCTGGGACACTGCAGCCTGGGACATCAGAGCCTGGGAGACCACAGCCTGGGACATCAGAGACTGGGGGAACAAATCCTGGGACATCAGAGCCTGGGAGAACACAGCCTGGGACATCAGAGCCTGGGAGACCACAGCCTGGGACATCAGAGCCTGGGAGACAACAGCCTGGGACATCAGAGCCTAAGAGACCACAGCCTGGGACATCAGAGCGTGGGAGACCACAGCCTGGGACATCAGAGCCTGGGAGACCACAGCCTGGGACATCAGAGCCTGGGAGACAACAGCCTGGGACATCAGAGCCTGGGAGACCACAGCCTGGGACATCAGAGCCTGGGAGACCACAGCCTGGGACATCAGAGCCTGGGAGACCACAGCCTGGGATACCATGGCCTGAGAGACCACAGCCTGGGACATCAGAGCCGGGGACACCACAGCCTGAGCCTGGGACATCACAGCCTCCACCTCTGTTATGTCCTTCAGAGTTGGTATCTCCTCGCCCAGACAGCCTTCAGACTTTGACCTCATCACCTGGACTAACTGGTAGGAGACACTGGGAGTCAATTTAGGAACATCATGGCACAAACCTGATATGAACTCAGCACTTTGTACTTCTGCTTGAATTTTAGCAGCAGTTTTGCCAACATCACATCCAGTTCACGATGCAAGCGACAAATCGAAGGACCCTCAGATTCCTCCGGAGAAAAAGTTGGAAACTGGTGAGTGACCACTGTGGCGGCAGAGAAATTTGAGTTTTAGGGCATTTTGAGTTCCGTCTTGGAAATAAACGGCTTCTTTTAATATGAGCAAGAGAATGAAGGGTGGGATCTTCAGACATCGAACAGGCATGTGTACCATCGCCGACAACTCAGCTGCATTTGATGACACCAGACGTCTCCACTGTCTGGAGGAAGATGAGGGCTCATCATGCTTCTGCTCTAATCCTGTCGTTTTATTGGGGAGTCGCACACGGTGTGTGGACATCTGAAGCTCAGTAGCTCTTTCATCCAGGTTCCAGCTGGAGCAGGTCGGAGCCAGAGAAGGTCACTGAGGCTCCAGTCAGAGGATTAACAGGTAAGAAACATGCTTGAATATCTTTTCAAAGTGCAACTTTTCAGGTGTGCATCCAGTCTTTGGACTTGGTATGATATGTGGCTCCACAGCTCCAACAGAACCAACGCAGAGGAGCCATGATGACGATGATGATGATGTCAGCAGCAGGGGAAGCATTTTTGATAGACTCATGAAAAATGGTGAGGAAAATATTTCTCCGCCAACAACACGTCCACCATCAGCAGACACAACAAAATTCACTGAAACCTGAGCTAACAATGATATCTGATGTGTTTTTTATCTTAGACTCTTTGCATCCCACTCAGAGCAACAATCCCACCAATAAAACCATGGATGAGAGGAGGCCAACTACCGGTGAGGAACCTTATTGATGTGAAGATGAAGATTATTTCATATTTAATTTACAGTTTTGGACGTCTAATCATTCAAGTAACGGTTTCATCTAGAATTCTTCGTTAAAAGCATTAAGTGTTCAGAGGAAGGCGCTGCGATGCAAACGACCTTTGGCGCCTGGATGTCTGACGCGTCCAAGCCGGATGGAGGCCGCCACTGGCTGGCTGAGCACTTTTCAGGTGACCTGTGCAGAAACCACAAGCTCGACTTTTAGTACCAACACTTAACCTGTGTCCTCCTCAGGCCGACACTTGTTAGAGTACACAAACATCTCAACACCTGAGAGCGTCAGTGTCAGACTGATAGACATCAAGAAGTTCTACCAGGGCTGCGGCCACGTCATCTACAAAGGCTGCTTTTACTTTCACAATGCCGGAACACACAGACTGGTGAAGTATGTGATACAAACTCATTATGAAAACAGACCTTCATCCTCCATTTCCTAACTTGCTTTATGTTTAACTTCACAGATTTGACCTGAACACCAGAAGAACAGCAACACTGGTCATGGCTCAGAGCAGATATCGTAATCTCGCCTACCTTTTCCGCAACTCAAAGACATATTTCAAGTTTGCCGTGGATGAAAACGGACTGTGGGTCATCTTTGCATCAGACAGGGGCGACAACATGATGGTTGCAAAGCTCAACCCCGGCACCTTCTTTGTGGAGTCTGTGGTGGACACCGGCTTCCCCACAATGAAGGCAGGAAATGCCTTCATCGTGTGCGGGGTGCTCTACGTCACCGACAGCACAGACGGAGCAGTGACGTACGCTCACCATCTGCAGAGAAACTCTCCTCTTGATGCTGCTTTTGACTTACGGCCAGCCGGCGGCATTGTGTCCATGTTGTCCTACTATCCCAGCACAAGACTTCTGTATATGTGGGACAGAAGCAGTGTAAGAACCTGCAGAGTGAAACTCAAACACACCTAAAGATGGTCCTAACCCATCTCAAACTCAGCAACAGGTCTCACCTGGTTTATCTAATTTTCATTTATTTCTTAAAAAGGCACATTAAGAGGAAGATGGAAGTTGCCGGGTGGGTTCCAAAGCTCACTTTTGGTGCTGTGACAATCATTGACCCAGAAGTCAAAGCCAGATGACTGGGCCACCTTCTCAAGAGCAGACCTCTTTTATACGTCTCATGTCATGATGCAGAGGTACTGTGAGTGATGCAGAGGAACAAGGAGAGGAACACAGAACTTCGCTTCATCCTTCCATCTGTCTGCAGCAGGGCGGCCTGCAGGGCAGAGGCAGCTGTCTGTCTGTCTGCATCTTCACCTGGACAGATTGATGGTGGGCCTCGGTCTACATCTGTGTCTCCTGTCTCATATTGGTAAAGTCCTCCTGCTGTATGTCTTCCCCTCTCACCTCACAGGTGTGTCAGTCACTTGAGACGACACGTGACGTTTGTGACGTTCCCTCATGTGTTCATCAAAAATGTCTTTTTTTTTATGTTCCATGTGAACTTACTGTAAGTTTGAAAAACGTTTGAACATTTTTTTTTACACTGATGCGTGAATCTGTATTCTGCCTGTAGCTTCATATGTGACTGTGTCTGATAATTCATCTATCATCCATAAAAAGCTTTGTTTAGCTTATCCTGAGCCTCTTCTTTGAGACTCATCATCCAAGGGGCTTTACAGGGAGTTCACATCCAACAACAAGGCATCAGCTGTCTCCACCCCCACAGCTAAACCAAACTGTGTCCAAAGTCACGTCCCCGCTGTCCATCCTCCTCTCTGAGCAGGACGCCATCTTCCGCCTGCTTTTTGTCCTCACCACCTCTTACTTCACACAGACATGGAGTGCTGGCAAAGTGCCCCATCTGGTGTCAAAGCAGAGCTACCGCACACATATCCCTGGCAGCCTGCTGCTCCCTCACTGCGTTGTGGGATTTTTTTTGATTGTGTCCAATGCTGAATTCTTAAAGGGATAATTCAGATTTTTTCACATGAATTTGTATGAGATCCTCACCATCAGTCTCGTTCATCAGCAGTGACTTTTCCCCCACTGTGTCCTGTGAGCGGACTTCCGGCCATTTAGTTGCTGGGCTCACACGAATAGTGTTGTAGTGAAAGTGTTTTGCTCCAAAAAACAACATGCGTTCAAAGGAGTAATGCATTTAGATCACAAATTATTTGCCGTCAAAAAGTCAGATCTCGCAATCACCCAGTACCATTTTCCCTTTGTTCCTACTGCGCACACCATCATCAGCTGTTTCACGGCGTTTACGTGCTCGGAAGGCGTTACGTGTTCTCTCGCGTTGCAGCGGTCTCCTTCTGGCTCCTTCCTCCAGCTGATAGAAAGGTGCGTGAAGTGATACGAACGTGGGGAAAATAGTACCGAGTGATTGCGAGGTCTGACTTTTTCAAAGCAAAGAATTTGTGATGCAAATGGACAACTCTTTTGAACGCATGTTTTTTTTGGAGCAAAACGCTTGTGTGAACCCAGCAACTAGAGGGAAAAATTTTCTGCAACACCAAACTGGGCTGGAACTCCCCTCACCTCCCTCCCCTTTCAACATTTTGAAACAATAACAACATGAAAGAACTAAAACACCAACATGGGATTATCACAACATCCCCACATTATGCATGTCCCTTGTCATCTAACTGCAGAATCACCATAAAGTAGGCTACACTCATCCTCATATACACCAGACACTGCTGACACAACACATAGCATTCAGACATGCTTCATATATATTGAAACAATGGACAATTACCGTAAGAAACATGTTAACTGACTTTGTCACATCTTCCCCTTAAATCAACACAGCTGGTGCTCTTTTTTCCCCACATTTCGTTTTGCTCTTTCTTCTTTTGATTTTGCCATTGGATCTTTTTTTTTTTTTATACACATTCAACAGACCTCAACTATCACCTAGCCATAAGTGACAAAGTCCTTGAAACAAACCAGTGGTCTCACAGTTCTTCCAGAACAAGAAACAGTCTGTTGTTGCTCACTGGTGCCTGTAATACAAATGTTCCCTATGGCACCAGCGACCCACGGCTCCTCAGCCATA
This sequence comes from Mullus surmuletus, assembly GCA_903171835.1. Lineage (NCBI taxonomy): Eukaryota > Metazoa > Chordata > Actinopteri > Syngnathiformes > Mullidae > Mullus > Mullus surmuletus. The sequence goes on from CAESWR010000955.1 coordinate 267,428, forward strand.
CAGTCCCTCCCTGGCGATCTTCCATCCAGCAGCAAGGGAGCATGAAGACGAGAAGCTGGGAGATTGTTTGAAGCCCCAGCAGGCATCAGCAGTGTGTATGGTTTCAGTCTGTTGTAATGAACAACCTGCCCCTTACCGTTAGTCCAAAGAGCTGCCAATACGATAAGTGAGGCAGGTTCCCCGAGAGTCCAACACAGAGAGGACCCTGTAGGGTCCCCTCAAATGGGGAACAGGTTTCATACGGTCATCCGTCGGGTTATGCAGCTATACCAGATCCCTTTCCGCATAGGGCTGGTGGGGAAAAGATCGGAAGGCCCCCTGTGAACAGCAGCCACACTCTGGCTGAACAATGCCCACACCAATAACATAGTTAAATAGCAAGCATGGCCTTAGTAACCATGTGCAGGGGGGAAGACCAGGGGCTGTTTGAGCGGCACACGATGCCAAGGCACTCCATGGTAGAAAACTCCTCCTGGGCAATCGAAAGCTTGGCTGAGTGGATGTGCCGGGCTCGGGTGCAGACTTGGGGGCCTACGGTGGTAATATGGTGTTCCACGCCGTGCTCAGCCACCGCAGACAAGAACATGTGTGTGGTGAGGTCGCGGAACCCGGCGAGCAGGCGTTGGTACAAATCCCCGGTGGCGAGAGTGTTTGACAGGCAGAGCGCCCCCGCCCCCCAAAGTATGCAGGAGTATTAGGCGAAAGTTCTTGACATCGACCATCAGGCTGAAAGCACAGAGGAAGTCTGAAGGAAGAGCGGTGTAGAAACAGCAGCCATAACAAAGTCCCAACTGAAATGGCACCCACCAAAACACACCTCCACATACCTGGTGCCGTGAGAACGTATGGGCGTGCCGTTGGCAGCGTCCATCAGGGGGCCATGTCCGCCGCCAGGATGCTGTGTTGAGCCCCCGAGTTGACCAGCAGCCACGGGCCACACATGGAGTCCGTGACGAACAACAGTCACGGCCAGTACCAGCAGCTGCTAACGAAACTGCATGGCTTGCGACACTGCTTGGTAACCTGGCATGGTAATAACAGAGCCCATCGTCGGGCTGGCGGTGGGCAGTCACTGCAGCAGCGGTCTCCGCATAGTCCTCCTTGGGCGGGGTGCCTTGGTGGGGCAGCAGGGCATGGACAAATTGCTGCCGGTTGGCCAGGAAAACCCTGTCTGCCTCTGGAAGGAGATCAGCTGATCCTAGCACAGCCAACATCTTCTCCATTAAATCCGACGGCTTTCCTTCATCGAGCCCGTTGAGGGCAGCAGGTGGTCCGCTTGACACCGAGGCCCGAACACGATTGTGCTGCCAAAACTCAGGAAGCCTGATGGTTGCGGCCTAAACGCTAGCCTCATTGCTAGCACCGTCCGGAGCCGGGGCAGCAGCGACGTTGTACTGCATAATTGTTCGTATGCATGTCAGGGTCACCTATGTGGAGTAGGAAAACAGCGAAACAGGAAACGTAGTTGTGTCGAGATAGTTTAATATTCCACATGAGAATACAAGAATCATACCCTGCGGTCGGCAGCATCACCAACGCTTTTCCCCAGAACCGGAAGTGACACCCCCTCTATTCCCCAGCCCTTAAAGGCACGAACCACTTTGGTGAATGTCTCTCAAGTCTCCCTATGTGGGACACCTTAATATATATATGTGTGTGTGTGTATGTGTGTGTATACACATGCACATGCATCCGATGAGACTGTTAGCATCCATTGACGTTGTTGGGACAGTCCAAATTTGATGGAGCTCCGCCAGTAGGCGTGGCTTCCGTGCCAGCAGCAGACACACCCCCAGCTTCCAGAGCTGGGAGAGCTTCTTTATTTCTCATGAAGGTTTACATAAAAGCATAATTTCACATACTAAACGATTATAGCATTCAAATTTGTCAGGATGGTTAATTAGACATCTGTCTTTTATGTAACTGACTCAGAAATATATTTTCACTTTACTTCCACTTTAAGAGAGTCAGGTAGCTTGTCTACCTTTTGAGAGTCGGCTAGTGAGCAATGGAGATACAGGCTAACCAGCGGCACGCCTAACAGAAAGAGCGAGTGAGAGTGAATGTTACACTGCACTATTTTCACAATCACTCACAGTTGCAATGCTTCTATGACTGACATTAAACTTACAGACAATGCTTTCCAAAGCATGACATAGAGAGAAACAATAGACAGGAGCTTGGTAACACATGAAAATCTCCTGTGTCGAGAAACTAGCATGAGCCTGACTGGCTGTTTGTGCGAATATGGGAAAGGGAAAAAAAGGGGTGGTGGAAACTTCAAAATAAAAGTCTCTTCTCATTCCCTGATACTGTAACGCCACTTACAGTCTAATCTAACGCCACTTCCATGGTGTGTTGGTCATTGTTGTGCGTGGATTCTGGTTTGAACTATTGTTCATCCTCTGAGGCGCTGTGACAAGCCTGGCTGGTTTGTGTCATTTCTTTCACTCACCTGGACTGCAACGTACACGCACAAGCTGGTCTGTGGCGTTCCCGATGGTGTCAACTGTTTTGTTGCTCGAAGTTTGTTATTAGCTGCAGTGTTCATGCTCACAACATTCATTCATTGTTCGCGCATCCCTGACTCCGCATCTATCGTTATTGTTGTTTGTAGCAGCTTGTGCGGTTGTTTTTGGTTCAGTGTTCTCGGTAGCGGTGCTTGCGACTGAACCATAGTTTCTATAATTTTTCCCGCAGCTCAGGCTGTCGTTATCTGTTGATCATACCCGTGGCAGTGCTCCAGATTGCAGTTCCTGCCTTTCCTTGGCTGCGGTGTTCACAGCTTCGGCTGTAGTTTTTTGTTGATCGATGCGTTGCTCGGCTGTGGTGTTCACGCTCGCCCTTTCATCTCTTTAGCTTCTGCGTTTTTTTTTGTTGATGTCCCGGCTCCAGTGCTCACGCTAGCGCCTTCTGTTAAATAGGTTTGCTGTGGTGTCCACGCCTGGCCCTAGTTTCATTAGCAGCTTCTGAGGAAGGCATTTCATTGGTGGTAACCAACTAACTGGAGGGTCAGATCTGGCACCCAGACCCTGGCCGCCTCCGCTTGTGTGTCTGGCCTCTGTAGAGCCCAAGTCACTCTTAAGTGACTGTAGTGAACCAGTGACGGGCAGCATTATGAATGTTAGAACACCATCTACTTGGGCACTGTATGCCAATAGGTGGAAACTGTTTTCTGAGTGATGTGCAAACAAGCAATTGGACCAGGTAAACTGCCCAGTTGTGGTGGTCCTGGATTTTCTACAATGCCTTCTAGATGGTGGATAATGGCACAGTAGGCTCACACAGGTTGGTCTCCCTCTTCCTTAGAGGGACCCTGAGGTAGTGCCCTCCGAGGGTCCGGAGTGCCCCAGCATCTAGCCTCTAGTGCTAGATGCTCTGTTCCAGCACCCCTTTGAGCCACTGGCCCAGGCTGGGCTCAAGTGGCTGTTGTTAAAAGATGCATTCCTCCTCACTATCGTCTCTGTGAAGTGAGTGGGGGAGCTGCATGTCTGTCAACTCATGCTTGAGGTGGAACGCCAATGGCTCCAGGGTTACATTGTGGCCAAACATGGTGTTCATCCCCAAAGTCTTGTCTCCATCCTATTTGAATCACCTTGTCCATCTAGCCCACTTTGTAGGGTGGGTCACAGCTCCTATGCCCAGTGTGGGCACTGGAGACTTATGTGGATGCCACTGCTGGCATACAGCGATATGATCAACTTTTTGTTTGTTTTGATAGTCCTAGGAAGGGGTGCAGTCTGTTAGAGCAGAGACTGTCCCACTGGATTGTTGACACCATTGCACACGCCTATGGGTCTACTGCCTGCCCTTTGTCATCTGAGGTACAGTGCCACTCTATTTGGAGCGGGTCTGCGTCGTGGGCTTGTCATGACCATATGATCACAATATTTCTATAAATGTGTTGTTTTATGTGTATTCACTTATTTTCTGATCTCTCACTAAGGGCATGTCATTATTTCTAATTTGGGGCTTTTATTTTGAAGGTGACTTGCCAAAACCAAAACATCTGATGGGTGTTTATTTTGAAAACTTCAGCGTCAGATGCAATAGTCTGTCTGCACCACATGCTCGAGAAAACTTGCTCACATAAGTATGTTGAGCCAAAGATGGACAGGACTCCAAACGCATACTTTTTCATGTTTATATACGTGTCGGGAATGGCACTCCATGTTTCTAAAAGAAGTTTGTCAGGTCTGGGGAGGTTGTCAATGTCAGTCCGTTTGTGCTCTTTAGCGAGAGTGGCCTTCTGACGAGCGACTTCTTCGAGATCCGCTCTCTTGCCTTTGAACTTGGAGACCCATAAGTCTTTATTCGCTATGTCGGCCAGTTCAATTTCGAGATCGGGCTGACTTACTCCTGTGAATGCGGATATATTCAACTGGGATGTGTCGATGTCCAGCAGTGTGACAGGGAAGGACAGAGTGTTCTTTCCTTTCTGAACTCACATCAACTCGCAACCTGCATTGCCATAATTGCACTGTGTAAATAATCACAATATATGTGATTATTCTTTTCTTTGAACTCTCTCAGGGTGGGTGAGAGAGCGTACCTCTCTGTAAATACCCGGCAAACACTGTCATCTTGCGCTCAAAAGCCAAAACATTCTCCAGCATCTGCAGGGCCGTGCTTCCCTTTCCCTGGAGATTTTTATTCAGCGTGTTTAAGTGACTTGTCATATCCACCATGAAGTAAAACTTTTCCAGCCAATCGAGTTCTTCCAGTTCGGGATAGCTGAGGTCTTATAACATAAAGGTCTTATAATAATGAGGTTCATCACTTCTACACATTCAGGGGGAAATGTTTGTGTGCACAGTGCTTCTTGACGCAAGATGCAGTGAAACGTCATCAGCTCTCGATCCAGCGACTTTTGAAGTAAATTCACAAAGCCCTTCTGTGCTCCTCTCATACTGGTATCAGTGTCTACTGATGGGGCATCAGTAGACACTGATACCAGGTGAGTGGTCTTTATTTCTTTGGCTTTTAAACAACCCACAACAGCCTCACACATCTCCTGTCTCCGTGTTTGGCCCTTTAGCGGCATGAGTTCAATCAGTTCTTCCTGCAGCCAATCAGAGTTCACATATCTGCATAAGAGTGCTGTCTGCTCAATGTCGTTTACATCACTTGACTCATCACAGGTAATTGAATATGGTGGAACTGAATTTATGTCATCAATTTGTTTACCTGTGATGTTTGTTGCCATCTTAATGGTCCTGTCCATGACGGTATTTGCGGAGAGAGGCATTTCTCTAATTTTCTGAACAATTTCCGTTTTGTTTTTGAATTCGGAGAATAGATGCTCTGATATTTTTATTAACGATTCTTTCATGTACTCTCTGTCTGTGAAAGGCTTCCCCCTCCTTACGATCTCCTGAGCTGCCACAAAACTAACAGCTGTAGATGTGTTTGGAGAAGTGATCCACTTCTTGAAAGTTTGCTCTGCTCAACTTTTCGTAGCAGTTCTGAAATCGAGCTCTTTCGCTCATCTTCAGTTGGGTACTTATCAGCAAATGAGTGCTTGTCTTGAAAATGTCTTTCAACGTTAGATTTTTTGTTGTTCGCTAATTTCTCGCCACATATCAAGCATACAGGTAATCCTGCATTGTTGGTGGTGAAGGCAAATGAATCAGTCCATGCAGAATTAGACTCTATTTTCTTCTGAGACTTATCTTTTTGGGGATTTTTTCATGGTAAACTTACCGAGGGGGTCGCGCACTCAAGAAGCCACCTGTTGGTAGGCTAAAGGCGAGGGCGAAAGACGTCGATGTGACGCATATTTTAGTTGACAAATTATAAAAAGTTTTTTTTTTTTATTCAATGTTAAAGTATCACCTTGAACTCTAAGAAAACTGCAACACAATGAACAAAAAAAATATAAATAAAAAATAACCGTAATTTATGTTCATGTTTTTTTGTCAAGGCCAAAGGGAGCCACTACAAGGAGGCTGAAAAGCTGCATGTGGCTCCGGAGCTGCGGGTTGCTGACCCCTGCTCTACACTCATCAGAGTCTAACTCAGAGAAGCGTCATCCAAAAGAAAGGAAGTTTAAATCCAGTGTTTATCACACACAGGCCGTTTCAGAGAATGAAACTCAACGATAGTTGAAAACAGGTTCGGCTTTGAACCTGTTTTCAACTATCGTGATACTGTTTTTATTGACCAAGAGCTTAGCAATACCTTACAAGCCAAGAAACATCCTGTAAGGCTGTCAACAACAATGACAGGAAAGGAGACATTAATGCATAGTAAAAGAGTGTCCGGTCTGAGAGATTACAGCTCTGCAGTCCACATTGATCTCCCTCCTGCTTACACCAAGGACTGTATACCAGTGAATCGAACACACGTTCCTACCTGTGACACAGCACAGCACTGGAATCATCTCATCAAAATAGCAGATGAAATTCCACCACTGTTGGAGTGTGAAGTTGGTCTGTTAATTATCTACAATTGCTCAAGGGCACTGGCAACAGAGCAGGTAATCCTTGGAGGTGACAGTGAACCATATGCTGTTCGCACTGACCGAGGGTGAAGTATTGTAGGCTGTTCAACACCACATCATTACTTACCAAGCATCTCTAATATGTGCCACATAGTTTCTGTCAGAGAGCTACCTCCAGTGACTCCAGCTGAGGCGCTCAAGGTTCTCGATGTCCAACTTCAAAGATGCTAGCAAAGATGGAAAATGTGTCTCAAGATGGCATCCTCTTGTTGAATATGTTGAAGGAAGGAATCCAGAGGAACATACAAGGACATTACGAGATGCCACAATAAGCAACCCACCATGGTACGACGCACCTTAGAAGAAAGCTGGTGAAGGATAACCAGTACAAAGAACAATGCGTGAGGTTTGAAAATGAATGATTGAAAAGGGAGAGGCTGAGGAGAGGCTGAAGAAGTCCATGATCAAGGAAAGGAAGGAGAGAAATGGTATATCCCCCACCACGGAGTCCACCACCCCAACAAACCTGACAAGCTGCGTGTGGTTTTTGATTGCTCGACCAAGTACAAAGGAACCAGCCTAAATTACCATCTCCTTTCAGATCCAGACCTGCTGAACAACCTGAACAGTGTTCTTCTCAGATGTAGACAGCACAATATTGCACTGACGTGTGACATAGAAAAAATGGCCATCAGTTCTACGTGTATGAAGCTGACATCTAAGATTCCTCTGGTGGAGAGATGGTGATTTCAATGCTGAGCCATAAGAATTCTGAATGAAATTGCATCTCTTTGGTGTGGCGTCATCGCCAGGATGTGCCAACTACGTACTGAAACAGCTCGCCAAGGACAATGAGAGTCGGTTTCCTCTTGGCTCACAGTTCATCCTGAAAGACTTCTACGTTGATGATGGTGTTGCTAGCATAGATGAAGTGGACGATGCTATTCAGCTTGCACAAGAAGCACAGAAGCTCTGTGCTATGGGTGGACTGAGACTGCAAAAGTTTATGTGCAACGACAGATCTGTGCTGGAGAGCATACCCTCATCTGAGCGTTCCGCTGAAGAAAAGACTCTGGTTTTTGGTTATTTTTCTGCCTTTTGCTGCTTCCTTTGTTTGTGACTTTGTTCCAGTCCAGAGCTGTGTTCTGTTGGCGTTTTCCCGCTTACTGTAATAAAGAGTATTATGGAGGTGATATAGGTGCAAAAGAATCAAAGAGACTGTAAAGGCAAATTTAAAAGTCAATTTGTTTAAAATGGACATGTTGGGCACAGAAGAAGTTGAAAACTGAGAGGGAGGTTGCGGTGGCTGAGAGATGATGCAGAAGACGGAGCAGGCAAAGCTGGAGCTACAGAGGCAGAAGTTATTGCTCATAAGTGAAGGTAAAGTTGCTGCAGAGGTCCACTTTAATGATGTTGCTTGCGGTCGAGGCGTCGTAACAGGTAAAGCGGATGATTGAATGATTTGAAACTTGTTCCCAGATTTAATGAGAGGGATCCTGAAACATTTTTCTCCGTGTTTGAATGTTTGGTTGAAGTGCAGGGGACCACCTGCATATTAATGTTGCAATGCATGTTGACAGTCAGCGCTCAGGAGGCTTTTTCTGCTTTGAGTAACAGTGTTCGGCAGGCTGCCGAACACTGTTACTGCCGAACACACTGGCCTTGGTCCCGAGTCTTTATGCTTCAGTTTTATCCCCTGTTGTGTGGGTGTATCGGCAGTTATCACACAGTAGTACGGAACAGACAAGACGGTACTTTATTAATTTTTCCTTTCTGACTCAACTCTCCTCTTCTTCTCCCCATGAAAAATCACATATACAGCACGCAGCATAACAGCACCCTCTATAGGGTCCTCCTATGTAACAGTAAGGCAATGGCAGTGCAGGCTTATTCTTGGAACTATATACTGTAAGGACACAACACCCCTCAACCTTGCCCTTTTTTTTGGTACATATTTTAACATGCCATGTTTGTCTAGTGTTTTATTTATTTAAGAGCATTCCTGGGGGGGAAACATTTTGATAAATAGATAGATAGACAGATATATACTTTATTGATCCCTGAGGGAAAATCAAAGCCAGTGTCAGCACCAAATAGAACACAACACACACGCCACAAACACTGTGGCAATACTTAAACTAAATAAAATAATAATAAATACAGAAATAAAGAAGTCTATAAACATTATATACAAATACAAATGAAGGCAGTCGTGCAATGTTCAAGTTAAGGTTAAAGTTTAAGTTAAAGTAAACATATTAAACAGTGCAAATGGATGCAGTAGTGCAAGATTACAGATGGATTGTCCATGGGTGGGCTATATTATATCAGGGGGAGCACAGCTCAGTCAGGCTCCTCAGAGGGAGCAGTTGAAGAGCCGAATGGCCCGAGGGACAAACAACATCCTCAGCCTGTCGGTGTGGGACGACAGTGACATCAGCCTGTCACTGAAGGCTGGAGGCCTGGAGATGGTGCTGTGCAGAGGGTGATGGGGGGTGTCCAGGATGGACAAGAGCCTGGTAAGGGTTCTCAATTCTCAGGGAGTCCAGCTCTGAACCAACTACGGAGCCGGCCTTCCATACCAGTCTGTCCAGCCGCGAAGAATCCCTCTGGCTACGACTGCCTGGTAGAACATCAGCAGCAGTTTGTTACAGATGTTAAAGGAACGGAGCTTCCTCAGAAAGTACAGTCGGCTCTGCCCTTTCCTGTACAGACAGTCTGTGTTTGGAGACCAGTCCAACCTCTCATTCAGCTGAAGTCCCAGGTATTTGTAAGTCCTGGAGAACTCCACCTGGGCACCATTGATGTCAGTGTCTGTTATTGAGAAGGGGGGAGGTGAGAAGAGAGGTGTGGCCCAGTGATCACTGTTAATGTCCACCAAGGTAGCAGCAGGACTGGGGGTGGGGCGGTCAAACCGGTTGAAGAAGATGTTAAATTGGTTTGCTCTCTGTGTGCCCCCCTCCACTACTGCACCCCTCTTGGGACCACAGCCAGTGATGGTCTTCATTCCATCCCACACTTCCACATCCTACAGCCCCTAAGGCTGTTCTGCTGCAGCTTCTGCTCTATCTTCCTTCTGTAATTGTCCTTTCCCTCCCTGAGTCTGATATTCAGTTCTTTCTGTACACGCTTCAGCCGCTGCTGATGGCCATCTCCGAAGGCCCTCTTCTTCTGGTTTAGAAGAGTTTTGACGTCACTGGTGATCCAGGGCTTGTTGTTCGGGAAGCAGCAAACAGTCCGAGTGGGGACGACAATATCCATGCAGAAGTTGATATAGTCAGTAGTGCAGTCCACTGTCTCCTCAATGTCCTCGGTGTGTGCCGACTCCTGCAGCAGAGTCTGTCCTGCCTCATTAATTTAGGTTTGTATAGGCGGACCCAGGCTCTGCCCCCCCC
>CAESWR010000955.1:277284-290820 GCA_903171835.1 Mullus surmuletus
CCCCCCCTATTTATTTGTAATATTATGATATGCTTTTTTACGAATATTTTTTAATATAACCCCCCCCCCCTTTCTGTTTTTTTAAATGTGTTTTTATGTATTTAACTGCTATAGCACACTTTTTCTAGGGGGATGCATAGACTGACGGACTGTTTTTATTAGCCGATGACTTCGACTCCCACCCTGGTCCCCCCACCCCTCTTTCTTCCTCCTCTCCCCTTCGTTTTTACCTCTCTACCCTGACCTTTGGCCCCCTAACCCCAGCCCCCGAACCTCACACCTCAGCCCAACTCTTCCTCTCCTTCTCACACACTACCCCCCTAAACTGACCTTTGCCCCTTACCCTAACCCCAGAAACCCAGAAACTCACACCTCCCCCTACCAACCATCCTAGGACATTCTGACAACATCTCCATCATGCTTAGACCTGCATACAGACCTAGAGTGAGAATCATCAGGCCGACTGGCGTGGCCAGAAGGGGCCTCCTTTGCTCTCAAGGATGACTTCAACACAACATGCTGCGGAATTTTCCCACAATGACTACATAGACATCAAGGAGTGCACAGAGACTGTCACAGCATACATTGTGAAAAGATCCTACTCACAGCAAAACCATCGTTTTGAGAGAGAGAGAGAGATTCACAGGCTCCTGCGGGCTTGGGATGCAGCCTTTAGGGCCGGTGACACTGCAGGGTTAACAACAGCCAGAGCCAACCTTTCCCGCTCAATCAGGGAAGCTAAATGACAGTACAGCAGGAAATTAGAAGACCTCTCCTAGACACACATACACGTACACACACGTACACAGCGCCCATGATCAGACAGCCAAATGCCAGACAAACTATGCCGTATTGTGGGGAGCGATCTGAGGTGATATGATGATATTTGTGAATGAATGATATTTGTCTCTGATTTTGCTAAACAGTCGATGCAAATGACAGTTAGCATAATTTTCAAGTCATCAACCGTTAATAATTAATTTGAATGTTGCTGAACAATCCTCCCAATAATAACAGTATTTTTTTTCATTATTGAACATTGACCGTTCCAAATTATTATGCACAAGTTTCAAAACATTTTATGGGCGTTAAAGAACTGAAAATAGTTATTTGTAAAATTTGCAGCATTAGGAGGTCATATTTATTGAAATCAACAGCTATTTCAATCAAAACCATCTTAACAGGTCAAGTTACATTTTAACATAGAACCCCTTATTTGATAGCAGTTTCACAATTCTTCCATTGAACTTGTGAGTTTTTTTTAATTTCTTTGCAGGATGTCAGAATAGCTTCCCAGAGCTGCTGTTCGGATGTGAACTGCCTCCCACCCCTGTTTTGCATGAGGATGCTCCGAAGGTTCTCAACCTTTGTTGGGGGGGGGGGCGCTCCTTGGCCCTCCCACTTCCGGCACTGGTGGGCATCACCATATTGATTCTCGATGAACATTTCAAGGTGGTTCAGGGTGCCAATTTGTGTTCCTGCTTGGGGACACAACTGTGGAGAAGAAAAAAAAATGTTTTTAAAGGTGCTATATAGAACATTCTTATAAGAACAGATCTTTTTTTAAAATAATACATCCACAGAAGGTCTCAAGGGGTGTAAAATAAAAGTCTTCATTTTACTGAAAAAAAATGTTTTAGTCCAAAAATAATATTTTTATACATTTTTACGGGTCCGCAAATTGAAAATATTTTCATCTGGCTACGTCGAGAGCAAATGTCTCTGAGCCAATAACATTAGTCCATTGATGTCGTGAGGCGAAACTCACGGGTTGCCAGATCGCCAGATCGTCAATAGACACAATCTATGGCACGTGTCAAACTCAAGGCCCGGGGCCACATCCGGCCCTTGGGACGATTGTATCCGGCCCACATGTTAATATTCTAAATCTATCAGAATTGGCCCACAGGTAATTTTAGTGCGTACAACTGATACTACAAATCCCAGACTGCATTGCAATAGCGGGGATTTTAGCATCAGGGAGGCTGCTCCCTGCGTGCAACTTTATTGACAAAAACATTGGAGTCTCATGTTCGCCGTGTCTGGTTTTGGCCCCCTGTCTGATTGAGTTTGACACCCCTGGTCTATGGTCATAGCACGGTCAAGAAATGGCTTTGAACCCGCGGCATCGCTCACAAGTCCTGTTTGATAAACAACGCAGCAGGACCAGAGTGAAAACTGGTGATGCTTTTGAGCGTTGGTGCCAGCTGAAGGAAGCAAAGAGACTCCTCGCTTGGCATCACAGCTTTCTCACCGCAGACATTAAGCCGACCTGGCAACTAGTACAATTAAAGGTTGGAGCAACAGCGGTTGAGTGTGAGTGCGCCACCTACTGACTGGTTCAACTCAAGAGTCAAAGGTCATTTCACACCCTGTCCACATGATCAGCTGGTGGGTTTCTGTGGGAGGGAGCAATGGTTTGTTGTGGGTGTGGGTGTTAATATACACCACCTATCTCATTCAATGTCTTGCGTTGAAACAACACGCCGCTTGCGAGGTCTACGGAGACTCTTGCAAGATCTCGCAAGCGGCTCTCCTCCGCCTGCCGCAGCAGAGCGGATCCGGTGGGCGCTGTTTACTTGCGATTTCGATTCGCCTGCCGTTCTGTAGCGGAGCCGTATGCGGTGGAATCCCGGCGTCAGGGGTAGGATGGCCCATCATCCTGGAAAGTTGGGGATTTTTTTTAAAACAATATGACGGAGTTAGAAAACGTAAAAGAATAAAATAAAAATACTTGTATTTACAGTTTTTGTTCCCCCATCCAACCATAATGTTATTTTTGTGCTATTTTTTCTGTCTGATGTTTCTAGCAAGGTGCGGGCGGAAACAAAAAGCGGCAGAAATTAGTTCCGCCTCCAAGAATACCAAACGCCAAAATGCTTGATAAATGACAATGTGAAGCAGTCACAGCGCCCCCTGAAGGCCACACCACATTGTGTGGAACTCAGTTAGCAATTTTGTTGGAATCGCCATCTTGTCAAGATCGCTTCGTCACCAAGTTTTCATTACATAAGATTTAGCAAATATTCAAATTAGTAAAAAAATATAGAAGGAACACTAAAAACTCAAAGAACACGTCAAACAAATGTTTTTTGTTATTTTAGGTAGTTATTATTACAATAATCTATGTCCGTGTGTTAATTTTCCCTGCTAAGTAGGTTTTACTTCAGTATTTGATTCTATAAGTACAGTCTGACCACCTCGAGCTTTTATTTGGGTACTCCCGGCTACCGGAAATGTGAATCTGCATATGAGCTAAATATTTATTTTCACCCCAAAGACTTAGATTTAACATTTGGATTCATATTTAGATTTAACATTTCCATTGAGATCTAGCATTTAGATTTAACATTTAATTATTTTCCCTTCCATTATTTTAAAAGTTTTTTCCTGCAAATGTAGCTTTTGTACTTCAGAAAGTGGCCACTCCACTCCGCGCTCCTATTGTCAGGGGATGCTGCTTACATTCTTAGCGTAAAATACACTGGTTTTTTTTTACGGCAGAAACGCTGTCGTGCAACCGTAGCTAATTGAAGCAGAATGGGACACAGAAGTAGAGGTTCCCGTTCCCGAACATGTTCAGATTCAGCAGGACGTTTCGGTTGCTTCATTTCTTCCTAAATCTCTTATTTTGTTCATATGTGTTGTTCCATTTACTGCCATTTAGCTAAGGCTAGCTCCAGCTAATAGTTAGGCTGATCTTGTGTGGGGGGCTGGTGGACAGCAGCCTCCCCTCCAGCCGGGGGGAGTGGACAGAGACCTCCACCTCACAAGTCTCACATCCGCTCCTTTCAGCTCACAGTGGGCAAAAGGTGGAGGAAGCAAGTAAATGAGGTGACAGAATTTTTTCATTTTTGGACCTCATACTCATGCTACGGGGACACATATAACTGTTACAAAACCTTCAGAACATGAATTTGGCTCGGAAGGTTTAAGTAATTGTTGTAAAAGTGCTAAAAGAAAACCACCACTTTTTTAAACAAAGTGTGACAAAATGTTGCTGTAATTTTCAGCATGAGCAGCTTTACAGACGGCAACCCATATTCATGAAGGCCATCATGTACATTTTAGTTTGTGGAACTGTGTCCAGTAGAGGGCTCTCTATAGTCATATTTTAAGCGTGTGAATACTGCAACGAAATAAAACAACAAAAAGCACCTTGATTTCATAAACAAGAAAAAGAAGCATTATATTAATTACATACAAAATGTGTTATATTATATTATATTATATTATGTTATATTATATTATATTTTGCACAGCAAAGCAGAAATGGAACAAAGGAACATGAATTGATATCATTTTCAGTAAAACTAAGGTGTGGCACCTCTTACATAGGCGCGCCAATGAAAATAGTTTTCTCAAACTTTACACTTAGCGAGGTGTGATGTAATGAGACCCCCCCCCCCCCAAACCACCACCACCACCACCACCACCACCTCTCCCACAGCCAGTCAGCGGTCCGGTCCGGGCTTTGCGGGGCAGCACGGGGACGTCGCGGGACGTCGGACGTCACCGGCTCGCGTTCTTCTTGTGAAGCTCTCGGTGGACTCAGAGAAGTGGATGATCGGGTCGCGGAGAGGACGCGCTCCGCCTGCTGCTCCCCGTCTCTCCTCTCGGACGGACGGCCCGCACTCCGCCTCTCCTGATAGATGGTGGAACTCCTGCTCACTTCTCTTTTGGATGATATGGGGGATCACTCCAGAAGTAAGAACTCTGCGGTCATTCTATTGAGACTTATTGATGCGTCTTTTAGTAATAATAATTCAGAAAGAGGCATTTATATGCAAATAGGCTATATTATAATAATATGATATTATATATTTATATTTTTAAAATGTCGCAAGTTCATCCAATGTCTTCATACAGAGGTTGCCATTCACGGCGCGTAAAGCGGCCCGCGCACCGGTGGATATTTGCGCTTTTGTATCTCTGAATCGAGCCGGACTCCGAAAAAAGAGGGACTTGTTGCACTAATATATATTTTCTTAGAGGAGTCAGGAATCGCGGTGTGCGTGGGCTGCGGGGGTCAGATCCACGACCAGTACATCCTGAGAGTGTCCCCGGACCTGGAGTGGCACGCTGCGTGTCTCAAGTGCGCCGAGTGCAGCCAGCAGCTGGACGAGAGTTGCACCTGCTTCGTGCGGGCCGGAAAAACTTACTGCAAGAGAGACTATGTGAGGTAGGAAGTCTGCAGAAAGGGGATTTTTTAATGCGTCTTTGGTTGCTCAATTTTTAACCAAAATGCAAATAAGACCTGGCGCAACTATGGTGATAAATACAATTCTAGTCATGCAATTGTGCAAAAAGTAAAGCGTTTTTAATGGCACTTTTAAAGAAAATATCATTTCACTTGAACGATTTGAGTCAATTTGTTCGCTCCTCTTTTATTATTTTTATTCTCTGTGAGACGATTCATGAATCAGTAATAAAGCTTCTGCTCGAACCTTTCCAGGCTGTTTCGCATAAAATGCGCAAAGTGTAACATGAGCTTCTGCAGCAGCGACCTCGTGATGCGAGCCCGGGACCGAGTGTATCACACCGAGTGTTTCCGGTGTTCGATGTGCAGCAGACACCTCCTGCCGGGGGACGAGTTCTTCCTGAGCGAAGACGAGCTGCTGCTGTGTGGGGCAGACCACGGCCCACGGAGTCCCGGGAGCACCCACGCCACACCGATGCACACCCCAAGTACACGAGCTTATAATAACAATAACAACAGCAATGATAATAGTAATAATTGTGCCATCCTTGTTGTTGTTGTTAATAATAAAAACAACCATAATAATAATAATAATAATAATAACAATAATAATAATAATAATAATATAACGAATAATAGTTGTTGTTATTATTGTTCACAACAATAACAATCATTAATGTATTGCTGTGGTTGTTATTATTACTGTGGTTATTATTAGTATCGGTATTTTTGTTGTTGTAATTATTCTATGTATTATTATTAATTACTAATTGAATGTGTGATCTTTGGAGTGTTTTCGGCCTGTTTTGTCCCGTTTCATCCAGACAATTCGGGTTTTTACAGCTGCTGTCTTTCTGAACCGACGCTTTGCAGACCCGGTGTCTGTTCGGCATCCCGCGCACCACCGGAACCAAGTCCACAAGCCGTCGGAGAAGACCACCCGGGTCCGAACGGTGCTGAACGAGAAGCAGCTGCACACGCTGCGGACCTGCTACAACGCGAACCCGCGGCCGGACGCGCTGATGAAGGAGCAGCTGGTGGAGATGACCGGACTGAGCCCGCGGGTCATCCGGGTCTGGTTCCAGAACAAACGCTGCAAGGACAAGAAGAGGACCATCCTGGTCAAGCAGCTTCAGCAGCAGCAGCACGTCGACAGCGCGGTCAGTTTATCTCACTCAGCCACAACTTCACCATCATTCATTCAATATTATTACAATCATTTCATTCGCCCAGAATGTATTCATTATCTGAACAATTTATTTACATTTTCTTACCTATCAATCTGTGATTAATTCCCTCTCTGGCTGTGTGGAGATATTTATTAAGCTTGGATCAAAAATTATAAATCCCATCAACAAGAACATATCATCATTCGTTTGGAAAGTGATAAAAACACCCCTTCATAGAGACCGAAAAGAACGAAAAACTGAAAAGAACAAATGTTAAATATTAAAGCAAATATATTTATTTTGGAATATCTATCTATCTATCTATCTATCTATCTATCTATCTATCTATCTATCCATCATCTGCTGGGCTTGTATTGCGTGATGAAGACTTCCTCCTCCTCTTCCTCCTCCTGCAGACCCTGCGCGGCCTGACCGGGACCCCTTTGGTGGCGGCAAGTCCCATCCGACACGAACACGCCGCGCAGGGGAATCCCGTGGAGGTCCACACCTACCAGCCTGCGTGGAAAAACCTCGGCGACTTCGCCCTGCAGAGTGACGTGGATCAGCAGCTGGTAAATACGCAATTTCATTTGACAAAGTCCTGCAGGAAAATTCTCCCGTGGCGACAAAGACTCGGATGAGGGTCCACATGTTATACCGGGGTCCATGCGCTCTCCTCCGCAGGGGTCGCGCTCCGAGTCGGGGTCTCTGGGTAACTCATCGGCCAGCGACGTGACGTCTCTGTCGTCCCAGTTGCCGGACACGCCGAACAGTATGGTCCCCAGTCCCGCGGACACGTAAGGAGCCCAGCGAGCAAGAGGAGGAGGAACCACGATGGAGATCGCTCACACGTGGATTACACTCTGGACTGTGGGCCGGTGTCTTGCTCACGGACACTACGGCAGGACACGCGTGTGTTTTCATTGAGCGGAGTTGCTGGAAACATGGCAGCGATGGGAGACTCTTGACTCAAGCTGGGGACGCGTGGGGCCCAGAACACGGTGCCGCGTGGATGTGGATGATGTGGAAGTTTCAATATCCGCTCGTATTAAAATATGACAGCGGATGCGGATCACGGATTTAGATGAACATAAATTATTATTATTTATTCTGAGGACCGACATGATTCATCCCATTGATCCGATCAATGATCGAAGGGTCAGATTGAGGGTCGCAGGAACCCCGTGAAATAAATCCATTTGGTTGGATGTGTTTGTGTTTTCGTGCGGGGGTTTTTGTGTTTGAACGTGTCAGGCAGAAATATGATCTTTTGATTTGAAAAAGGTATCATAATGATTATTACAACGATTGAATTATATTCTCATAATTTTGTTTTAGCTCAACAAAAATGAATGCGATATATTTTAATCGCCGCTGCAACATCTGTATCCGGGTGTTTCCATCACAAGAGAGCAGCTCTTATTTTGAGTTTAAGATGTCGCTTGCAGGTCCAGACGGAGGACAGGTAGCCGTGACCTTTTCTCAGATCTTACGTCATCTGCCGTAGTCACAGTGGGTCACAGTGGACAAACCCACGGACTCGCAGCCCACAGACGCGTTTGTTTCCATTGGGGCCGCAGAGATCCTCCAGACACCTCAGACATGGCTGAGAGGATCCGCGAGAAAACAGCAGAGTGAGTCGGAGTTTCATTCTGAGGAAATCACGGACGATGAGCCTTAAAAGTCAAAGTGACATTTGAACGCAACGCGGCGCCTTCAAATAATCAGTTAGTTCTGAGATTTTCAAAAGGACGCTGAAGGACCTGGTGGGTGTTGAGCCACGATGAAAAGTTTCTTCTAAAGGTCAATTTGACATACCTTCACAACTGTTTCAGCACAAAATATTTTTGAACTTTTAAAAAATGAAATTTATAAAAAATAGTCTTAATTGTTGTGTAAAAGTGTGAATGCACACACACCGATTCAAACATCAGAATGACAAAAACCATGGAAAATCCTTTTTTTTCTTCAAATCTTCCTTGCAAGTGTAGTTTTGCATGAGCGGATCCACCCAGAGATTTTAAATGTCAACCAAAGAGTAACTCTGCGTTAATGTTTGTGGGGACATTGTTTTTTACAGCATCTGCTTACATTGTTCCAGTGCAGCACAAATTCACTTCAAGCAACGGTCAAGTAACAGCACTTGATGATCATATCCATCAATTTGAATATTTACATGAAATCATGGTCCCTGCTCCAAAGAGCTCCTTCAAGATCCGCAGACAATGATGAACATTTTAACAAAGACAGAAAAAGGACAAGATATGATGTGTAAACAGTGTTTATTGAATTAGATAAATGCAAATGACACAATAAATTATATTAATTTGTGAATGACTTTAAAAAGAGAAAGAGGTTGAAAAATATATTCTGAGCATGTATTTGCAAAAAATAAATTCAAATCATGCAAGTCATAAATGGCATTATAGAACTAAGGCTACACTGGGTCACATTACAAAATGAAAAAAATAAATTAACAAACGTTATCGCTGAAAATGTTTGGTGAGTTATTACTGTAAGCGTGTGGAATTGAGATGGAGAAACAAATGGCGCATTTAAAAATTGTGGAGTGTTTGTGCTCTAACAAAGACAGTATGTGCAAATTCCTCGACATCAACATCAACATGGGAACTCAGAAGACGCCGACAGACGTTTCCCAGGTGCCGCCGCGGACAGATGGAACCTAAAAACAGATCGGCGGCTTTGCGACGCTGCATCCTCCGCAGTGTTTACGCATCGTGAGCTGCAGCTTGATTAGTCATCCTGCTTCTTGAGGAAGAACTGGAGTGCCGAGTCCCACTGGTCCCGCGGAAAGCGGTTGGAGAGCTCGCAGTAATCGAGCGGATAATAATCTGAGTCAGTGGACAGAGTCGCCGTTATAGCACAGAAATCCTTAAAAAACATGCATTTTCTCTAAACAATTGTAGTCTAAATGACTAAAATAATTGTGATTTAATGTCAACGTCATACAACGTGCTCATACAACAAGCAACAATATGCAACTATTTTAGGATAAATAATCAAATGGCTCACATCAAACATCACCATTTGTGTGCAGGCTTCCTTTCAGAAATCTGGTCACTTTAACCAGATTTCTGAAAGGAAATCCGGGGACATTTTCAGCTCTGAAATAAAAATCAATTAAAAGTTATCAAGATTAAATGAAGAAAACTGGACAGTTAAGGGACAGTGTTTTTCTTCTTATCTAAAGGCAGTACGCGACCGACTACCGTAATAACTGTTGTCCTAGTCTGCGCGCAGCATGCTCCCTCATGGTTTCTGCTTCCTATGCGGCCACCATAATAAGTGTTGTCTATGTGCAACATGCTCATCGCGCTTCCTACCCGGCTACTGTATTAACTGTTGTTCTAGTAAACGCGCAACATTTTTTTTCCTAAATCATAAAACGCCGAAATTGGGGACATTTTCGGGGACAGCTTTAACCAGGGACAGGTCATCCAGGGACGTTTGTGTCTTCCGCCAACTTGACTTGCATATTTTTGATCATGTGGGACGTTCGTGACAACTTAAAAGTCGCTGTAAAATCCAAATCTTCTTCATTCCTTGATATTCCAGATGTTTCACTAAAAATGGGAAATTAGCCTGATGATGTTTATCATCAACATCCGTTCACATTTACACAGATCGTGTTCGTCAACTGCGGCGGCTTTTCACATATCGAGACAGGACCATGTGCTGGCATCTCTCACTTAATTTTCTTGGGAGCAGAGGCAAAAGTTGTAGTGTTGCTTTAAGTGACGTTCACATTAAATCAGGACGAGTGTTGAACATGAGGCCTCACCTGATTGCTTTGTTTTATTATCCGTTTCTTTCTCGTTGGCGGCAAAATCCTGTGGAATTACAGAAATAACAAGCATTAGAAACCTCAAACTGCGATACAGAACAGGCGATAAAACTGCAATTTCACTCATCTGCGCATCGTTCATCATGAAAGCTTCCTCCTAAGAGATTTTCTCAGGGTTACGTCAAGAATGGAGGAGGCGGGTGAAGACGCCGTGCATTATTGCTTTGTCTAAAAGAGCTTCCAGGAAATTTAATCGGTGTCCAAATGGTGGTCGCAGAAGCAGTGAGGGCCATGTTGTCAGTAAGGAGATGAAGGAGACAAGCTGCTTGCTGGGAGTTTTAAGCAGTGGCAGGCAAATCTAGGTGTTTATCTTTGTAAAAGCTTCATCCGAGCCCGTACGAGGGCTCATTAATCAGCTGCTACAGACACGACTCTGCTGATGTGAAAGACATTTATCGTGTTTGGACCTTTTATTCCACGGTATGATTTATTGCAGTATGTTCTCTGTGCTCTCGATGCAGGAGATCTTACTGGGTGGAGTTGTGGTGTGTATGTGTGTATGTGTGTTGATAGAAGCACCTGAATAAATGTGGCCAGCAGGACACAGCTCATCTCCTGCTGCAGAATGACCTTGTTGGGAGAGTTGTTGTAGCATGCTGAGATGAGCGAGGGGAAGAGGACCCTGATGAGGCGCGGGTGGCTGAAATACTGGAAGGGCAGCTGGCAGAGTTTCTGCAGCACGCTGGGCTGGCGGCCAGACTGCACGATCACCTGCAGCACAGAGAGCGGAGCAGCCCGGTCACTAACCCCCCCGACAGGCTCTGATAGCTGAGAGCTACACTCAAACTGGTATTAGGAGGAACCCTGGGGGGCCCTGGCCCCCACCCCACCATTACCCCTTAAGAGTTCCTGGGGACATTTTTTGTCCAGTCCACTTTTTATTTTTAAGCCACTTGGACTTCAGAAAAAATAAGAATACTTCAAATTCAATGTTTTTGTAATTTTTTCAAATAAAATACTGTGGAGTTACGTAAAACTAATTGGCATTTAGAGGGTTAAAGTCCCCCAAAAGAATTCATATATGATATATATATATATATATATTTCAGGCTAAAGTGGAAAAAAGTCGTTTTGTAGCGACTGTAACATAAATAGGGATGTGATGTCATCATTAGCAGTTTGCTTTTCCCGACTGCAGAGAAAGCTCAGGGTGAGACGGCATCTGCGGAGCACCACCACCCCCAAAAATAAAATAAAAAACACTTTAGCTGGGGGTGGGGGGGCTCAACAGGTGAGGTCCTGAAGTCAAAGACACATAGATGTATATAAATACAGTCCAATATTCTTCCATTGGCTCCTCCTTCCATAAAGTTACCATCAAAGGTACACCTGGGGGATAAATAAAGTGATATTGATTATCATGAAAAATATGAATCGATTATCATATCATTTTGATGACTTCAACATGAAGCTTCTCTGGGCACAAAACAGCAGCTTTTTCCTACTATCGTGTAAAGAGGTGATGCTGAACACAGAGCCTGCACGCCTGAAAATCAAAAATGTTAAATGTAATTTTTACTTTCCTTAACTACTGTACATTCAAAACAATGATGATGTGTGGAATAGAGGACATTAACCTGATGAAGAAATGGGAGACTCGCTGGGCAAGCTTCGACTATTCTCAAAATCTAGCGCTGCTTATTATCAGTGTTTTGGTGCAACTTCTCTCTAAATTATTGCATTGCCACATCGGCTGAAGAAACCTCTTCGGTGGAATTTATCTGAAAGAAGTTCAGGAGTTGTTGATTTTTAATCTGGAAGATTTGCTGTTTAAGGGGTCATAATTCAACACCGAAGCAAGCAGTGTCTGAGCGGAGGCATTCTGTGCACACAAATCATTTAATAATCCTCTGCACGCATGTTCCATCCTCAGATCAGCCTAAACAAACTGTCCGCCCTTGAGTGCCTGAAACACACGCGCACACACAGCAGAGACGTGTGACAGCACGAGCCTCGAGGTAACAAAGAAACAAAGTCCCAGCCAACTTTCCAAACCTCTAAAACCAGAGCATGAAATAGGTTCCAGCCCGAGATTAAACCGCTGTGTCACTGCTCCCAGTTCAGTTCAGTTCAGCACAGTGGATGCGCCGCTTAATGCTTGACATCACAAAACTAACAACAAGCATCTGAAGTGGGGCATCGTGCCCTGCGCAGAATGCAGACCCCGTAAAAGCAGTCTCTTGGATGATGTTGAGTTTGGGCGCCTGGCACTTCCAAAGAGCGCCGCTTTTTACGACGCCTCCATTACATAAGTTCCCTGCTGTCCACAATGACAACAGAGAGTGTGTAGAGTTAACGTTGTGAAACGCAAACAAGTTCTCGGGAACATACAAGGTCACAGCAGAAATCACCTTCAGGGGAAGTAGAAGGTTGTCAGTGGAGAGAAGCAACATGTCCCACTGGCTATGTTTACATGCAGTCAATAACCCTTTTCTAACCAGAATATCAGCAATTACCCGGTTTCGCGCGGCCTAAACCCATCGAATTTTATGAATAACCCATTTTAATAACCCAACAACCCACTGAATTTTAAACACCTAAATATTGCACCTGGGTTACTCCTTTCCTAACCCAAATATTTGATCAAGTATACGCCTATCAGGATATCCTCATCAAAAGAATTAACTTGTGTTCTGCACATGTTCTATTTGCAAGGAACCTTGGTCTTTTGAGTACAGGAACTACTTGAAAACATGGCCAAACACAAGACCAACACCACACCACGAAGAATAGTGGGTCAGATGGTGGTGGTGGGTCGGTACCAGCACAAAAGTGCAAAAGAAGGTAACTGCTAAATGGGCTTTTCGTTATTCGCTGTTGGACACAGAAGAAGAGGCGGAAATTACGCGCATTGTGGCATGATGTTGTGCATGCTTTTCGACATTGATCGGGATATACCAATTAAATAACCCTGTTTGCTCAGGCATGTAAAGGGGTTATTCTGTATGTTTCAGTGTCCCGAAGATACACAAATATTGACTGCATATAAACATAGTTACTGATATGAATATCACAAGGAACGAAGAGGGACAACCTCGGATATGCATGAGTGTGTCTGATGGACCTCCAAAGAGTGGGCAGCGAGGCCACCAATCTTACACTTGAATCTACAACGCAAACCAGATGCGCCAGAGATAAGATACTGCTGATAAGACGAGCAGCGAAACACAATGCCAGGATCCAATGACTGTTTGCTTCCGCTTTACGATGGCAGATCCAGACATGCACCGGTTGATCTGATAACGACTCTGGGCTAGTTGGATTTTAGAAAGGCTGATTAATGCTCCAACTTGATATTTCGG
>CAESWR010000955.1:303681-321385 GCA_903171835.1 Mullus surmuletus
CGACAGTCAAGTTTCAGACACGGCCAACGCTTGCACCAGGGTGGTCCCCCTGAGCAACGACATTGTGTGAGAAGCTGCTACTAGGTCAAACAAAGAAACAAGGAAATGAGACACCTGAAAACGAGGAAATGACTTTGATAAGTAATCTTACTTAAGCTGACGCAATTTGAGTCATTGGATATGTTGGAGTAAAAAAAGTTTGGAATTTCTATTATTTCACCAGTTTTGTCAGCATTTATTGAGATTTGCATTGAATCTGAAGAAATTCCACTTTGCACAATTTGCTTTGCATAGTTAACAAAGTTAGCATCTGAAAATGTTAGACGTATATAAAGTGAGCAGTGAGAATATTTAAGGACCGTTTGGCTTTAATAAAGAACACTGCTGCAAAAAATATGATGATTGGCAGGCAAACTCCAAGGCTGGATAACACTGGTCATTCAGAGGACCATTCGTGCCAGCCAGACAGCGCAACTGCAACAACTTGTGTTTGCTCCCCTGGCTGGGGAGTCGATGGAAGCTCAGAGCCCGTCTGGTAAAAAGTTCTGAAATTCACCACAATGATTGTCAACAACAGCATCTTAAAAGGAGAATACAGAAACCAAAAAGCCGATCACCAGTTAGTGGTGGGCAGAATGTATCCTTACAGTATAACAATATTGTGAGCGTTGTTTCAAAGATGCTCAAAATTGACATTAGAGTTTTTGAGTTACTTTGCAAATCATGTGCAATGTCAAAGGGAGTACTTTGATTACATGTGCTAATATTTTGATCATGTACTCTTTGCTGTGCAGTGCACCTTACAGCGGAGCATGTAGCTGTTTACCCAGAGTTCAATGTTTGTACATTGTAGTTCAATGATGGGGTTCTTTGTAAAGAATTTTTACTTGAATGCTAAAGTTTAAAGAAAACAAATCAACATTGTATCCATAGATATAATTAAGGAGTTACAACTCAGCAAATTAAATCACATTTTTGAAAGATATCTATCAAGTATCGCTATCATCAAAATTCCCTTAATTACAGATAGAATGTTTTGCCCATATTGCCCTAACATCAGTAGAACAAAAAACACATGTAGGGAGTTAGGCCCCTCCGTCCTGCCCTCTTGTGAGGATAGGAGAGTAAATTAGAGTCATTGAAAGGGAGTCAGACGTTATTGCTGGAGTCTCTAATAAATCAACAAGTACAAAGCCGGGATCAATCAGGCATGTTTGTGTCTGGGTTGAGTGGAACAGGGGAGCGTGGGGGGGCTCTCTTTAAACAACAACAGTAGGCCGCCATGTCACAGTGCATGTCACTCCTCCAGCTAATGAGGTTACAGGCTCCTCGATGCTGTGGCGGCACTCAAATCTAGCCACTTCACAGCACTTTTATTCCACAGATGGGATGTTGCCAACAAGCCTCGACACGTTGAGAGAAAAACGCTCACACAAAATTACAGCAAAGCTCTTCACCTGTCAATCAGGTCGGGTACTGGGGGAAACACGCTGAAGATCTGCCCTCGACATAATGAGAAATGTCTCATTATGACCTCATTGCGATTTCTTTTCGGGTGGCTGCCAGAGGTTTCTGTGCCAAATCAATTAGGTCTCAGACACTGAACTCGGCTTAACTCTTCTCTAAACCCTCCTATCAACGCACTCCCCTAAAAGATGCTTGGCTAAATGAGGCAGCTCTTTCACAGCAGCTTATCAAATGGTATTAGAGGGGGAAACTGGGACCTGCCCAGTCCTGGTTGCCTCCTGTCAAAACCTGACAGTAGACCGAGGAGAAGCTTGGCTAACCAGTACTTTTCCTGATCTGCTGACAGATTCCTTTGTCAGCATTGATGAAAATCTGTTGTGATGAAAGAACAATATCAATGAGAAGATGAAACTGGGGCCACTCAGGTGGTCTGCGGAAAGGCACATGTGTTACTGTGAGGACGCACACCTCACAAAAAAAGCAAACTTAAAAAAAATTTTTTTTAAAAAGACTCTGAAGAGCCTGTTGCTCTTTGTGCAGCCATCCTTCATAGCAAATTAACGTCTGGAGATTATATCTTTATAGCCAAACTGAATCCACAAAGTGCAAAAGAAATCATGTTTGCATGCAAGTATGGTGCCAGTCTGTTTCACAGTAACCTGAATGTGCATTTAAACTTAAATGATTGAATCAAAAGATTTTGTTTTTATTTCACTAATACCCGCAGGATTTGCTAAATCTTTTAGACAGAGATGTTTATTTGCCCAGTATCCATGAAAGGGCACTGAAAAAAATTGTGTGGTATTTTATTAAACTAGATAGGAAGATCAGCTGTAACTTACCACTCTTCAGCCAAATTTGACCTATGCGCTTTTGAGCGAAATAATCTAACAAAGGTGACCATGAGTTACCTCCTGCTACTTTTCACAGAAGCTAGCATAGTTTACTTTTTGATGGCCACTGCATAGATTGGTTCCAAGAAATAATAATTACATTTGACAGAGAATTTTTATATTCCCTATTCAAGCAGAATGTGCAGCTGACATACCGAGATTGTATCTGCTGCACCTGCCAAGGTAATTCCCCCAAATTCCTTAAAAATTCATTGATGATGTCATTTAGAAATACTGAATTACACACGCATCTATGTGACCTGGTAAATGCAGTTAATATAAATTCCTGAAAATTCCACCCAAATTCCCGTTAATTTCCGGAAATTCCCATGGAAAGTTTCCAACTTTGAAGATTCCTGGAATTTTGCAACCCTACAGTGGACGGTTTGTCAATCAAACAGAGATGTTCATTTTCTGAATACACACTCAGGAACACGCCTGAGCACACTGTCATGCCTTATTCTCACAGCCATAACAAATGAAAGGAAAGCAAGGTCGCAATATGATGCAGATTTTAAATATTATCTTAATAACATAATTTATATATTAAATATTACTCAGTAAACCAAATATTCACACACTGATAGTGGAGGCTGCCAAGCAAGGTGCCACCCTGCTGGTCAGGAGAAGTTTAGTCTGTTGTTCAAGGACTTCGACATTAACTCTCCAGACAGCCGCTCTACTTAGCAGAGCCACTGCCACACTGCGGAATGGAAAAAATCATCACAGAAAAAAATCTTAAAATGAAACTTGCAAACAAATTGTGTAAATGATGGTCTTTTAGTTTTTTCAGAACATGCCCGCTTTCAGTTCTCTCTCTGTCTCTCACTGAATAACAGTAGTGACGTCAGTGCTTCTACACATTTACTTTCAGACCGCCTAGCCAAGACACGTGTATCAGAACTGCAATTTCAACAAAATAAATAAATCAGGCAATGCAAACAAGAAAGCTTGTAGGAAGACTGCAAATCCCTGAGTGAGAGAGACAAACAGAACTGTTTAAAACAAAATGAGGCTCTAGAAAAGAAGAGTTTATATGATTACACACACAACTTCTTCAAATAATGGATTTTTTTTCTTTTATTTGTTAAGTATTTAAATAGATTGATTATTTTGACACAAATATGTTTTCATAGCAAACAAAATGTCAAGTTTTCTCTCTATCAAATCCGGTGAGGAATTCCTACAGCAATCAGATTGTTGGACACGGATGTTTGGCACTGAGAAATGAGTCCATAATAAGGCAGAGTTGACTAATAGAGTTGATGACAATATACAGCAGGTGTAAGTCATATTTGGTTTGCTGGAGTCCCCTATTCAGACACTGAATTACAGTCGAGAGGAGGATTCAGCCGCTCCTGCTCCACCCACAGATGGATGACAACTGTTTGATGTCAGGGAGGACTAGCTTCAACTTTGATCTCTAACTTTGAATCGAGCTCCTCTTCACACTGCAAGCATTACAGTAACTATGAAGTATGATTGATTGCCGTTGCGTTAAATGAATCTTCAGCCTTAAAGAAAATCCCAAACAAAGCTCTGTGGGCTGAGTGAGTCAGCTCACAGAGGTTTGATGGAATAAACATTTTGGGGTTGAGTATACACTTAATCGTTTACAAGACATAATGCCATATGATTTAGTAGACTGTGGTTGGTGCAGGATCAACACAGAAAAGGATAATTCCCCAAAGTGTGTTTATTCCATAAAATAAATTGAGTTTAATCAAAGGCAAGTGTGGCGCAAAATCAAGCCAGCCACAGAAACCACACAGAGCAGCTTGCAGGAACGACTACACCGAGATGCCTCACACCGTACAGGTCATGCAGCAAGGACGAGAAAATGAATCTGTTGGGAAATAAATAAGTGTCGACTGAGGTAATAAAGAAATATTAGTTTTGATTGATCACTGTTCGATGTTATTGAGTTGCTATATACCTCGATATGTTCACCTGCTAGCCGCCAACTGTCTTTTAGCATGTTGGTGCTGGCAGGTCATGTAACTGAAGTGGTGATAGTGAACCAAAGCAGGACATTTTAGAGCAGAACATCTTATCTTAAAATTTTGCTTAAGGTTATAACTCAGGGGGAAGTGGAGCAATGATAATTCTCCATTTATCATTACAATTGATAAATGTCTTTTTGGCATGACTGACCAAATCCTGACCTTGTTATGCCGTCACTCTGCACTTTTCCCTGCCAGATACAACTTTCTACTGTTGCACAGGGTGGCACAACCAGGCTCTGACAGCTTGCACTGAAAATGCAAATAGTCTGCACTTTTTGGTTGTCGAGCTCCACGTTCCTGACAGTTCCTTAGCCTGTCAACACACACTGCTGCTTTCTAGACTTTAATTAAAATCAGTAGTAAACACTCCTGAGAAATACATAAACACAAGTGCTTAATAATAAGGCAAGTGTGTGACGTGAGAGTGGCAGCACACCGGGCGACTACACATTACACAGCGTACCACAAAAAACGGGGTCTGACACAAAATAAACCATTAGACACGAGAGAGGGAGAAGGAGACGGGGGTCAGAGACTGGGGGGGGGGGCAAACAGTGCAGCAGGGGAGTGTCTGAGGTATTAGCAGAGAAATTGGAAACTGAATCAGATATGGAAGGAAAAAAAACAAATCCAGCCAAGTCAATGATATGAGAAATGCATGTTAGGTCAAAACGATTCTGACTTGAAGCGAATAAGGGGCCAGACAGACATGCTGACGGAGACTCTATTTATTTGACTTCGTCTAGAGGTTAGAGAGCGAAGTGTTCCCCCCAACTGCCTCATTTGCCAATCACGATTATGTGCACACATGGCTGGACGTTTTTGTAGGACAGGGTGGACTTGAACAACTTAACAAAATAGTTCAAGTGAGTGCTTTTATACTGAGGTGAGAGACACAGCATTACAGAGTCCCCTGATTTGCCTCCATTCGAATGACCTGTGACCTCTTTTTGGCAGTGGGTGGGGCTGAACAGAGGAGTCGCACTGCTCTCCTCCTCTTGCCTTACTGGACGCTGTGCCACCCACCAAAGCCTCTTCTCTCTTGGCCTCTCTGGGGAAATTATGTAACAGCCCCTCACCCTAATGTCTCTACACCCACTGACACATACTGTTGGGATATTATGTCGGTGCAAACCAGAGAAAATATAGATCTTATTAAAGGAAAACTGGGTGTATATTCACCTCATGATAAACACATCCTTCCCCTCACCTCAAATTGCTATGGGTTTTATGGTATTAAAAAAAATGTTGTGCATTAAAGTAATTTCAAGTTATGATCCAATTTACTGTCGTCTAGAACAAGTGACATCTAACTTGTCTAGCTGATCCTTTATTAATACCATGTGCTCCACAGTAAGTCTGGCACTCATTAGTAAATAACCAAAGGCAATTTGCTTTAGAGTAAGCATTACTACTGGGCGGGTGAGACAGAAGGGGCTGCTGAGCTGAGTGGCAAGCAATAAGGCAGGACAATCTCGGGAGGCCAGAAGAAGTTCTGATGTAGTGGTGGCAAAATTAAAAAAGTCAGTTCCAATAAAACTATGAAATTCAAAGAACAGCCGGAAACAATTCGATCATGGCATTTGAAGCATCTGCTGCTCTACCTGTTTCTCCAAAATGCGAGCAATCTCTCCCAAAGTTCTGTCCAGACCGGACACTTTGTTGTTGGCCCACTGCCCGTTGTCTTGGCCCTGAAGCTGCTTCAGTAGGTCCTTCACAAGGCGATGCAACCTGAACACACAGGAGCCGAGACTGCATGAAATGGATTCCAAATACCACCGCCATCTTACCTCAGCTCACTCACGCCTTCCAATCACAGCAAAAGAGGAAGTGTTGGTGGATTCATCAATTATTAATTTGACAAAAAGGTAAAGAAACAGATTTTGACAAATGGTTTCTTAAAATTGGACGATGCTCAATATGGTTGGCAGGGTCAGAAACATTTGGAGAGCTGTAACATTAAGCTAATTAGTGGAGAGATTTTGAAATGGATTACAAATTTTCATTTTACAATTTAGGCTACAGGGGACAAAAATGCCGGCTGCAGTGAAAAGGTATGAAAAGGTGAAAGGTAGTGAAGAGATGCTAAAAATGACAATATACCGATTTTTATAACATAAAAAACATACTTAGCCTTGTACGGAGAGTCTGGGACTTGAGTCTTTGCCTCAGCTGATGTCTCATATTCCTTCGCTCTGTAGAGGAGAAGAAATGTAATTAATTCCTGGCAATCAGTGCGATTCTCAACAAATAACCAAACAGATCAAAGCGTGAAGTGAGGGAAAACATTTGCCTGCTATTTGTCCGGATCTGCAAGAAAAATACTACTCCCATTTTGAGTTCAATATATTTATAGTATCTCTTTTTTTCCAGAAGAATTCTGTTTTTTCTAAAAAATAGGTCCACATCAGGCAGGTATGGTTTTTAGATGGAATAAAAATGGATAATAATTGGAAGGCGCTTGATTTGACTCAGATTAATATGTTTGGTAATGCCTAATTGATTGACAGAAATGCTGGCTGTTGAGGTAACACCACAGAGATACCATTTCCCTCACTGCTGTGAGCCTCAGGAGGTCATGTAAGCATTAAAATTAAGAACTTCAGTCACCAACATCTCACTGACAAGAATGAGAATTTAAAGCTTTCATTGAAATTCTCAGTATTGGACTGAGCAAATTGTGACACTAGATTGGATAAAATGTAATCCATCTGTGAGAAGAATCAATGGTTGTTGAGTCTTTGGAACAACAATACACAGTCCATACCTCATAGCATACTCAGCAAAGGTCTTCATAGGATCTATTGCAGGGGTGGCCAATTATTTTGTCTGAAGGGCCGTATTGGGTTTTAGATCTTGGTGAAAGGCCGGCCAGGTGGTGCGGGAAACTGACCCCAAAGGAGGATTGGAGGTTAACAAAAAATCTTGCATGATGGACTATTGACAGAGAAAAAATATTTTGAAAAGCCTGTAAATTGGTCCAACCAGAGATGGATGATGAAGCTCCAAATGATGTTAAGCCCCACCTTCTTGAGAGCACATGTTAGCATTCTAGGTGAAGTCAGACACTCTGACACTTTTTCTAACCAATCAAGCTTCTTACTTTGGCTTTTGGAGAAAGTATTGTGAAGGCTCTGCGGGCCGGATTAAATAGTTCGCACCTCTGATCTATTGCATCCACAACTTTCTTATTTTAAAGTAAAGTAATGCATTCAGGTTTGTTGGATTATTGTCTTTTGTTCAATTTCTCAAAAATAATCAACACCAAGTAACATGGGTGAAATAAATTTGCATCATGCTCTCCACCTCAGACTGCACTCAACACTACAGGCTTGTCTCTGTGTGTTTCCCACCAAAGTCAATGCACACACATGCTACAATACACTGACCACTGTTTTCCCATTTGAGAAAACCACACACAGCCAGCTACAGGCAACACACACGAGCAGAAGTAGACTTCCACTGCAAATTGCAGAATCCCAATTTAAACACAAACTACTTCCATGAAGTTGTCTTAGAATGCTTTCCTTCCCAAAACACCTATTGCACAAGTTTTCCGAGCCACAAAAAAGAAAAAAACAAAAACAACGTTGATGCAGACCGACCGAGTAAAAAGTCCAGTAAGACTGACAGAAACCTTATGATAGGTGAAGTGGCAGCACAAATGGAATTTGAATCATCTATATTTGAATTTGTGATTTTGGACCATTTCTTTAAAGCAAACTTATCTGAATAACATAATATGTAATTGCATGGATGTTAATTGACATTAACTTGAAAATAAATTCTATACACTGAAATTGAATTTCAACTTTGGCGACCAGGCGATGCCACCTCACGCGTCCAAAGTGACACAGTAGCACGACCAAGTCGTCACGTCCGGTGGAAGATCTAGTTGGTCTGACGAAAAACACACAACTTCGATATAGTAAAGCTCCACATTTTTTGCCAGTAACGGTAAGTGTTATAATGATGGAAAGTATAATGAATTAGATTACTCCTTAATATGTATGTAATATTGTATTATGCATACAAATATATCAGTATGTATTCTTTCCTTGTCGTATATGTTTCGCAATTAAATGAATGCAGAAACATTGCCTACATTTTCTTTGATATTTCACATCCTGTTCTTGGCAAGTTGGCCATACACTGATCATAATGACACACACAAGCAGCCATAGATAAAGCTCATCAGTGATACCTTGTGGACAGTTTGAAGGCCACATCGTCTGCCTTTCATCCCTTGTAATTTTCCTACAAACATAATGAACACAATAGCTTGCTTTGGATTGTTAGTTTGCCAGCCTTTCTCTAATAGCCAAGAGAGATTTGATGATTTGTATTGTTTTTTTCTTGGTTTTGTGTTATTTTTAGTTGGTTGAGTTCATGTTTCATTATCACACCTCATATCAATTGTATCCATCTTCATCAAAATCAGTCATCAAATGTGCACTGAGAGTCCCTTTGTTTTGCAAGTTTCGAAGGATGAGGGGGAATCAAAACTGGTGCAGTGGGGCGCCTGACACCTGAGTGAATGTAACCTTGACTGGAAGATTTTTGTTCTCCACTGCACTTACGAGAGGATGGTGGATGGTTAGGGAGAGATGGAGGGAGACAGACTACGTTTACATGCTGTCAATATTCAGGTTAAGGTACATATTCATGTTACTGAAACATTCAGAATAACCCATTTACATGGTAATTGCAATCAATTGGGATATCCCAATTCAACCAGCGATGCACAGAGAATGTCTTTGACGCATGGACACCATGATTCAATGCGCGTCATTTCCGCTTCTTCTTCCTATATCCAAAACAACAGCAACAGCACAGCGGATAATGAAAAGCTTGGTTAGCAGTCACCTTCTTTTGCACTTTGGTGCTGGTACTGACGACCAACCACCAGTACTTGACACTAATCATCGTGTTCTTCACTAATGGAAGGCGAGAACGTGAAGAAATGGCGAACGGAGCCGGAGCCTGTGCTGTTCTCAAAAGACCAAGATTCCTTGCGAGTAGAACATGCGCAGAACACAAATTTACGTTCCTTTTGATGGGGAGATCCCGATAGGCGTATACATGATCAAGTATTCAGCTTTGAAAAGGATTTCAGGTTTTTAAAAATATTAGTATTTACATAGCCGCGCACAACCGGTTTATTGCTAATATTCCGGTTGGAAAAGGCTTATTTGGCTGCATGAAAACGTAAAGACAGACTCATAGAGAGGGAGAGAACATTGATAATCACCTGGAGTTCATCCTGGCTCGGAGCTTCTTTGCCCTCTTCCGCGCTTTCTGACGCTCTTCCCCATCCTTCACACTCTCAGAGGAAACAGAACTGTCCGTAACTATGTCCACAATGTATTTCTTCAAGGAAAGATGTTCCTAAAGTGCACAAGGTCCATAGATCAAAGACTGCTGGAAACGTGCTAAACAATCAACAAATGTGGTTGTTTTTAAAAGCAAAATAAAGCAAACACATAATACAGCCACGGATATTAAACACGCTGCTAAAGTCTTCAGTGCCACTATCTCAAATGTGTGAAGTCTGTTACTAAGGGCACCTGAGTAAATTTTGTAAACTGTGCTGATCAAACTGCCTCGATGATTTAATGGGACAAGCGATCAGCTCTCATTTTCATTTTCCACTGTGGGTCCATCGCCAATAGGGACAACCATGTTGCGCTGATGGTGCTAAACAAAGACAACCTAGCTCGGTTGAAACATGTTTTCCGTCGACATGACCAGGGAGGAGACACTCTGTGTAGAATTTCATTCATGAATTAAGTCTCCAGAAGGTTTAAAAGATTAGTCAGGATCTAGTGGTCATGATCTGTCACATTATACCTCTATAATGACCACAATGCCTCTGTCTGTGTACATGGCACGAGTAGCCGGTAGGCCAGCATTATTTCAATGAATGAGCCCATAATCATTTTCAGCAGGGCCATGTGGGGCGACACTCACCACTTCCTCATCGGAGAGCTCGCGTCCCTGGATGCTGCTACTGTCTCGCACAGCCTGCTGGTGCCTCTTGCCTTTGGTGTGGCTGAACAGATGCATCTCTGAGGTGATCTGCATCGCACACAATGGAGTCAGGAAAAGGGTAGTCAGGGCCCCGTGAGTTATTACTGAAATATTGTTAATAGACCAAAAGTGTTTTTTCGGTCCAGTAGGATGAGTCCTGCTACATCTGAGAAAAACCCAGAGAAAAGCTGTCACAAACAATAAAGCAAAAACTAATTCAGTGGCCAGATGAGAAATGGCCCGAGCCAGTAACAGGTATGCTAATGGTTAGAAAATACCACATTTCTGATACTTTGTGCTTAATGTCTCTAAATGGATGGCCAGTTGCTGACACGCGTCAAGACCATCGAAAAAGTTCTGAAGTGACTGTAGCACCCGGATCCCCACAGAATAAATGTACCTGCCAGTAGATATGTTGCCTGTCACTTGAAAAAGCATGCCCTGCGATTAATCTGGTTAATGAATTAAATTTCCATATAATCCAAGATGGCGCCGCGTACGGACAACTCGGTGCCTCGCTCCACAAGAAAAACCAAGTCAAATACCTTGTATGTGTAGACATACTTGGCCAATACAGCTGATTCTGATATACATGAATAAATATATTTTACTGACATCTTCAACTCAGCTCAGACTAAGAAACTAGACTTCATAAAGTTTAATGAATACAGTTTGTCTCTCATCCAGGAGGTTTCTTCAGTTCTCAAAATATGTATGAAGCCTCAAGAAACACTGCTGGGTTCCAACACACACAGAGAGCACTAGTTACTGCATCTCTATCTCCTAAATAAGTTCAGAGACTGACGAGGTAGTTCATACATACCACGACGCAGCACAGGGAGCACTGTTTCTTGCGTTCGTATGGCGTCAGTTTGGGGGCGTAGTCTGTGTTAGCGTGTCGGCCACTGCTGAGCTCAGCGGCCTTCTCCTTCCTCTGCTCAATCTGCTCCATATGCCTTCGGCTGCTCTCATCGTGCTGTGGATAAACAACAGGGGTCATGAGGGGAGGCTGGGGGATTCTGGTGGTGGGTCTACTAGAGACGCAGAGTGGTGCGAGAGGTGCCTACCTTCATTTGAATTTTCTTCTGCAGCTCCTCCATGGCCTCCTGCTGCGCAGCACTAAGAGCTGCCAGACGCTCCTCTCGATCTCTTCATGTAGGAGATACGAAAACAGTGTCAAGAATTCTTTTGGGGATCAAGAATGTTCATGAGAGGCTTTCAGCACCACAAACCTGGCCCTCTCTCGTGCCGCATCCTCTCTAGCCTTCTCTTTCTCCTGCCTTTGTTGTTCGATACGAGCCTCTTGCTCCTTTCGCCTCATCAACAGCTCCTCCACCCGTGCCTGCCTCTCTGCTTCCAGGACTCGCTTGCGCTCCTTTGAAAAGCAGAAAAACCATGCAGAAAAATGAAGGCGACTAGCTGCCAAAATAAACGTGAGGTAAATAGGCAGGAGACGATTGAGAACCTGCACAGCTTCATCTCTGGCCTGTTTCTCCTCCTGCCGCCTCTGTCTTTCCTCCTGGAGTTCGTTGAGGCGCTGCTCGTACTCATTTAACTTGGCCAGGGCATCATGTCTCTTGTTTTGGGCTTCAAGAGTATTGATGAATGCTATTTCATTCACCTGAGTGGAAAAACAAATACAAGGTATTCATGAAAATACACTAGATGATTCCTAGATGCTGAGCTGTATTTTTGGGTTGAAATTGCATGTATATGTAAAAGTTTTAGTCTTAAGAGTTCCTTAAAAAAACTTTCTCAAAATGTTGAAAAACATCCTCTCTCTAAAAACTACTGTAAAAATAGCATATATTAATATTTTTTCCATTTTAAATGAGTCAATCTTTTTAATCAACTTCAGCCTACAATATATAGGATTTAATTATTATTATTATTGTTGTTATCATTGTTATTCTTCTTATACTTCTTACTCTTATTGTTGTTATTATTCTTATTCTTATTATTCCTGCTCTTACTATTATTATAGCCTGAGATGGGTCAATGAGCAGCAACATTGATTGCAGTGCGGAACTAATGAGAGTTTGTCTGTAGCTTAGCCATTTTAAGGCTAATTTGAGAATAGACACCAGAATTCAAAATTTGTAAGAAAATTCATATCCTTTGAAAAATGTAGCTATATTCATTGAGGACGGCCAATGTCCAGGATCTCCCTAAGAGATAAACGATTAATTTGTATCTAGATCCATCCTGCCTTACCTTGGCCTCTTCTTCTTGGGCCTTTTTCACGATCGCCTGAAGTTGTAGTTCTCGCTTAAATTCGGCATGCAAAAGTTTTTCCTCCATCATCCTCCGACGTTGTTCCAACAACTCCTCCTTCCATTTCCTCACCTCTTTCTCCTGAGCAAAGTGAAGAAAATGGGAGGAACAGGAGTGGTGAGGAGAGACAATGACAGTCTTATGTACCCCTCTGTCCATGTGGGGATTAACATAAATAAACATCAAAACTAACATAAAATACACCACTTTATGCATTTATTTGGTTAATCCTGATTTATTCTAGGACTCACAGAGAACAAAAATAAGGCTGTGGATATTGGCCAGGGGTCTCTCTTGTGACTGTCTGCGGCCAGCTGGCTTGTATGTAACTGGGAGAGGTCTGGGGTTGTAATATTTGGGTGATTTTATTTAACGGTGTGCTGACAGAAGCTCTCACTGTGAGCCGGTCTGGCCTCAGCTTTCATAGAGTTTCTTTCGGGTGCTTTTTCACCCCCCAACATGTCTCACTCACCCTCTCCAGGAGCTTCTGCAGTTTGAGCGTCTTTTCTTCACGAAGTTTGTCCCTCAACTGCTGTGCCTTCAGCTGTTTCTCCTCATGTTTCTTCTTCGATTCTGCAATGGTTCTGTCAAAAAGATGAAAACAAATCATTAATATCTCTTACAGCTTCTTTGATATCAACACTATGCAAGGACTCTGATAGCTTGAAGGGCTGTGTCTGCTGAGGTGGTGGTCTAAAAGCTAAATGCAACGAATGGACCTATGATTACCAGATTAAATCGTTGTGAAAATATGGTTGAGGGCTGACAAATGAGTGGACTGAGGAGCACCTTTTGCGGGATGGCGAGGACAGTTTTTCATGCATGTGAATCCCATGTCCAGGAGGCCTAGCGGGTTCCTCTTCTACAATGTCGCCCCATGAGGTACTCTGACGCCATGGCTCTCGAGCTTGCAAAGACATAACATGTAATTCAAGCAATCTTATATACATTATCAAACACAGTTTCATGAGACATACCATCATAATCTGCCAGCATGTCACTCCAGTCAATATTGGCTCCACATCCTCCATTGCCCATACTAGCCTGCAGCAACCACAAACAGATGAAATAGTGAAGTTATGACTTGCTGCAAAAAAAAAACCAATCAATCCAACATTCACAAACTCATTGAGACATGATTTGTCTTACAGAGAAATCACTTTCGTTGTCAGTCTCAAGGTCATTATTCTCAGCCTGAATCTCTCTGGTGAGCTGTTCTTCTTCTGCGATGGCACTCGCAATCGCCTCCTCGTTGGCCTTCTCCAGTCGGTCAGCCAGCTCCTCTTTCTTGGCGAGGACCTCTGCCATGGACTGCGGCTGAACACAAAGTAAAGATCACCTCACACCCGGCTTTTAGTGCATCATGCAGTGGTGTGCTCCCCAAGTAAACTAAGTAACCAAAATAATAAAAACCAAACATTAGAGAAAAATAAATCTAGTACATTGTCCTATGACAAGATTTAGTTAAAGTGTAATATTTGACAGAAGATATTTCAAGTTAACGTAATCCATTTATAACCTCTGAATAGCTGGAAAAATAAAAAATGCATTTTACATTAAGTGACTTTGATTCATAGTGCATTTGAGTGTTATCCCAAAAGAAAAACCATATAATCATAGTTTGTACCACACATCACAAGAATCACAGGTGAGGAGGCATTCCAAGTCATGCAGGGCACAATTACTGTGAGGATGAGAAGATGGTGGAAGCAGATAACATCCAGTTTCAAATTCCACCCTATGAAACTGGCAGTTGAACCTCTTAAGTGTTGAAGCACAAATACATATGGACTAGCTGGGAACAAAATTAGACTTGTTTCATTTTGGACCAAACAATAAAATCATTTCAAATTTGAACACTTTGGCACTTAATGCATAGATGTCGTCAACCTTGATGAACAGCTGGGCAGTAACCCCTCCCCTGAGCATTAAAGGTGCTCTGTACCAGATTTTAAACTTTAATTTTGCATCAAGCAATTATTATCTATATAAGGGTGCGGGCTAGTCATGGCATCATGTGTGCTAACTGTAGTCACATCCACTCTGGGTTTGCAGATATCCCAGCATCCCCACATATATAAACTCCAGCAGGCATGAGGCGTGACCACAAACTACAAGAGTGGAGAGAATTAGCGGACAAGGACTAAGGTATAAGGCGTAATCGAGTGGAGAAGTGCGGTATGATATCGTATATGGCTCCTTTCATAAACCCATGATAAAGGTTTGCCAGAGAGACTTAGTGCAGGTTCAGTGACTTTGTGTGGTAAGAATTTTGGCAAATTCACTAAAATACAATGAAAGACTATTTGGGGGAAACGCCCTGGAAGCGCGTGCTGTACTATAAAAGCCCTTCGTCCACAACTAGTCTTCACAGTGAATGGTACTATACTGACACTACACAGAACTATGCAGCCTTGCCTGCACATTTGGTCTGGGGTTTTTGGTCAGCCCTCCCCTCCCTCTGCTCCTCCATCTCTCAGCACTCACAGTAGAAAGCTCTGTGGGGTCCAGCACAATCTCCAGTTTCACCGCTGCCTTGGGAGCCTCAGCATGTCGTGGAACAGATGAAGCCATGCTGTGTAACGTGCCCCCCTCGGCCCCACTGTTCCCCAACGCCAACAGTCCACCGAGCCCTTCCGTCTGCTGTAGATCTGGGAATGCACCGAGAGCTGGAGCAGGGACTGGGACTGATAAGGTAATATCTGTCGGTGGGACTGTGGCGGAGGACGGGGTGGGCTCTGAGGCTTGGGAGAGGGTAAGAGCTGCTATGGGGGGAGGCGCGTCCTCACAGGGTGCGTCCACACAGGGTGCGTCCACACACTGCTCTGAGTCTCGTACACTCTCTGTTGGGGGCTGCACCGACAATCACACACAAACTGAATTAAAAACATGCATATTTAAAGAAATTCACAAGGGCAATAACAAAAGTCAACCACAGCTGAAAACACAAATCATGCAGGAACGTCACACTGGTAAGGGCATGCCCTAAACAACCAATCATGCTGCAAATGTCCAGATACTCTCTCTTTATGAAAATGAAGTTCATGAGAGTACATTTTATACAACTGATGTCAGTGCAGAATCAATCAATTTAAAATGATTCACCTGGCCCGACAAATGTGTATATGACATATACGGTACATGAATATCATATCACCAATCGAAGCAATGTGTTCAACAAAATAGTCTAATATTTTGTTGCATGTCATGAATAATGTATGCCCAGTGACTAGAAATTGAGAAAAGAGTGACTGAGCCCTAAATACCTCCATCGAATGCCCGCTCTCTGAGGGTTCCTCCTTATCTAGTGGGTTAGGCTCAGTGGGGTTCTGCTGCTCAGCATCCGACAGGGCGGCATCATTGTCCAAGACACACTGAGGAGGCTGTTGCTCCTCTTGTGGTGACAGGTGTAACTGCACATCCTTATTGCTGTCCTGCTTCATGGACACGTGCCCTGATACGGGACTGACTTTAGCGACTATTGCAGCAGAGCGGGGTTTGGTGGCACGTCCTCGCTGCACAGTCTCCCACCCCTCGGCATCTTTTTTACCTGAAAATACACAGGATAATAAGTAACATCATATCCAGCTGTGCTTGATACTGTGTGCATGTCAGGGCAGGTTTTTAAATGAGAGTAAACCCGTTTACAATCCCTCAGGAACAACATCAATGGCTCCTGCTCCTTAGTATTCCAGTTAAAAATAGGCGCCACTAATCGTCCATGTTCCTGCCTGGTGTCAACATCTCTAAATGCAAACGCAATTCCACGTGTAGGGACCAACTACAAAACTATTTTCTTAGGTGTGAAAGACAACAACACACTAAACCATACCAAGTTGCCAAGAATAGCAAAGAAGAACACTCTCTCATTCTTTCTGTCTGTAGGATATTAATAGCAGAAGAAGAATGATGGTGCGCACATCAAAACAAATGATACTCAAGCACAGGAATGGATTTCTTACTCTGTTTTTCTACTTGGGGAGTCATCAGCTGACTGCAACTGGCAATTGACTGAGTGCACTTCACTCGGTCTGCCCAACTAGGGCCTGTGTGAGAGAGCCGAGCTGCAGCCAGTGTAGGAGAAGGACCACTGCAAAAAACACATACGTCATCCATGAGTATGAACAAACAAACAAACAAACACCTGAATGGGTTTTTTTGATTCATGATGTTGCTAAACATTTCAGATTGCATCGCTGTATCTAAAACACTTTTTCGTGGTTTGAAGACTAGCTAGGCCAAGCTCTAAACAGTCACAGAGGGCTTCCATTATGATCAATATCC
Source organism: Mullus surmuletus (assembly GCA_903171835.1). Lineage (NCBI taxonomy): Eukaryota > Metazoa > Chordata > Actinopteri > Syngnathiformes > Mullidae > Mullus > Mullus surmuletus. Next base: position 320,636 of record CAESWR010000955.1, read on the forward strand.
ATTTCCTGCAGCATCCAATTAAGGAGCCCTGCCCATTAGGCTTTGTGCAGAGACATCATTATCTGTATCTCTATTTGTTCAACCCACAAAATGATCTGTATCATAATCTGACTGGGTTGTTCTTAATGTAGGATGTATACACTTTCAGTTAAAACTACAGATTATAGACTTTACACTATGTCTGTGAAGGTTTAAATAAATGTTTCACCATTAGCTGTCAGTAGCCATTTTGCTGGATAAAATAGTCTAGATTATAAAACCCATTTTAAAAACATTTACAATATTGATTGCCTTAAAACGGGGTACGTTACACTATTATTTTTATTGAATAAACATTTGACTGTGAAAGATCTTACCCAAAGTTGAGGGTGCGCCGTGTACCTGGCGAAGGAACCATTCTGTCTGATGAAGGGCTGGGCATCACATGACGTCCTGGAGACATTTTACGCACCTCCCAGGCTAAAGAGGTGGGTCTGAACAAAAAACGAGATAAAGATTACTTCAATAGGAACAACATCCGGTTGCCAAAGACTCACACTATGTTTGTAGTTTGGATTTATCAGTCAACTGGCCAATAAACAGGGAATCAGTTATTAAAGAAATCTGACATGTAAAAGGTTGAGGCTGCATTTTTTAAAGGTACGCTAAAGACATACGCTTAAACTCATGGATGTCTTTGAATAAAGCAAATGTTTACAATCTGTCCTCTTTGTGTTTCAGAGACCAGACTCCAGCACTTCCTCTCAGGGA
>CAESWR010000955.1:321596-367705 GCA_903171835.1 Mullus surmuletus
TGAGGCTGCATTTTTTAAAGGTACGATAAAGACATACGCTTAAACTCATGGATGTCTTTGAATAAAGCAAATGTTTACAATCTGTCCTCTTTGTGTTTCAGAGACAAGACTCCAGCACTTCCTCTCAGGGAGCCACTGAGGAGGAGAAGTGACAGGAAGCAAGAAATAAGAGCTCACCTGTTCTGGGCATCGGTTTTCTCCAATTTCTCCTGAAGCTGGATCCAGTCAATGAGAGCTTTGAAATCACGTACATAGTTGTCCAACATCATCAACACTTCCTGTAGAAATCAAAGTCAAGGGGTTGAGTTGCATGAAAGAAGAACAAAAAAAGTAAAATCAGCTAAATCCTGTAGCGTCTCAATCCTAATTGAGCACAGGATATGTGGACCTGAGTAGAGACAGCATACTGTGATTTGTTGCTGTTATTATTGTTGTCAAATTAGATACTTTCACATACTTGCTCTGATTTGATAGAACCCGGAAACATGAAATGTAACAGAAATGTAAGTAGAAGAGCAACTGTACAATTCTTGTCAAGTGAAACTGATTTGGGCAATGTCCAAAACAACCAATCTCATCAATCAAAAAACCTTGTTTGAGGAAGAACAGGAGAAGCAAAATGATAATTGCAAAGGTCTCTTATCTGCACTCACACTGGTGGTTATCTGAACGTGTGAGGATGCAAGGAGAGTGATGAGCGATTGTGAAATACACACAGCTGATTGACAGGGAGCATTAGAGAAGTGGTGACAGAGTGAGTCTTTTTAGTTAATAGACAAGTTAGGCCAGTGTAAGCTGTGAGCAGCAGGTTGCTAGATTAAAACTGGTTAACCAGGCCCACGTCTATTAACAGAGAGGTGGGCTGCTCCACTGAAAGACAAACCAACAGCGAGTGAGAGCATCATAAAGTGCCTTAGAGCATATTAACAGACTAACTTAACTCAATACAACCCTCACATAAGGTTTCATGAGGAATGAAAAAAACCTTAAAACTCCAAGAAGCCATAAAGTCACGCAGCCAGTAAAAGCCAGTGGAGCATACACAGCAACAAGGATGCACATACACACCCTATGTCAGAGTTACGACCTGCAGCGAATCATTCACAGGTTTTATTGTATGCATAAAAATATTTCAAGGCTGCCCCTTTTTGTTACATTAACAACAGATAAATAAAGAAATCTAACCACAACAGAGCAAATAGGAAGTGGAAAATATATGAATACAAAAATGCATTGCACTCTGACTTACATCAGGGGAAGAATATCAGCACAAGATCAAAAGCGGGAGCTGCTGGTTGAAGAGGTATGGGTATTATCAATAAACACACAAAAAGCATTCTTTTGAGGGACCTACCTCATCCATCTAGATATATGGCCACATGTTTATAGCGGCCTATGTGAGTGCACAATGTGGATTGCCCACAGACACACTATGGGATTATGGCGAGGGGTGACCAGAACACTCCTGAACGCTTTCTATTCCAGATGACTTAAACTGGGTGGGATAGGAATCATATCCAGCACCCAGCTCAATGGTAATTAGGCAGCATTGAAGTGTAGAGAGATAAAGTGGTGGGGATGAAAAAAAGCCAACATCAACTAGCCAGACATCTGAAATAAGATGGCTCACATGAGGATTACGCCCAGAGGATCTGGGTTGTGGTACTGACAGCAAGCAGACCACACTGGAGGGAAGTGGCGGATTGTGACCGCAGCGCATCACCAGGACGATGCTCGGCACGTGGCAGCACAGAAGAGGAATCGATATGACACAGGAAATAACAACATCAAATCAACCACTCAGGGGCTGCAGCCAAACGAAAAAATCGACGTGCTGTGCAAATGCAATACAACCACCACGAAATGACGTCCACGGAACAACAGGAATTACCGAACCTCCACTTAGGAAATGTTGGAGAGAAACTTAACATGTATAATATTGTTTACAGTCTGTTGCTAATATTGCATCCAGTCAGCCATGCCCAGGAGAGAACCTTGTGATAGCTCCCTCAGCAGCAAGCCTTCAGTGAGCCCCTCTGACAAAAAACAGAAATCAAGAGGAATGAGGGGGTGTGAGGGATGAATTGTAACATGATCCCAATGTAACACTCCAGTGTTCTCAAACCGTAATGCATTTCCCTCGGCAGAAAATACACATTTGTGCAGCCTGAACATCATGGTTTCAGGTCATTTCTTTGAAAGGTGGACTGACCTTACATTCTACGACACTCTGATCAGATTCACAGGTGACGTAGATTTCGTCCACTGCTCTCCGCAGGTTGTCAAAAAGGAAGGCCCAGTAACGTGCTCTCAGGTCCACTTTCCGAGGCTGTCTGGTTTTGGTGGGGCTCTTCTCCACCGCCTTATCCAAGAAGGCCCCAGTTATGCCTTTACCTTCTGCATTCTGTGGAGACAATGCATGGGCCAAACATTGGACACTGGTTTTTCCACCATATCAGATTCTAAGATTAGACTGACATATGCTACATATCATTTCCTACCAATTCTGCAAACTAAATACGGATAAAAGCCATGAAGCAAATTTAGATAAACAATTTAAGAGGTTTATTGAAAAAATAGTAATTCAAAATTCCATTTAAATATAAAACAAAATCCAAAATAACTTTTTTTTTTTTTGCTTGGTCAAGTGGAAATAGTGAATCCACTGTTGTATGGTTTTGACTGAGGACGAAATATCACCATGGAACTGTTGGGGGGACAACGTAATACCACTAAACAGGACATACACAGTACAATTTCTTTTAGCGTACGCAGTTAAAGACTGTGTATCTGACTCAATGGGGTTGCAGACAAGAGTCAATAAAAGATCTGTAAAATTAAATAATACATCTGAAAGCATGAAATAAGGAGCACTTTACTGTTTCTGTTCAAAGTTCATTGAGTGAAAAGAAGCATTACAAAACACTTTTGACATTATGATTCAAAGTTGATAGAACCACATTAAATTACTGGCATATTTATACATCATAGCTACTCATATTATGAATCCCCACGTCCAACTGGAGGATCTGTACGGAAACAATGCTGCCCACTGACAGTGATGAAAGAATATTTGTGGCCCATCAGGCTCATCCCTGCCTCAGAGTAGTGATTCCCAACCAGGGCTACTTGCAGCGGGTACGTGGAAACATTAAACAATTTATTTCCAAGATGATAGGTAAATATTAGGGGTGCAACAATACATGTATCTGTATCGAACCATTTGATACAGTGGTCTCGGTTCGGCCCACCCTATGAATCGAACAATGTGCAATTTTATATTTATTTTCCCAACTTCTGACGAGGCGTCCTGTGCTGAAACTTCAGTGGATCTGCACTCAACTACTCTGGGCTGTCGAGCGCAGATCCACTGAGTGGCACCTCCTTCATTGATCCAGTCCGAGCTACTGAGACAGAAGCTATATGCGAAGCTAGATCGTTGCAACATGGTTAATGCCTAATAATGTTAAGTTAGGGTGACCAGACGTCCTCTTTCCCACAGACATTTCCTGTTTTTTGAGCCCTAAAAATGTGTCCGGGCAGAATTTCACACTTGTCCGGATCTTGGAACTACTAAGCTACATTGTTTTAGTCCAAAAGTGAATTTTTTATAAATGTTTTCAGATCCGAAAATTGTAAACATTTTCATCTGGTTGACCTGGCCACATCGGCAGGAAATGTCTCTGAGCCAATAGCATTAGTCCGTTGATGTCACATTTTTGCCACAGATTGCCAGATTGTCAATAGACAGTCTGTGGTCATAGCTGGGTCAAGAAATGGCTTCGTACCCGCAGTATCACTCTCAGGTCCTGTTTGACAAATGATAAAATTGCCTATTGTTCGATTCATTGGGTGGGCCGAACCGAGACCACTGTATCAAACCGTTCGATACAGATACATGTATTGTTGCACCCCTAATATTTACTTATCATCTTGGAAATGAATTGTTAAATATTTCCCTGTACCTCCTGCATGTACCCCTGGTTGGGAATCACTGCCTTAGAAGATACAAGTCAAGCAGGAGTAAAACACAGAAGGATGCATTCGATTGGTGAACAGCGTCCTCTAGTGGGAAGAGATTATATTCTAACCTGTTTCTTATTTCTTTGCTGTCCAGAGTGGATCCTCTGTGCTTTGGAGCTGCCACTGAAGGTGCTTTTGGACTTTGCTGTGGGGAGAGGCGGGAATAAGAGTATACAAACAACATGTTAAATACAAGTGTGTTATGTGGTTGACAGTGATAAATCCTGGTGTCTCAATAATAAAGAAGTGAACAGGTCTAGTCGGTCTATTGCGGAATTTAATAGGCTGGAATGTAGCAATTATAAGATTTCATTTATGAGAAAACCAAAAATTAAAAAGAAGTTTGGGCAGCTGTGGTGCGTGTCTGAGACCAACCTTCCTCCTCTTTGCTCTCTAGAGGGACACTCCAGGCAATCAGGTTTCGGGCAGCACGGCCTTCCTCGGCGACGATCTTCCGCACTTTGTCATGGCTGTTAGATCGGTGGAAAGACGCCTGGAGGGAAGACAGACGATTTTCGTTATAGTGAAAAATGATATGAAGTACTGCAAGGTCCTGGAGCTTATTCTTATCTTGGGAAGTTCCACGGGCATCTATGGCAGCATAAACTTTAAGCAATTTATTTGAAAAGAAGAAGGTGTTGCAAGCTGCATGCAAGGCTTACATGTTTACTTTTGCTATAGACAGCCTGGAGCATGAGTATCGTTGCTATGGTTACCTACGTTTCAGTAAAGCTTGTGGACTGATTTAGTGTGGTGTGCAGTTTATCATAGAAATTCTAAAATGAGAAAGCAGTCTTAACTTTTACAGTTTAGTTGCATAATGGACTGTGGCTATTTGCAGTGAAAAATTCTTCAGATATAAGACTTAATTGTGTCTCAGGGCTGTAACTCAAGCCTAAAAACCAACTCAAACAGATGATAAAGAACCAATTTCTGAGGTGGGATAATACCACACAGGAGTAAATGTGCATGCAGAGGGTCTAGTTTTCAACCAAGTTCTCACACATTAATGCAACTTTGTTGTCTTTGCTTTACAAAGCTGCATTATTGTGCAATAAAGCAGTCAAACCAAAATTTTACTGTATTACAGTTTTGTTCAATTGCTATCCGCACTGATTCTTGAAGTTCGGGAAGATTTTATTATTTCTGAGTTACCCGATTTGAAGCTCTAACATTTTCCATTAGGAGGTCAGAAATCCTGGATTGTTTAAAACACAGCATAATGTGGTGTAAGGCCCACTGATTGCTCACAGAGAATAAGCCCTGCATCAGTAACAGTTGAATATCAAAATGTCAGATACAACTGTTTCCTGTCACTTTTTAAGGAGAGAATATATTTGATGACATCCCAGCAGTTTCACACAGCATCACCACGACAACCAGTCACCCTGGGACACTACAACCTTGTAATGGAAAAAACAAAGACAAGTAAGGTGCAGTAGCGTCAGTATGCTATATTGGAAAAGCACCGTAAGTGCACAGTCTGCCAGAAACTGTATTGTCTGTTGAGTATACTTACACAAGCAGTTTTGAAGTTGTGTTTGTGTAGTTGGTGGGGCCTCGCCTGAGAGTGAGGTTCATTTTAAATTTATGTGATATTAATGCATGATTGACTATGTTTCATGTAATGTGTTTCTGCCAGCACATGGTGGCGTATTGGGAGGTCAGCTGGCCACAGGCTCTTTTAGCTGATGACAATGAACACAGGTGCCAAAAATTGGTTTGTGGCAAATTTGGTCATTGGACTTACTGGACATCACTTTTTCTTTTTTAGGTATAAGTGCATGTCAGTTGGGCCTATGACCATAACTTTCCCACCTAACACCAAGGTGGAAGCACAGCCAGGCTCTCCACTCTGACCTGGACACAGTAGGGAACTCCATGGCTGTGTCAGAAATCACCCATGCATTCACACCCAGTTTAGCACACCTGCCTCAGCCAGAGCCCAAAGAGCCAAAATAAATAGCCAACCCCCCAGAGACACCGCTACATAGAACAAGTCCTGGAAGTCAAGAAGCTTTAACACAATAATCTAAAGAAATAAGATCATTCTGAATTTTTCAAAAATAAGAGATAACATAGAATTTAAACAAACACCTTCAACAATTTAGAGAAAGCATGAGAGGTTCAGCTCTTCATTCAGAGAAAAAGCTTCTACTGGAGAGGGTGAAACGCCCTACCATTCCTCAGAGCTTCCATGTTGCAGGAGAGCCATGGTCCACTTAGGAGGCAAATAAAGGGCTCCACCAGCATCAGTCAGGCCAATCTCAATTGGACCTGATTGACGGACAAGCTGTACTGCACTGCCCCCATCAACACACATGAGGCAAATGTGTTACAGTTCATCCGCAGACCAATCACAAGCGATTCAATCACCGCCTCACCGTGATCATTGTGCATGCTCCTTCTAACCCCGTTACCTTGTCTCTATACAAACCTTCACACACAAACGTGCATATACACCCCACACACTAACTGACAGGCTGGCCAGGCGGAGTCTGACACCCAAAACACTTTTTTCCCCCTGTTTTCCAAATCCGGCACTACATACTAGGGGTGGGCGATATAGGAAAAGAATAATATCGCAAAATTTGGGATTTTGACAATAATGTTAATTGTTTGATATTTGTCCAAAAATGAGTTATAAGTTATTATTCATCGTTTATAGATCATGTTTATGGACATCATTTTGAAGGAAAACGGCAGAGTTCAGTAAAAGTTACGCATTCAAGTAAAATTAATTCCAGGAATCCTCATGACTGACCTCAGGCAGAAACACTTAACTCTGGATAAACACTCAGATTCTCTGCTATCATGTAGATTTTGCAGCACACAAATTATAGACATTAGCATATGTAAAACAAAGAGCTCTGCAAAGCACTACACACTATTTGAACCAAGTACTTTCAAACTACATATAAGGTGGTTTACTCTCAGAAATCCACCCAAATGCAGCAAGTTTTACATTAGCACATTAAATTGATGTATTGAAACTTTTTGATTTATATGTGGATTTATCTATGAATATGTGAATTATCTGCATGTGTGAATATTGAGAAGAAGAGGCAGTTTTATAAAAAAAAGTCTGTTGGCACTTCCAGTGAGTGAAAACAGTGATGTGATTTGGGACTTTGTCAACATAAGTGTGCCAAACAACAAGTGTGCTGCCTTAGAGTGTACTCGGAGAAATGTCTGATCTGGAACACATCCCTAGATTACTTTCAATGAGCAGTATGGAGGCATTTTAAAGATTAACTAAGAACTTTTGAATCAAGTCTTGATCTAATTTAATTCTATTGAAATCTATGACCCTAAAAAGCTCCAGCTGTGTTTTGTGGAATCCAAAAAATCCCCTGACATTTTATGGCATTCAGGTGAGTAGATGACAGATGACTTTTGATTTGCCAGATAACTTTCCCCTTAATATAATAGGTCAGGTCCGAGGCTGACCTAATGTTGGTGAGCAACATTCTTTACATGTTTCTAAATGGCTTTTATCTTAATGCTGTCGCTTCTTTGAGGTGTAAAGTACAATACATACAAAAATTCTTCCTATTATCATTAGTATGACTATTAAGCGTCTTGGCTTTACTCTCTGAGGAGTAGAAAAAGACCCAGCAAAAGAGCATGAACTGCAAGCCTGAAAATCAATAAACCCACTACTCCCCCACCCCTATAACATTTTCCTTCTGTGTTTGGAAGCCAGCGGAAGGCAGGCAAGTGTTGTGAGGATACCTTACTTACTCTAAACCAATGACTGACGGTAAGCAGCAGCCTCAGCCAAAAAGAAAAGGATTCCAGCAAAATTGCCGTGATCCACTTAATCAGGCTGTGAACAAACTGCCTCGAGCTGCACTGAAGAGGAATCGAACCCACTGCATAGCTGCTATGTTCTGCAGGCAGGCAGTGAGAACAAATGCTAATTTTCTCAGTTGTGGGGCAAATGTAAGGGTCGCCCTCTTAGCATGTGCTAGCAAACAGATGCAAACAGCCTGACAGTGAGTCCAGCTCAGTTGAAGAGACAGCACAGAGAAGCAAAAGATTGAAATACATACAGAGTAGAAATACAGAGTGTAAGTGGGTTCCTCGTCCTTATCCACCCCTGACATACTTTAGTTTTGCGGCCCACTTCAGACAAAACTGGTCGCCTTCACCAGCGCTGCCACTTGTGCAAGGTGACATCGTCATCTGACAGCGGGACCGAAATAGACCTCCACTGTGTCATGGCAACGTGCCCAGCTGTGTCAACTCCTCTCACAGGCCAAGAGAGACGAGCAGCGGACAGTCCTGCTCCTCAGTCTCAGCTCTCACTGGCCTGTCAAGCACGACATGCTGCCTTTCTGCCTGTCTGTCTGTCTGTCTGTCTGCTTGTGCCCTGTTTCCAGCTTCTCCTCTCTGCACCCCCCCTCTCTCTATCACACACACTGCCTCTGTTCTCCCACTCTGGCACACTATACCTCACTGCACGCAGCACCTCCAGCTCCACCTCCACCTCCTGCTGTAGATCTGATGTTTGGTGAATCACACATCGCTCAGGGAACAACAACGTCATACAAAGATGCAAACAGAAAGCCTGCTGGAATGTGTAGGACAAGTCCTCCCCAGCTGTGTGTGTGTGCACACACTGACACCCACGTGAGCTCTTTGCATCCCGACCACCAGCATGAGCCCATCGCAGGTGGCAGGAAGACCCGGGAGCCGCGAGGCCTGCGGGACTCGAAGGTCGCTGATGATGCTCCTTCTCCGTTAAACCTATTAGCTCGACAGAGGCGTTGTTGTTGTTGTTGTTGTTGTTGTTGTTGTTGCTGCTGCGGCTACATGTTTAACGGCGGTCACGAGTCAGTAACGTACCTTCAGGGCAACGATGGAGGTGTTTTTGCTTTTGCCTCCTCCATGTGAGGATCCGGAGCTGTTGCTGCCGGACCTCTCCCTCCCGTCCCCGCTCGGCCCGCCTCTCGGCCCGAGGCGGTGCTGCGCGGCTCCCCGTCGCCGCCCGTCGTGGCGACTGTCTTTGGACATCGGTTCGGTACAAAGCTCAGCCGGGGAAACGCGAAACGTTGCCTTGTTGTCGTCGTTAGAGTTGATGTGAAAACATGTTCGAATAACATAACAGTGAGGACACTCACACAAGCAGGAAGTGCGCTGAGTTTACATGTTTGACAAGCGACGTGCTTAACCAGTGATTTCTACATGCTGTGGGGACGACACACGCCGCGTCCAATCAGATGCAGTCTCATTTGGGTCAAGGGGCGGGACATCATTTCATTGGGCGGGACCTCCATAGGACCTCAATTTATCCCCAGCCATAGATATGTACATATAGATCTCCCATCCGGGTTTCTGCCATGTGTTTCAGTTGCCGCCTTTTTGTTCAGTCGTATCTAACTGAAAACTGCCTGGTCCGAACGCGTATTACCGCAAACAGGGTCAAATAATTATGGAGCATTATGAAGCAGCCATTAAACTGCACAATAGATCAGCGCCTGTCCGTCCCGGTGGCTCCTCCTCGTTTGTCCTGGAGCTTTGATTGCTTTGATTTCTCTGCAGCCCACTGTTCCATCTGCAACCCTGGTTTCCTTCAAGTGATTCATGCCGAGCCATTGACTTTACAACAAATGCAGCAGAAAATAAAAGGCACAGAAGTTCCCCGCAGTGGCAACCACTGTGTCACAGTGGGCGGCGAGATGATAGAACCCATCAAGGCCATTCAGTTTCCTCCACATAACAACAATTGCTATGCATGCACCAGTGAGGAGGCTTACAGGCTACGATGACATCCTTAAGCAGAGGAGGGGGCCTCAGACACCACCTGTCACCCACCTTCGATGCTGTCCTTAGACTCAGGTGACTCGAACGAACCCCCCAAGAGGGCCGGGAGGGGTAATGATCGACCATAAGGCGAACGACACATGATCACCTAACTTGTCTATTGGTTTCTGGTCTTATGACCACTTGTTTGCCACCAACCTCCTGGGTGGATAAATACCTGAACATGTTTGAAACCAGAAATATAAAACTGAAGAAGCTCCTTGGATGAGAGGTGAAACGTCTTCACTTACTTGAGGGGAGTCTAGTTGCCATACTTCATGTTTATTTGAGATGTATATTGCTGTGTTTACTGTCGAGATTGAAAATTATGTTGCACTGGGCAGTAACAGTTTTCCCCCCTCCTACCAATATTTCTGGACATAAAGAAGAGCAACACTTTAAATGCAATGTTATTTTAATAAACATTTTCATGTGTCAGACATGAATTTGAGTTCATTTCTTTTACAAATCATGTTCATTCATTCAAATCATGCGTTTGTAAGACACGCACATACTTTCAGTATTTTGTTGATGTTTTTTCTGAACCGATATGGGATATGGTCTAAATGCTATACAATTTGAGCCTCTGAATGGAACGCTCCGCTGTATCCGAGCACTGGAGATAGGTTTGTTTTTGTTCACTTCTTCCTGGGTGAACTGTCCATTGACAAGGAAAGAAGGGTTGTTGAACAAATCCCGTTCTGGCAATATGTTCCGAATAGTGAAGCCTTTGTCAGCGAAAAAAACATTTCACCTGGTTGTAGATGCTGGAGAAAGCCACAAACCGCAGTTATTGCCCTGTCTGAGGCACTCCCACCATAGAGGTCACTGGCAAAGATAATCACTCCATTAGCAGCTACACCAATCAGAGTTTTAAGTGTCGTCTTGGAGACGGCAACCTCTGTGCAGTCCAGCACAATGCTACAGTTCGGAAAGTGCTGGAACAGTCTGGCAGTGATGTTTGATTCTTGGCTAAGGAAGGGATGTTGTTCTCAAGTTTGCCAACATACAAAATGTCATAGAGTGCACTAACAATGGTGATAAAGATGTTGGTTATTGTGGCTGTGCTACAATTAAATCTTGCTTAAAGTTTAATCTTCATTAAGGCCAGGAGCAACTGGATGATCAGGGTCATAAATTGGACAGTCCACTCAGAATTACATCTTAGCTCAAATTTAGAAAGAAGCGCTTCCAAAAACAGGGCGGTAGCAGCATCAGGTAAGCCAGTGAAATATTGGACTCTGTCAGGTTTGGAGGAAATTTGACAGTCACATAGTTTTTTCAATTTCTCATTTTCTTTTTTCAACATGTCATTCCCTATCTTCAGCAACACAAGACTGTTTTTAGTATAAGGGGTCTCTGTTGAAGTACTAGGTATGCCTGCAGTTGTAATGTCAGCATTATGTAGTTCAAGTTCATCTGTTCCTTCATCTGCACCACTGCTAGGGACCATTTGTTTCTTCCGTTTGGGTGTGTGGTTGAGGTCGCCAGGGAAGATTTTCCCCTTCTTCCATGTGAATCTTGATGGTCCATCAGCTTTGCCATTCGTGAAATGCTATCTGCGCGCCCTTGAATTTCAGTTTGGGGTAAATTGTCTCGCCTGTAAAAAGAAGAGGAGGGAGTCATCATTACACAATTTACATTTACATTGTGAAGCAATCACTGAAATTAAAAGCTTATATGTCAGCGCTTTGTCATTTGTTTCTTTTATATGTTTCCCATAAATGGGAGAGAGACACAAATATGTAGTCAAGTAAAAAAAAAAGAAGAAATCGAAAATATCATAGTGCAGAAGTTAAACTGTTAGAATAATATTTGATAATGATAATTACAGTGGTAAGGAACTGAGCATATTTACGGTATTAGTAATATCTATAACATACACCTCGTATTCAAGTAATTACCTGTGTGTGTGTGTGTGTGTGCGTGCGTGTGGACATGCAGTTGGGAAAGTGCTGGGAACAGTCTGGCAGTGATGTTTGATAATTGTGTTTGTGTGTGTTCTGATTTTCCAAAGTCAAGCCCTCCTAAAAGGCTCACCAGAGAGCACACACAGTGGTTTTAACTCACGGTTGTCTTTGTCTTAAGTTTAATAACCCAGTACAGCAGACAGGGGTCATAAACCTGGAACACAATTACAGGTAAAGAGTTATTTCTGAAGTATTCTAAATGTCTTTGAACATCGTGAATCAAAGTTTAAAGGTGATCTAGACACGACATCATCAAAACTAACTCATGCAAGACATCAAAGCTAATTCAAATAACAGCAGTTACAACATACCAACGGCCTGTGTGCTCCTTATGTGCTCATTGGTGGAATAGCATCTATCAGTTTGCTACTGAGCTACACATACCCGTCAGGCCTCTACAGGACTTAGATCGGGCTTAGAAGTCAAATCATTAAAGGCTACAAGAGTTGGCTCAAACCTCCAAAATTCGCAGCTTCCCATCTTTAACAGAACACATTGTTGTTGAACATCGATCAAAGTGAACTGAGGTAATTTTACCTTACTTTTTAATTTTACTTTAGTTACTTGTCACTTTGTACACATGTTGTGAGCTTGTAGATCTGCTATTTTCAAAAGAGTATATTCATTTATTATTTATCTAGTAGTATAGTGGATTTTGATGCCAATATTTTTGTACTTTTTCCATATTCAAATGGAACCAAACAGACCCTGTTCCCTTCTGTGGGTGTATTATTTTTCAAAAATAATATAATTATAATGATTTTTGATAATGAAGAACATTTTTATAAAAACTGATTTTTTTTTTTTAAATAATACACCCACAGAAGGTCTAAAAGAGTGTAGAATAAAAGTCTTCATTTTACTGAAAATAATATTTCTATTAATTTTTGAGAGGACGAAAATTATAAATATTTTCATCTGGTCGTCCTGGCTACGTCGGCAGGAAATGTCTCTGAGCCAATAGCATTAGTCCGTTGATGTCACCTGAGGCGGAGCTCACGGGTTGCCAGATCGCCATTAGACACACGCTATGGTCATAGCACGGTCAAGAAATCGCTTCGAACCCGCGGTATCGCTCTCAAGTCCTGTTTGAAAACAACTAAGCAGGACTAGAGTAAACACTGGTAATGCTTTTGAGCGTTAGTGCAGCTGAAGGACGCGAAGAGACTCCTCGCTTGGCATCACGGCTTGTCCACCGCCGACAACCTGGCAACCTGGCAACGAGTACAATTGAAGGTTGGAACGACAGCGGTTGTGTGTGCGTGCGCCACCTACTGACTGGGAGGAATGGAAGTTCTATAGAGCACCTTTAAGACTGTAAATTCACATTTTCTCCCAACTATCTGTATTTAGAGGCTTGTTGCTCAGACTGTAGGTAAGTACACTTACTACGGGTGAATCGGACTTGTTAAAATGGCCCTGAAACAAAGTTTGAGTTTTATGGGCTGGAACCGGGAGCGCAGAAACGATGTAAACGCTCACGTCAATTAAAAAAAAAGTATATATAACATTTAATTGTACGATGTTTTTCGTTTTCCTCATATTGAGACCAAAAAAATCGTGACGTGTGACCGAATGACTTTTATTTTGAAATGTGATAGGAAGTACTTCTATTTCTCGCTTGCGGTCTGTACATCGGACTTTCAAGACATCAAGCAGCATCCCCGGACTACGTGATGCAATACTTCTGTTGCAGTGTTATTTGTGTCGTCTTATTTTAGCCCCTCGGCGCTTCCTCTGTGTTGGTTCTTCCCCTGACGGTGTGTTGGTTCTTCCCCTGACGGTGTGTTGGTTCTTCTCCTCGAGTCTGGCTGTGAGTTGTCTTCGCCTAAAGACTTGAAGTCGTTTTAGTGAAGTAGTAGCCACAACCGGGTTCTCTGCAGTCTTTTGAATGTGTCTCCTCCTCTTTGTTGCCTTCTGAGCCCCAATTTATTTCCTGAAATCCGAAGCAGATTTTACTGCATATATAAAGGAGTTGGGAGGTCCTTTGAGATGGAGCCCTGAGATGAATTTCTGGGCTACTCGTATTGAGGAGCGAGGAGAGGTTGTCACCAGGGTAAAGGGACTCGGGAGGGACCTTGACATTCCTTATTCTTGTTGTCAGCCTTTTACTGATCGAGTTTTTCATGTCTTTCTGGCCGTGTCTCCACAGATGATGGGGCCGGCGTTGATGACCTTGGCTTTGCTGCTTCCTCTCTGTCACCTGGGACAAAGCTCACACCAACATCTTGAAGATCATCTCACTGGTCAGCAGCACGATTCCGACCATGAAATCAACATGCTTCTGGGAGATAAGGTTGCTCCACGATGCTGACACTCATTCAAGCTGTTCATTCCTCACCTCCTGGCTAATTTGCTCCTCAAATGTGTACCTGTAGGATACGGAGGAGTTAAAGAAACTAAGTCCATCAGAACAGAGGAAAAAGATGACAGAGCTCGTGAAGAAGATAGACACAAATGCTGACAATCTGCTGAGTGCAGGTATGTTTTGTGTTGACCTCATGGTTCTGCAAAGACAGTAAATTAAGAGGTGATTGTGCTGATTGTTTTACCCACAGATGAAATTGCACTTTGGATTCAGCATGTCTACCGACGATATGCTCTGATCGATGCAGAGGAGCGCTTTCCTGCATTCGACACCAACAAAGACGGCGTGGTAACGTGGGACGAGTACATTGGTCAGCTCGGCAGTTTTGATGAAAGCGTGGTGCTCCCAGATTCAGAGCTAGAGTCTGTCAGACATGTAGGTGCACTGGAACACACACATTGACGCACACATTAACGCACACCTCCTGGTTTTCTTAAGCACGGTACACACATAAAAGTAATCAGGCTGTTTTTGTCCCGACTTCCCCTCTTCCAAACCAAGGACAGGAAACGCCAAATTATCTTATGTCTTACAACATTGTTTCCCAACCAGGGAGAGGAGAGGAGCCCGCCGAAAAACGCTAGAAAGAGCGCAGCCGTTTACGTTTTAGCCGTTTATCCACATTTGCTTGCAGGTACACGGCTGTTTTGATTTTGGCACGGCTGTGCCTCAAGTTATTGTGTCCCCAAGGAAACTAGTTGTAGCGCACACATACCATTTTATTGACAGGTTTATCAAATGACTGAGAATATTTACTCATCATCATGGCAATAAATAGTTAAATGTTTCCACGTACCCCCTGCAATGTGCTCATGTACCCCAAGGGGTACGCATACCCCTGGTTGGGAAATACGGATCTATGTGACCCCAGCAACTAGCCGGAATACTTAATTTCAAAAATCTGAACTATCCCTTTAAATGTTCAAATTAAGGAGATGAAATAGACTGATTTAGTAATCAGTCGTGTTGCGTTGTACTTTTGCACAATCATCAACACGTATGAGTGAGGGGGGGGGGGGGTTGTCATGTCAAAAAGGCTCAGGAGGTACATAAGACAAAAAAGGTTGGGAACCACTGGAACCACACACAGTACCATCAAAACTGTTCAATGCCAGATTTTTAAAAAAATCTTCATGTGTGGGGACTCTAACAGTTAAAAGAATCTCTTCAGATTTAGAAAATCCTTGTGTGTCTATCCATCTTTACTCACATTTATAGTTTCTGTGTCCTTTAGCTCCACCTCAAGGAGAAGAGGCGCTTTGATTTTGCTGATGTGGACAGCCTGCCTGGTCTGAATGTGACGGAGTTCCTTGCCTTCATCCATCCATCTGAAGTGGATTACATGGCTGTGAGCTCACGCTGCAAAACCTGAGTGACGACATAAGATTTCATTGATTATGTGCCAAAAATTCACTTGTTTATTCTTAACAGGATTTTGCTGTGGAGGATGTTTTGAGTGAATATGACAGTGATAAAGACGGGTTCATAAGTCTGACTGAATTCATTGGAGATGTTCGTGACAAAGGTAATATCACAAATAATCATCTGTTCTATCAGCGTTAGCTTCTTTCTCCCCCTGTGGACTTGTGGACCACTTCTCGTTTTTTCCTTCTTTTTCCAAAGAAGCTGCTCCATCACAGTGGGAAATTGAAGAAACAGTACGGTTTAAAGACCTCTATGATCAAGACATGGACGGCAAGCTGAATCGGGAGGAGCAGCTGCGGTGGGTCGCCCCAAACAGCTATGGCTCCGCAAGAGAAGAGGTATGAGTCTGTGCTCGGATTTGATTCATATGCATTTACCTTTTCTGATCTTTGGGTCATATCGCTCTCATGCTATCACCAGGCTCTCCACCTGATCACGGAGATTGACCATGACGAGGATGGGCAGATCTCAGAGGCTGAAGTGCTGAAAAATCAAGACACATTCATGAACAGTGAAGTGACAGACTATGGCAGACAGTTGCACATATCACATGATGAATTATAACTTCCTGCTTGTTTTGGGGAGTTTTCTCCTTTTTTTTCTATGAAGATTGAATTTAATGTATAGAAAGAACAGCCCCCTGAGATGTAGCATCTCGTTTTCAAGGGGGTCCTCCAGATACAAATGTGTCAGAAATATACAGCAAACATACAGAAACACAAATGTACCAAGCTAAAAAATACAAATACTTGCACACATTATGCTACCCACACTCTCAGCAAAAACATAGGGAAATTAGAATTCGAGAAAACAATGTGTTTTTTTCAGTTCTGGGTATAACAATTTAAAAACATGAGCAAGTTGTATGGACATGCGAATGTAAAGAAATCCTAAAACAACGGAAGAGGTTTACAGATGGAAAACATGATTTCAGTCAGAGGGCGGCTTGTAATGAAATGATCTAAAGACAAACGTTTGATACTCTCACCACTGACCTTGCATCCAATCTCACTCTTTGACTCCCAAAGAAGTGACCAGCAGGGGAACACTTTGAGAACCCCATCACATTTGACACTCCGGGCCAAAGAACCATCACAGTTAGAAAGCCAATGTTTGAGGTCTTAAGCTTCAGACACTTTGTTTAGACTATCTCTGTTTAGGCTATTTGCCCCAAGGCAACTTTCTGTCACCAGTTTGTGTGTGGAGATGATCCTTCTTCAATTCAGGAAACCGATTGAAGATGTTCAAACCATTTCCTGCTTCATTCAGACTGAATCAGCTGACTTTGACTACATAAGTAGAGCTGTGAAAATGGGGCTCGGTTTAAAAAGTTATACATTGGTTTCAATGAAGAAGCTAAATTAAACATCCCATATCTGTGTTTGAGTGTGAGTGTTTATTGTTGTCAGTATTTCATTTAAAGCGATGAAGAGAAACCACAAACATGTTAAATAATTAATAATAATAAATTCATAATTAATAATGATTAATTAAATTTCATAGAAGTTATTTTCACTATACAAGAAAACTCAAAAGTAAACACTGTGCATCAGCGTCTCCTCTGCATGGCTTCACTTGTCTGCAGTACCATTGGGCCAACAGATCAGAGAGACATTTTGACAATAAAAACGATAATTTTTTCTCCTGATGGGCTCCTTGATGGGTGCACCGCATTTCATACGTTTATAACAATCCTAGCTAATTTCCCGGTGTTTGGCGGGCGGCCATGTTGGCGCTGTTAGAGGAAACCTCATGAAAGTCATACTGTAGCTTCATGGAGAAGTTAAAACCCTCCGGTACCAATTTGAGCAGGATTGCATCAACCAAGTAAGATTTATAGGCTTAAGAGTGAAAGAATGTACCTTTTGTTGCCACTAGGTGGCGCTTTCACATACAGGGTTACGGTATCAAACTGTTCGGACGGACTGTTATCAACATACTTAAATTTGGTGGAGGTCGGACCAAATATGGCCGAGCTACGGCTAAATTAGTTGTGGCGCAACACTTGACTTTGCAGCACCGAAGAATTTAACATTTTGTCAAAATTCATTTAACTTTGCCAGCCCATAAAAACTGAACGCTTTGAAATGGATGAAAGGTGTAATAACTTTGAATGCCCATGGAGTCTAGAATGGCCTGTGCGAATTTGGTGCCTTCCGGATGAAAGACCTAGGACAAGTTTGTTAAATTCCAAGGTGCACTAATCGCCAAAAATTGCCCAAAAAACATGAAATAGCTCTTTAACCGTACATTTTAGAGAAAAGTCCAAGCACGCAAATGAAAGTCAAAACTTCAGCAAAAAACGACATCTGAGAAGTCAGAAGGAAAACAAGTGTCGCTTCAAAGCCCCAAACACTTTCATCACAATTTCATTTGATTTGTATGGCACGTATATGACCTCCTCCTCCTGGGAGATTAATGTTAGCACGCTCAAACTTCACAGGATTTTGCTACATCGAAGGACGTGGCCGTGGCAAAGCCTCAACTGGAAATAAAGCAATGCAAAATGGCTATGAACCTCTGTTACACCTCTGAGCGTAACATTTTTTAAGGAAGTAGCCTCTGGGACAAAGTGGCTCAAATGGTGAAGATGAGAAGGTATTAAAAGACTTTTGGTACATCAAAGAGTGTGGCCTGGACCTTGTGGAACAAAGTGACAAAGGTTTCAAGACTTTTACTGCATTGAAGGAAACAACTCCGAGCCCTGCAGAGGGGACGGTCGCAAGGCGGCTCAGGCCCGTCAGTCTCCTCCGGTGGGGCCAAGATTTTTTCATTTTTTAAATGTAACCACTCCCATCCCAAACTGCAGAAAAAAATTATGTCTGCATAAACAGGGTTGATGGTCTTCATACATTTGCTTTTAGACAACTTTATACTCAAAAGAACAAGGCTTGACTTTCAAATATAAAGGAACAGAATTAATCAAATGCACTTGGTTATTATGCACTGCCGTGAGACCATGTTTTGGGACATACGACAACAATGTCAGCTTTACTTCCCTCACATGTATCATAAGTGAGCCCTCAGTTACATCTGGCTGTTGACACGCTGCTGCTCTTCCTCTTTTAGAATCAAATGAGTAAGTGAGTGACTTGCCGTTCGACTGCTGGTTTCCGGAAAGAGACATGAGCCATTTCACTTGCTCCAAGCAACAGCCTGTCAAACTGCGGGGTATCTGAAGTCGAGTGGATTCTCTGAGAGGGATTGTTGTTTCCTCCAGCCTTTTTCGAACCTCAGTCAACATGGCGTTATGGTTTAAAGATGCTTTTTGGGTGAGTTTGCGTGATAAAACTCCACTTCCACATCTGCTGTGACAATTAAAATTTATAGTCACGCTGGAGAGCTGAAGCCGAATATGAGCTGTTTAGTTGTGTTAAGTTACTTAAAGATTTATATGTATTCTCTCGCTTGTACTTTAATTAACCATGCAGTAGTTTTCAACAGTCTGTCAGTCTGCTAGTTAAATACTTAACTCAGATTTAAGGGTCTGAAGTCAGTAGTAATTTGACCTGCTTTTGCTGCAATGACAGAATTTGTAGGATGTGGCTTTTAAGAAAAAAATTGCCTGATTTTCTGTTAAAACAGGTTTTTGTTTTGTGGTTTCTGTTATTTTTTTTACTGTGCCTGTCACACAAAAAACAATGGGCATCCCCCATCTATTTTCATCTCTTATGTGTCTTTTCTTTCATCTTTATCTTACGTTACAATCAATTAATGTGATGAGAATGTGTGTACGATAAAATGTCACCAGTCTTTTGTGCTGAGCAGCTTCCTATTTCCTCTGAATGCTTTTCTTATCTTATGTGACACGCAGTTGTGCAGAAGAAAATCACACAAGCAAAATCTAGAGAGAGAGACACATCATATTCGAGCATCTTGGATTTTTTAAATGTTGATGCATTGGTTTAAAGCTTTTTGATAGTGGTATTGTTGCCCATCTAGGGAACAAACTTCATCAGTAATAGTGGGTATGAGGCAATCATGGAGAGGATCAGCGATGGCCGGCGAACATGCAAAGACGTAGAGGAGCTGTTGAAAATGAGGTGAGGACACCGATATCACAATCAAGTGGAATGACGTGGCTATCATGTCAGCTGCACTTTGTCTTTGTAGAGCATCGGCAGAGCAAAAATATGGCAAAGAACTGGTCACCATAGCGCGCAAAGCTGGGGGTGTGTATGAGATTGGGTAAGTGGGAGTTAATTATTCCCTGTTCAGCAAAGCAGAAATGCCGTTTTACTTCTTCTAAGCACCTGCTGTTTGTCTTCTCAGCACTTTAAGAACAGCCTTTGATGAAATGAAAACACGTAAGCGCAAATTCTCATTTACATTTCTGTGCATTTTGCGTCTGGATGTTTTCAAATATCCACGTTTTTATGTTCTGCAGAGATTGAAAACATTGGAAACTTGCATATTCAGTTTTCCAGCCTGCTAAAGGACGAGCTGAAGAGAATTGCAAATTTCAGAGAACAACAGAAAGAGCAGAGAAAGAAGGTACTTTTGTGGTCCTCATTTGCATACCGTGGTCCCCAGTGACAGAGTTACTGTTTGACTGTTTGTTATTTAATTGTCTCCTACAGTTTGAAAACATGATGGAGAAGGTTCAGAAGACAAAAGTGTTTCTATATAAGAAAACGATGGACGTAAGTTACATTTCTAAAATGATGAATGTATCTCACTAATTTGTTAGGGGAAAGAATTGTTTCATTTTCAGGTTTCCACTAAATGATCTCATGAGAATTTTCTCTGGGTCCTTAGAAAAAGGAAAGTGCTTCGCTCATGTACTTTCCTGTTTCTTGAGGACCGAACGACATGCACTTTCCTGTTTTTTGAAGACCCACAAAAATTGCTGATGAGATGCAAGAAGTGTAAAACTGAAAGTCGTAACGTGCTATAATTTCTAAAGAGAGTGACCTCTGAGACTGATTGGCCCTGAGTAGGCCTAATTTAATTCAATTTAAAAAAGGGTTTGTGTGTGTGCAGCTACATTACACCTGCAAAAAAGCATGCAAGCTTGTGAATTACAAAGTCAGAAAATAACTTGAATAATTTAATACCTACATCCAGACTCCTCAGGGCAGCTGGAACCTGTGTGTTGCTACAACTAGAACCAAACAAAGTCAGTCACATTTAGTTACTCTGCCTCTCACCTGTGGAACAAACTTCCTGAATACCTGAGGTCTGCTGAAAGTGTAAGATCATTCCAATCAGGGCTGAAAACATGATTGTTTGCTTTTCCTTCCTTATTTGAATTATTTTAACACTTTGAATTGAATTACTATTTTCTGCCTTCTTTAAACTGCCTTTTATCTTTATTGTGCATGCGTAAATATGGATTGTGCTATACATACCTTGGCTTGTAACCCAAATCAGCATATTTCATTTTGTGCTTCTCCATCATGAAAATCAGTGGTGCACCCTAAACCTTTACTTAAATACTACAGCACCTATCATGTTTGCACCTACTTATTTATGCAATCACCCTTAGTAGCAGAAATCCCCTGCAAAACCCCCACACACAAAATGTGCTATCAGTTAGCGTGAGCACACAACTGATTTAAATCTCAGTAAATCTGGCTCTAGAATTGTGAAATGTGGTATATTTTGGTGTAAACATAATCACTACAATTATTATTCGGTGTCCTAAACTGCACGGTGTAAACATCCAATATTGCACATTTCTTAAAGCAAATGTGGTAAATTAACAGCGCATGTTTTTTTCACATTTGAAAGACACAATCCTCACTGCACACCGTTAGATAGGCCTGCACACTTTTGCAGGTGACATGAATTTTGCTTCTTTTTTTTCTTTCTTACACTTACAAACCTTAAGTAAATCTTGCCCTTACTAACCTTACCTGGTCCTAATGGGCAGGTTGGTGTCTTGCAGCTTCTTCGATCAGTAAGCAAATATATGTGGCTGAATGAGGTCGAAGTATGTGAAGGCTTTCAGTGCTTGTCATTAACCTTTTACAGTACTATTCACTTGATACGTTTTCATGCACACGCATATTGGCTATACAGTTTAATGCGAATTGTTTCATACAGTTTGTGTCTCATTTCCAGTCAGAGAAATCCTATCAACAGCACTGCAAGGAGGCTGATGAGGCAGAGCAGACTGCCGAGAAGACGGGAAATGCTCAGACAGCCACTCCCAAACAGATTGAAAAGGTAAGTTCATAAATTAATAAGAAGGGGTATTTTTCTAAAATATATATAGTCATCTTTATTGTTTGTGCACTGCTCGGTTTTCTTTTTGTGCATACCTACTTTTTATTCCACAAAAATGACAACAGATAAAGGCAAAGGCTTCCCTTTGTGACGACGTGTCTCCGATGCAGTAGGGGGCAGAATGGCTCAGTGGGTACTGACTGTGATTGGAGGGTTAACATCACTTTAAGATTTGAAAAGAAATGGTAATAAGTGATTCTATTTTTATCTGTTTAATTGATATTCATTCCTTGATTTTGATGTGTATCTAAATGATGTAACTGAAACAGAATGTGTTAGGGATTAATTATCTATGTGATTTTAACTACTACAGAGGAGATCATTTTCTGTGGGTCATTACATGTGCCATCCGCCTTTGATTTGCATCAGACTCATCAGCCGTAAAGCGCAACCCAACTTTCTGGCACCAGTAACTTCGCCAGGCGCCTCTCCCCTTACCAACACTCCCTCTGCTGCTCGGCACACCCATCTTGGCGCATTCCGGCCTACCAAATTGGCAAACAAGCGCAGCGCTGGCACGCAAATCAGGATGCGCCGGCATTTGTGCCGCATCTCAGTTGCGCCATTTAAGAAAATAGAGCCCATCTCATCTTTGTAAATGGTAAATGAGACATTTACTACCTGAATGGTATTTACATACTCTGTATATGTACTCTGATGTACAGTCAGATACTGTAAAATCCTACACAGACAATTTGCTTTCTAATCTGATCTTTTTTAGATGAACTCCAAGTCCAAACATTGCAGAGAAGCTGCAGAAGAGGCTGGTAAGAACTAGTGAGATTCCCAGTGGTTGGCCACAAACATTTATGAGGAAAGTGATTACACCAAGTTCTTTTTTTTTTTTTACAGGAATCTCAAAACTCTTAAATGATAAGCTATTTTGTTGTTGTGATATCTGTTAATCTTTGATTTCAAATGTTCATAGGTTTACATTTGCTTTACAATCTACTCTCTCTTGTCTTCAGAGAGGCAGTATATGTCAAACATTGAACAGCTGGATAAGATACGTGAAGAGTGGGAATCAACTCACATCAGCACATGCGAGGTAAAGTGTGGCACAGTTGGTTTGGTTTTTCCCCTGACATGTATTGATCAAGAGCGGGATCCCCCTTTGAAACATTATAAATTGCACAGACTTGAATCAAGATTGGCAATACCCAGTGCCTGTTTTGTCAGTGAGGATGTGTAATACTTCCTAAAATGCATCACTAACATGAGCTAAACTAATCTACCAAAATGTTTCCGGTCAGAGTTGACTATTAAAAGGGGAAGTTGTGGATGACTGCTTGCAATTTTGGTAAACATTTGAATACACAAATAACCAGGAATTAAACAGTTAAGATGCTTTAAAGTATAAGTTATGGCAAGTTCACAAATAGTCCAAAATGGCAGATTTAGAACACGTAAAGTCAGAGTGGAACAGGGTGAAGAATTCAACAGGACTTATTATGACTATAATTGAAAAAAAAAACACTTGAAGCAAACACAGGAAAAACCTAGGAGACCAGGGACAGGGTAACTAAAAAGGAAATACTTTTCATTATAATCAGAATGTCTCACCTTAAAGGGGTCTTGTGGTGAAAATCAACCTTTCTGGGATTTTGCATGTATAACATGTGTCTGGGGTGTGTCTATCAACACATCAAATCTGAAATCTGAAAGAGACGTCTGAAATGGTCAGTTAAGATTTGGGGCAGTTGATCAGTCATTTGGGGCTTTGGGGTGTGTGGGCAGGGCGTGACTGCAGCGATCCTGGGAGGGTCCGCCATTAGCTACAGTTAGCAGTGAGCATTGGTGTTAACCTGTACTACCATGTCTCTCCTTTCAAGTCATAGGAATAATCTCTGGTGTTGTCCTTTGTAATGTCCATTTATATAACTGTCTCTGGAAACTGTCTCTGTGTATCACAAAGACAAGACAGGGATTTTAGCTAGCAGGTGAACAGATCGTCCCATTACAGTATGCTGCAGTATGCTAAAAATAGCACACTGTTTAGTATGTAAAATTATTGTATGCAACCGCGGATGCAGACACACACAGGGAGAAAGAGACGATGGACACAATAGGGCGGCAGAGAGACAAATGGAAACAAAGGGAGAGGAAAGACACATTATATTACACCTGTTAACTGTTTATTTCAACCTATCATACTGTCTTGCAGATGTTTCAACAGCAGGAAGAAGATCGTCTTGATATGCTACGGAATGCCTTGTGGGTGCATTGTAACCATTTTTCAATGCAGTGTGTGAAGGATGACGAGGTGGGAGCAGTCATTGTTACACATACTCCCCAGCTGCAGAAGCATTTGAAATTAACGACTGACAAAAAAATGTCTTTCAGTGCTACGAAGACATGAGGAAAACACTGGAGAAGTGTGATATTATTGCAGACAACAACTGCTTTGTAGAGATGAAAGGGATGGGCTCCACCCCTCCAGGTAGGCATCCTGCCTGGCCTGCTGTCTTCCTGACAGTGTCGATGTGGATTTGAATATGTTTCAAGCTGGTTTCAATAATATCTCACAGCTGCTGGAAAAACACACCAAATTAAGTTTGTGGCACCTCTGAAATAAGGTGATGGGTTTTGCTGAACATCCATTCACATTCTTTTCCACTTTTCTCATACAGCTCCCATTGAATTCCAAAATTACTACAGTAGGGATCCTGCTGCTGCCAGAAATGGAAGTGCTGGATTTGTGGGCGGAGTCATGAAAAGGTCAGAATCTCACTTTGGAAAGCACTGTTACTCATCTCGTTGATACTTTTTGTCTTGTCTGAATGACTGTCATCCCCTATGTAGGTTTTCAAATCTTCTGCAGGGGAATGAGTCGACCAGCTGCAAAACAGGCAACAATGATCTAAGTGCACCACCCACAGGTACAGAGTGAGATCTACAGTATTCTGATGAAGCTAATGTGAAAGCGTAATGTGAAAGCACAATCACAAAAATCAGTGAAATATGTAAATTGAAACAATAGGAAAGATCCATTTTGCCATGAAAAACTGATCAAATGGAACAGACGTGTCTGCATTATCCCAGAATAGATGGATAACTTCTTGGTCCATAGAATTAGAAAAGTGTAAAAATTCCTGCCTAAACTTAAGTTCCTACCTTATATAGGTTAAACTGCCTGGCATCGTGAGACAGTTACACCAACAAAATATGGAATTTCTGGTTTAGGACTTATTTGAAAACAATTTATACATTCGTAATATTGTCCAGGGTTACTGCAGTTGACCGACCTCTGTAACAATCCTCAGGTGAAACATCAGATGTAGTTTACGCCGCTATTCCCGGATGCCGTGTATCCCTCGACAGTGTTAAGTATAAGGCCCTCTATGAATTTCTTGCACAGGTCAGGACCCCTGCTCTTGTGTACCCTTTTTAAATCAAACAGTATTTGGTTGTAGAATGTTGTTTGATCATTTTGTCCTCCTTTAGGGGGAAGAAGAGATGTCTCTGTCTGCTGGGGACATTGTGGTTGTCATGGAGCATGGTGACGACGGCTGGTGGATGGTTAAGAAGAATGAACAGATTGGATTGGTTCCAGGCTCTTACCTTATCCAAGAATGAGTTCACTTGACAGGAAATTGGAGTTTTGATGGAAAGCAACGTTTCATTTGATGTAATATTATTATGAAAATTTAATTTCAATTCTACATCAGTTCATTTTCATTTGTACATAATTCAGTAAATCAGTAACAAGGATTAATGCTCCTCTAGAGATTTGATCTTGACAGAATTAAATAATTTATGCCTACTGGTCCCACCACTCGTTTCACTCTTTAAGATAAAAAAAAAGCACATGCAATCGTGCTAAAAAACAAATGGAAGTAGGACTTGCAGGTCCGAGCCCCTGCGACCGCCTCCCCTTGCGACCGTGTCGTCCAGCCCCCCCAGAGTTTCTGCTTTATAACCTTAAATCTCTAGAAGGAGTTTGTTTCTTAACAATTCATTTTCACTTGCCTGGGGCTCATCCGTGAATAAGCTCATTGTTGGATGTTTGAGGCTTTGCCATGGCCACGCCACGGCCACGCTATGGCCACAGCCCGTCTTGGTGCTGTTAGGCCAAACTTCACGATATTTATATGGGAGCATCAGCAAGGAGTAAAGAGCACCTTGAACAAATGTTAGCTGAATTACAACAATGCAGTAAGATTTATGAACCACAGAATAAAGAGATGCATTTCATGTTGCCACTAGGTGGCGCTCTCACGTATACAGAATGTTTTGACATCAATCTGTTCAGGGTCTAAAGTTTACTGAAGATCAGTCCAGGTCTGGTCAAGTTATTGAATTTTCAAATATCTATAATAATAACTTTTAATGCCCACAGGGTCTAGATTGGCCTGTGTGAATTTGGTGCCAGTCGGATGAAAGCCCTAGGACAAGTCTGTTAAATTCCAAATCTTTGACCGCACAAATCCTACTGGGGAAATGCCATGGGGCAGCACCAGTGCCATAAACATAAATTAAAGTGATGCCAAATTGCCTTAAATCATTATTAAAAATCTCCTGGAATTCAGCACACATGTCCAAGGTGTTAATATTTTCAAGATTTCAGTTAAGGACAACTTAAAATTATTCCACACAGCCTCTTTCAATATTTCAACTACCAAGATACTAAGGTAGTGGAGGCTAATAAGTTGTTGTTCTTTCAGTTCAAGCCTAAATTGCTTCTCTTACTTGTGCAAATGTTTATATTTAATTGCAACTCTGACCAAGTCTTCAGTGAGTTTAGCCTCATGTCGACCTGCCTTGGCAGCAAGCCAGCTAGTGTCAACAATAGCCTAGAATGCACAACCTCAACACGTCTTGTGAGTTGTCAAGGGCAATGCTAAAGTCACTATTTCAGACAGTGTAGTGTGCAACCATGTGATTGTTTTTTCCTCTTACTTTTGTTTAAACGCTGCATGCTTGGACAGTCAATCTACTGAAGGCTGGTTTATACTTGTGTGTCACCTGGACGTCATACCTACACAGAGCCCTGGAGCCCGACTCTTGCCTAGAGTCTTTCATAGAGTATAAAGGCCACCTCCTTTGTTGTTGTCTCTCAACGTTTGTAATAAAAGTGTTTGCTGTTCAATTTCCATCAACTTCAACAAAACACTCTCTCTTGGTCGCCATTGTTTACTATGATCTGCATTGTCCTGGTACTCTACCAGTATAATGAGAACTTTGAATTATTGTTACCATTTTGGTTGGACTACACTATTAATGGCTTTTAAAACTCACAATAGTCCATCTATAGTACTGTAATGTCATTGTACTAAGTGGCAAACAGAATCTCAGAATCTACTATAAAAGGAGGAAAAAAATAAATGAAAAATGAAGGAGACCATGGCCTATGAATAAAAGTAGGGGGGGATTGATTGAATTAACTGATTGAATGTAACAAGCTGATCAGTTTCCTCTGTTCTCATTGAAAAGTAGATTTTCTTATCATCCGTGTAACAATGAATATATATGAAACATCTACCAAGGATTTTACCAGGAGTATATATTCACTGAATAATACTCATCGAAGCACAGGCCCTCACAGTACAGATCTATCAAATAAGACTTAAACCAGCACACTGCAGTGACTTTAAAGCAAATTTGATGCTCCGTCTCTGTAACAAAATGTGATACTCAGTGGGTCAAATCCTGCACTGGGATTCTTTTACGACATAATAAGGAAGCCATTACTAACTTTGAGTATCTCTCATGCACTCTAAATCCTGAATTAAACTTGTTTGTTCTTCTTTTATCCTCCATTGGCATTCTATCCCCTTTACAATTGATTTAGTTGTTTAAAATTTAAAAAAAGCATAACTTAAAAATACAATACCTCTCTGGAAAAATGAGGCAACTAAAAAGAAACCCCTTTCTTTCCCTTCAGCCAGCAGAAGGGGAAGAAATAAACTTATCATC
This sequence comes from Mullus surmuletus, assembly GCA_903171835.1. NCBI lineage: Eukaryota > Metazoa > Chordata > Actinopteri > Syngnathiformes > Mullidae > Mullus > Mullus surmuletus. Next base: position 349,338 of record CAESWR010000955.1, read on the forward strand.
AATTACCAGCTGTAAAGGGAACAGTTAACAGTTTGGAAGGTATGTATAATGTATTGATGTGTGAATATAATCAGATTTATTTGATGTTGATTTTGGAGACCAAGGCAGTAAGTGACATACTTTAAATCATGTTTATTTATTTATTTGATAAAAAACTAACGTAGAACATTTATATCCATGCTTGGTATGTTTCCAAATAGTGATATGACAGGTGTGATATGAACAAATTAAACTGAATTGGAAAACCATATTGCATAATATTAATCTTTAACAACTGCAGTATTGGACCTAGACAGCTGGGTGCAGTATTGGTTTTAAAGTATTGCCTGCATTGGTAGACTGAGGTCAACACAACATTTGTCACACACACAGACTATTAATTTTGTTAAGTGTGTCAACGATAGATAGAGGACCAAAAACAGTGTTACACATGACATCTGGAATATACATTTGTATGTCAATACTTACACAAGGGTCAGGAATTAAAGCCATAATTAAATGGAATGGCAATAATAACAATTATTGATATTGTCTAGTGATTACAATTGTGTTTTCATATGTTTGTTTGAAAAAAAAAAAAGAAATATATATTTATATACTTAAAGTATTTGTTTAGGGTTTTGCATTTGGTTTCTGACTAAACAGGTAACTTAAATATTTACAATGATTATTTTACAACCATTGGCCAAGGCCACTTTAGATATTTTGTTGTATCTACAACAAAAAGCACACTGACAGAAAGGCAAGGATGAAGAAAGACTAGAGGATCAATGTTAACTCAGAGTCCACATTACCAAACTAAGGAGACAGAGTCCCAGACCCACAGCAACACAGGACACGTTCAGGAGCATCAGGAAGAAAGAGAAAATATTTCCCAAGTGGTAAATTAGGTGTTGAATTTCAAGAATTAGATGCATGTTTCCTCTAGCAGCTGAGCTCCAGTAGTTTCGGCGTCCTCCTACCCTGTGTTGCCAGTACATACGGGGTGACTACCCATGAAACAGGGAGGATTTCCTGCCCTGTGCTCCTGGATCACCTCATTCACTATTTCATTTAATCCCACGCTTCACCTATTTACATCAAAAGCAGTTGTCCAAGCACCATCCTGAACTGCTGTGTGCATTCTGCCAGTTCCTTTACTCTCTCAGTCATCTCCTTTGCTGCTCCACTGGATGGATACTGCAGCGCTGCCATTTTTGTGCTAATCACAATATCTTTGAGTTTTTCACAAAGGGTGTTACTGCTCTGGGCCACCCGGGCCCTAACCTCAGGTGACTTTGCTTGTCGGGACAGTGTGTCTCCTATGAACACCAGCTTGTGCGCACTGAGGATGACAAATTTGCTGTGCGCCACAAAGATCTTGGGCGGCTGGTTAGAGTTAATGGCTGTGAAAAATGCGTCAATGGCATTCGTCACCGTGGTAAAATTCTGCTCACACTGCTCTTGGTAGAAGAGTAGAAGCTGACGGTCGCTGTGGCACAACTTAGAGCAGGAGGGGCCTCCTGAGCCATTCTCTGCAAGCTGTTTGGCGAGAGGGTGGTGTGGAGACGGGACCCAACCTGTCATGTCATTGTTGATCGGTTGGCTGACTTCCTGCTCTAGCCTTTCAAACTGTTTAATCTGGGAGGACAGGAGGAGAGAAGAGTTCATTACAGGTCTTATTTAAAATTTCACAATGCTTCACACACCAAATATTTTTGATATAACTGTGACAAGTGATTCAACCCAAACCAATGGAGAACAGCATGCATATTCAGATTATTATATTCTCTGTTCTTCTGAATTTAAACAGATATCTTTTCTCACAAATGGCCATGTAAACACATAGGGGATAAAAAATAAATCTGTTTTTAAAGTGATATGCATCCGTATAAACAGGGCCTTAGATTGATTAAATTCTGTTCAGCAACAAAATTAAAGCAAAAGTAAGAAAGAGAAAGAACTTTTTTAATTAAAAGGTGCAGATGCGGCATGGTGAGTTTAAATACCAAGCTAAACTAAGAAACTAAGGGGAATTAACAGAAAAATGCAGTTCATGTATAGGCATTGCCATCATATTTCCAATTTTAGTGATACAAAATGATCTGTTTCATAAAACTGTGAAATGCCTTAACCAATTGAGTCAGACAAGTTCTGGACATAAAAGTGTGTAAATTACACGACATATTCACTCACGTACCTGTTGTTGTTCCAGTTGCGTGTTGTGCCTCATTATGTTGCCTTTCTCCAGCAGCTGCCTCTGGTTCTTCTCAAACTCTTCCTTTCCCTGCAACATTAACACAAAGGATTGCATGACTATGGATTTTATCGTGACGAAAGACATGTCCCGTGTGTCCTGTGTCCAGAAGGAAATATAAGTAAATATATGCGTGTACGAGGAGCAGTGTTTTTGCTGTTTCATCCCCATTTACCCAAACTGTGGTGTCTTGAACTAATAAAAGATTTAGCTCAGAAGATTACAGGACAGTTTTTGACTTTGGCTCACCCTTCAATGAACTCTGGCTGGTAAATTTATAGATGGTAAATGGGCAGTATTTACATAGTACTTTTCTACCTGAAAGGTACTCGTGCACTTTTACAAACTACATGACTTCATTTACCCGTTCAGATCATATTCAAACCCTGATGGCAGACGCTGCCATTCAAGATGCCAACCTGCTCATCAGTTAGTGGGTTCAGAGTCCTGCTCAGGGACACTGACACAAACTCTCCAAGCAAACATTCAAATTCAAATATAGAGCATTCAAATTACGGTTCTATTGGCACAAATTTCTGCCCATAAAAATCTTAGTGACATAATTCCTCGTCAAGAAAATAACATGAATGAGAGTGATTTTTGTGGCCTTTTGTGCGGAGCAAACTGCAATCAGCCAGCTGTGTCTTATTTGTGCATGAGCATGAATGTAGGCATTTACAAAAAATGATAAAAATAATCTTTGCAAATGCTACAAACATTCGAATTCCACTGCCTGCCCACAAAATATGAATGTAACTGTCAGTGATGTACCATCATCTAAAACATCCTTTTCTTATCAACAGTCCTCATGCCTCTCCCGTCATTTGATTTAAAAGATTTCTGTCTAAATACAAACTCATTTACATCCACATATGTATCTAAGCTGCTGCCAAGGGAACATGTGAGCCTTTCATTCAATCAAAAATCACCATATAACCATGAAAAAATGTGTATGTAAATGAGTATACTTGTAAATGTACGTAGTCGTAGTCCTCCATCCAGCCCTCCACTGACGTTTGGTATGGTCTGTCCACCCTTTCCTCTTCATCAGCAGCAGTAAACTTTGGTGGAGAGGGAAGAGGGCGAGACTGAATATTTACTCTCTCCCCTCCTTGATAGCTCCCACTTCCTGATCCTGTAATGTAACCACCAAGCTCCCCTGGGATTGGTGGAAGTGGCAGCTGCTGCTGTCGGTTGTTCCGTTTGAAGAGCAGCGAGGCATTTCCATGGAGAAAGGAGGCAAGCTGTTTGGTGTCATCTGGGATCCCACGTGCAGTCATGATAAGTCGATCTAAGTCATCCCCACCCGGCGGCGATGCTTTAAGTTCTGTGTGCGACCAGGAAATGGCATCTAAGCTCTGACTGTGTTGGATCATATTCTGGAAGACCTCCTCCATCCGCCCAACCTGACGCCCAAGTTTGGACTGCAGTGAGCGGTCTGTAGCCTGGGCAGCATTTGCCACAGCACCTCTGGCGAATTCTAGAAAATCTCGCACACTGGCGCGCACCCTGTCAGCCGCCTGATGAATGGCAGGGAGGTTACTCTCCAGGTGAGCAGCACTCCGCCAGTTACCTGTGATGAATGACATCATGAGGGAGACACTGGATTCAACATTTTGCTGAAGGCGAGACAGACGTTCCATGGCCTGATCCAACTCCAAAATGAGGGGTTTCCCTGCGGCAGAGCCAGAGGCTGAGGGCGACAAGGAAGACGAGGCGTCATGTGCAGAGCCCACGTCTAAAGATGAAGTGGAGTGATTGCTCCGCGTGCTTCCGGTGCTGGAAGCAGACAGTCTCTTGAATGGCATGGTCAGCTCTTCGCCGGTTAACTGGGAATCACGGACAACCTAAAAGACATCAAATCAGCTGTTTCTATTTGCAGAGAAGAATTCAAATTGAGTAAAATTGCATGATCATCATAAACACAAATGAGTGCAGTAGTGATAATTGTCGCTGTATGAAGGGCGAGAAAAAACCTGTAATGACAGCTGGAGCTTAAATGTTGTGTTACCACAAAGCAAATTGAGTTTGGTATGATTTCTACAGCATAGTTAAGGGCCTGTTTATAGCCAAAATATGTTAACTGAAAATAAATGCCTTCTAGTTTGGTCATTAAAACTCAAAATGTTGTCCCCATTTTGTACTGTGACATATTTTGAGCTATTTTTTAAACTTTCCAACCTGTGGTGGGACATCATAGATATACTGGTCTCCCCGCTCCCCTCTCCTCTCGTCTCGGTCCCTGGGGAGGTCATAGACATCCTGGGGAGGATGACTCCCTGTTCGCAGGCTCGCTGGGATGTCGTAGATCTCCTGAGCCACCTGACTGACCTGGCCTCTGTCTTTGTGGAAATGTTTATCTGACAGCATGGGGGGTGGGATGTCATAAACGTCCTCAGGAATGGTTGGCTCGTCATCGTCTTCATTGAGATTGCTGGGCATGTACTGGCCAGGAAGGACTGGGACCTGAGTTTTGAGTGAGGCAAAGTGGGGTGGAACATCGTAGGTCTTGTCTCTGACTGGTTGAGATTCTGGAACATCTTTACTGACAGAGGGGGGTGTGTCATAAACCTAAAGAAAAAGAGGAATATCCCCAGTGACATAAATAACACATCTTATTTTTTAACTTCATCTGAAATTGTTTGCGTATTAAAATATATGCTACATGTATGGGACATGCAGTGGCCATTGGCAAAATAAATAAATAATTAAATAAATATAGAAAAAGTGCATGTATGCAAATTAATCTAAATGAATTGCTAAATACATCAATTTTATCAGACAGACATTGCATTTATGGGATTCAAATGGATGGACAACATGAATAATCTCCATCACCTGAGGATTCACAGTTACAGTGACAACTATACATATTTAGTTTACATGTCTACACTATTTCTTTTGGATTAATCCATCTGGAAATGTGTGGAAATCAAAACTGGGCATGTTGTGGCTTGATATACCGGAAAACCCACTTTGAAATCTTTGACATACAGTAGATGTGCAAAATTCATATGTAAAAGTTTCTCTTTCTCTCTCTCTCTCACTCACACACACACACACACACACATACACACACACACACACACACACAAATCAGGCAATGACAATGACAACTGCATCCAAAACCTTACAGTTTGCTGTGTGCTTTTGTCTGCAGATGCTGGGGTGTCATATATGTCTTGTCCACTAGTGGGCCCCTTCACCACCATGGGAGGAGTGTCGTAATCCTGAACACAGACATTATTAACATTTAAATACTGCAAATCCCACCATGGATCGAACAGGCACAGGCAGGGAGGCGGAGCCGCGTTTAACGCACAAACATAAGAGTAAGCTTATGTTCCATTCTGGCCACAAGTCTAAGACAGTTTGTAAAAAGCTAAACGGGGATAGAGGCTGTTAAGAATACAGCATGTAGTTTTCTCTCTCTCAGCTGACATTATATATGAGAAGTATAAACTTATAGAATATGAGCCATCAATTTTAATATCCTGTTCCTATTGAAACAGCATTTTCATTTATTGTCCTTTAGTTGGACGTTTGAGCTTCAGCGAGACTTCAGAGTTCCACGTGACAATGTGATTGGGTCTGGCGGGCCATCGGACATATAGAATTTTAAGATTATATGAGTCTCACTTTTGATCTTTGACAGCATGTTTTTAACTAGTCTAAATGTAGCCTGTCTTTGGAACCCCAGACATATGATTTTTCAAGCATGCTGTACTGTTCCTCTCGGTGAGGATTGGACACGTAAAATTAATGAAGTCGGCAGTTACATATGGATATATGCGGCTCATGTACTTCAGGGGTCACATTTGACTGACATTTCAAATTAAAAAAAGATGGCCCAGATAAGTGCACACTGCTCCATATAATTCTCAGAGTAGAAGGATTATTACTTTAATTCATAAATCAATCCCATTCATGCTCAACCAAATAATTGCCTCAGCAGGCAGATATATTATTTTGCAAGGAACAATATTGGCCTCCCAAATAACTCTGGTCAACATTTACACACTGAGGATAATTCCAGTTTCACTGCTCGCTGCCAGGCTTTGTGAGAATCTTCATGCACATATGCAACCTTTAATGTGGTTTTGTACCACAAATGGCTTGATGGAAAAAGTAAAAATTAATTTATATAGTTATATAATTGCATTTATACAGTGCATTTTCTATCTGAAAGATCCACAAAGTGCTTGATATAGTACATGACCTCATTCACACTCACATTCACACACTGATGGTGGAGGCTGCAAAGTGCCATCCTGCTCATTAATGAGGGGTTCAGACATGACCTCTCCACGCTGGAGGGTAGACCGCACAGGTGCACGTGTGCAAGTGTGTCCTACACTGGAAAGAAATGGTTTTTTACAAGCAAAAACCATTGTTGATGATAGTATGGTGTACCTGTAAAAGTGGTTATGTATATTCTCACTCATACATACATACATACACAATACGGCTTTGGGTAGCATGGCTCAGTAGGTAGTGTGGAAATTGAACCAGTAACCCTCTGGTCAATCCCCCGGGCTGGAAAGCTCATATCGAAGCGTCCCAAAACACTAAACCCGAATTGCTGCCAGTTTCATGGCAGCCTCCGCCATTGTACTGATTGTTTGAATGTGAGTGAGTGAATGAGGTCATGTACTATAAAAAGCACTTTTACAGGTAGAACAAGCGCCACACTAATACTATAAAATATACTATTTAGAAAGAAAGTCTCCTGACCTGTGTATTGTACTGCTGGCGGGTTGGTGGCACATCATATATTTCCTGTTGGCTTGGGGGTTGATGTCTGGGTAGAACGTCATACTCATCTTGGTCTGGCTTCAGTGTGTCATACACATACACTTGTCCAATCCGAGTAGGAACTACTACCTGCAAAGAAACAGGAGGTTCAGAGTCCGCAAAACATCATCAGTGTAAATTAGACAAACATTTGACATAAATGTGTCCTTGAGCAAGACAAGGACCTCCATACACATCTATATAATTATAAGATACTCTCCCATAATACCCTCCTTTTCCTCTCATCTGAAATTGTATATTTTTCATCCAATTTAGTCTGATACAGTTATAATAATTCATATCCCTATTAGAATTTACAGGCTTCTCTTTGATCATGAGTCAACGTTGTCATTGCTTTCCCCCCCCCATAATCTCAATCTGGTTTTGATTTATTGAATAGATATTGAAAGCCTAATAGTCTTCAAGTAGAAAGTGCTTCTATCTGATTACACACCCTCACAGCGGGTATATCATATTTACTAGGATTTTATCTGATAATGCCATAGTCAGTTTTAAAGAACATTTGACATTTGATTCACTGCTGTACTTAGAAATAATACACGGCCCACTTTTGAAGAGATTTACAAACAGTACTACATTGCTTCATTCACCCACACTCATTAAAATGAAAGTTAATCGGTTTATCTTTGTACTTTGCACTTGGTTTAATTGTGTGACAGCTAAAAAATATTGACAAGTCACTGTATTCATATTACATACTACATTACTACAAGTACCCAAGTAGATTTGAGGGTGCATATGCATGTACACTTTATCAGCAATCAAAATGAAATATCAAATATGTTTAACATAGACATGCTTGCACACACACACACACACACGGGTCACAGAAACAAAGCAAAGATCCAGTTGCAGTTGTTATGGGAACCTGGCTGCCCTATTGTGTGTTTACTTAACTTCTGCATTATATAGTTTGAGAGCAGAGCCATTCACCCAGCCTGAGAAACCAAAACATACGTCTTAAGACTTGTTCAGACTACACGACTCTCGCCAGGCTGTTCACGCGGCCTTGGGAGTCTTGAGGATCGGGGTGTTCACACTTTATGACTAGTCGGCAACTGGAGCGTTCAAACTACGCGATTCTCTCCGTCTCTAGGCCTGACCGACTGCCCTACCAGTCTCCAAACAAGGAGTGACACTGGAAATGCGTGACCACAGCGCGTGAGCTTTTCATTGCAAACATGGACGCGGAGCAGAACGCAGAGCCGGGGTGTCGGTGGGGTCCCGGCTTGCGTCTTTGAGGTGTTCACACTTAACGACCATGAGTCGCACAACGGATTAGTGCCTCACCCCGATTTGGGGGAGGGCGAGTCGCAGACGTCACCGACGCCTAAAATCGTGTAGTGTGAACAAGGCTTTGAACAGCATGTGCCTGCTGAGCTTGTTAGCTTTGGTAGCCTACAAAGCACACTACACGACTCTCAGAGTCGTCGAGTCACCGTGCTGTTCACACTACGCGACTCGCTGCTATCTCGTCGGGAGACTTGGGGTGTTCATACTAGTCAGCTTTTTTCCCACATCCATGAAATAGTTTGACTCGACCCAACCCGCCCCGCACAACCGCATCAATTTTTAAAACCTGCACTGCCGCTGTTAAATAAGCCTACAGACACCTTATGTCTCTAACAAGGCTTTTATTTAGTCTGACACCGATCCTTTAAAACAGCCCTTGTTATAAAAATAAACAATAAATATACCCCAAAATAAAATAAAATTAGGCTTGCATTTTTGTAGGTAATATTAAAAGAATAAAAACATATTAACCACATATAGGCCAAACCAGAGCATCCCTGACTACCGCTTTTTATTGTTGCTATTTTTGCTTGGCGCGTATGTGACGTTGTGAGGCAACGACGTCCCAGCAAAAAAAGGAAAATTTCTTGAGCCGCCCCAACCCGCAACCATCACTAGTTTACACCACATGACTGCTCAGCGACGGCAGCGTTCACACTACACGACTCTCCATCAGCAGGTCATTTCCAGGATGATAGGCCATGAAGCCCACCCCCCGCCTTCGATTAACACTGTTGTGTTAATCGAAGTTGTTTACACAGATCCACCTAAATCTGACACCAGTGCGCGGAGTGGAATCCGTAAGGTCGTAGAATTAGAGCTTTGCGCGCAGTGGGCTCGCTGACGTCCGTTAGACTCCGCTCCGCCTTCGTTAGAACATCGGTGGTTCGACGCAGAGGGAGTGTCGGCGGCGAGGCGCCCGGCGGACACGCGCAGCGAGCCTGGCGCTGGCACACATTCGGGATACGCCGGCATTTCAGCCCGTAGGACTTGAATTGGGCTAAAATCGTGTCGTGTGAACAAGGCTGAGGTAAAAGCGAAACTGCAAGTGAACGGAGAGGTGTGCCCCTTTGTTTGGCTCTGAAATAGAGATGGGATTTGTGGCTTGGATTTATGATTTTGAGGATCCGTTCCTTTCAAAGAGCTGTTTAAAAAACTGGCTCATTTTTATATCTATTTATTTTTAAGAAACCAGCATGAGGGTAACTCATTTTACCTGGGAAATACTTATATACTTTATGTGGCGATGTAAATTATTTGGGGACCCAGACTTGAAATCCTTTTCTGGCAAATGTTACATTTTGCCATGCCATTATAATAGTCTGAAAAGTGCATCCAAATGCTGCTGTGTTTCCTCTGGCTCATTTTCAGCCTGACACTGCTGAGTGAGTCTGACTCTGAGGCACTCACGTGAAAGCAGTGTGCTGTGCTGTCATGTGAATGAGCAGTGAATACTGCTGCCGCATACTGCTGTGCTCCACCTCCTCCCTCCCGGCGATACCAAAAAAAAACCGAAAGGCTCGCAACTGTGACTCGGTTCTCATCGTTCATGTTACAGAGCCGGTCAAGAGATTCAGTTCGTTCGTGAACGTCACGACTCTAGTCTGAAATGCTGGTCCTTACTGTGGCACTAGTGGTAAAATAATGTGTATAGACCCTTTAAGATTACATTTCCTAATCACTTGCAAAGCTGAGGAAGAACACAACAAAAGAAAGAGAATGCCCCAATACTACTCTTTGGTGTCATCAAAATAGACAAATGCCCTAATGTTCAAATATGACATGACACAGCATCATGGTTATTAGTAACTGCATGGTTATCGTATTCTTGCAAACTTTGACACATATATCTTAAAGCTCTCTTATCAAAGCAGGCGAGCCTCTTTGCATGGGCAAGAGTGTGCACATGGGCTCTTGCTTGTTTGACCTTGGCTTATGCATTATAACTTGTAACTAAAAAATGAATGAATTGTATTTTTTTACTATTGTTTTGATAAACAAAGATCATGCATCTTCTTTATGCCATGTGCTCATCATATTATCATACTAAAAGTATTTAGTGGAAAATCTAAATCCAAACTTACAATACCAGCCTGACTCACAACAAGATCACAACATCCACCCATCAATCAATCTTCAGTTATCTTTTTTACAGCAGGGTGGTAAAATTAGAATGCCAGCAATAGCATGGATTGTCAGTGTTGGTCCACCTATTTAATTCCTCCAGGACAACACAATAATAGGCCTGCAACAAAAGCATGAAGCACAGGCATCAGACTTGTGATATTGAATCGAGTGCAGCACCTGACACAGAAATGAGATAAGAGGTAACTATGAGGCCTACGCGGGTACATATATGGGCAAACAAGGATACTGTTGGTTTTGTATCACATTAATCTATATCTGCCTAAATTGTTGTATATTGCTGAGCTTCAGAGCTATAATAATGATAGCAGGTAGAGAAATAAAAAAAAACGTGTATTATTATCATGGCCACAGATAGAGACCAGCCCCAAATGCACACCAAACTCACTCTCATAGGGTAGAACTGGACTTGGCTGGTAAAACCCTGTTAATTCCCTCCCTCACATTCAAAAGTTCCTGATCAAAGAGCTCCAAGAAAGCATGTCACTCGTGTGCACTCATGCATGCCTCATCCTGACAATCCCACTATCCACTGCTTAATTCTCGTCATTCAAGCGCATTAAGACTGAACAAGACTGGACAGGCATGACTGTCAGACATCGAAAGGTACTTTTGATTAACGGAGAAGCAAAGGATCAGCTGTTAAACCTTGTCATCAACCATTTAATCTAAAAGGAAATAGGAAATCATTTTCAAGTAGGGGCCTCAATAGGGGTGTTTAGAAATGTGTTCTATCAATGAAATTATCTCTGTCTTTGAATAGAGAACAGGGGGTTGGCCTGGCTCATTCTGGAGGTGCGTTTTTCACAATTTTGAAAGATGAAAACAGACAATCACATTACAAATGAATATAAGATTAAAAAAAAACATGCTAGGCCTGCCAGTGTAGTTCACTCAGCACCAATGCGATCAAAAATATTTGGCACGAGACATAATTATGTATCTTAACTTATCATTTGGCATTATGGCTTTTGTGATTTTGAAAGCACTTTTTATGGTCGAGAATTCAGTTTCCCCCCAGAAAAGTTGTTAGGCCCAGTGGCAAGTATGCTTTGACTGGTTTCAATGGCCCATTGGTAGTGGTGTGATTTTTTTTGGCACAGGACAGCAACAGTCTGGTGGCAGCACTCTGTAAGAACAGATTTACAAATGGAGTAATAAAATACAGAATCTGGAAGGGGTGTAATTCCATAGGGCTCTACATTAAGTAAATGCTAATTAGGGATGCACTCATTGCAAAATCCTTGGCAAATAAGGATCCAGTTCATTTTTTTCTTAATGGAACCAGTTTTCAATAGTTCATAATAAAACATTCACTAACAGAATGATCTGACTGGACTGAATTGTTTTTATTACAGGAAAAAACTTCCATCCAAAACAAATACCGTCATTAAACCACATTGTTTGGAGGATCAAACGGGACTTCCCCAGCAGATCTTTTTGCTCGAGCCTTTTCTTCTTCTTCTTTTTTTCTTTTAAAAACTTATAACACTCAGAGGGGCAACATTTGTTTTTATAACCAACTATTATGAAACTGATCCATCAACTGAAAGTAGGACATTGGAAGAGGCTGCACGCACCATTTAAATAAAAAAAATCATTACCAGTTTGTAAATGTAAAACACAAATCTTGAAGCCACTCTAAAGATAGTTAGATGGTATTTACTCTATATATGCCCCTATGCATGGAATTATTCCTTACACCTTTACTGCTATGGTGGGGACACACAAATGGACTTGTTTATGAAGCCGGGTGAAACTGATCAAACTGAACTTTGACAAAGCTAAAATATCATATCAGGCCCAGCACACTATCAAAAGATATAGCTAAAAGGGAGAGCTTCGCCTTGGCCTGTAGTGCCACAGCCAGAAACCGTGGTGTAATTTTCTGCCAGGAAATGTCCTTCAGTAGGGCGCAACACCATTTGAAATAGAATACACATTTTTTATGGTTGGTTTTAAGTTTTAAGCCGATTGGGGTCTGTTCAAAATAACTGAAAAAAACAAACTAGTATTATACCGAACTCGTACCCAACTGTGACCGTCACACCGAGGTACGTACCGAAAGGTAATGTGTGTACCATTACTGCCCTGATGGAAAAATGGATAAAATGTCCAGTTGCTCTGGATTCAGGAGAGGGAGAGGAGCCCAACCGTGAAACACACGAAACCAAACCTAAAGCTGCCTTGGTTTAGGTTTTGTGCGTAGATGATCGCAGCATGCAGTACACAGTGATACTTTTTCATGGCCAAGAATTCGTGATGCAAATGGATTACTCTTTTGAACACATATTGTTTTTGAAGCAAAACGCGTTATCTATGTTACCTCAGCAACTAGTTGGAACTACGTCATGTCAAAAAATCTGAACTATCCCTTTATTAAGGAGATGAAATAGAATGATTTTCATTTAATAATCAGTTGTGTTACGTTCTACTTTTGGAGAATCATCAACACATATGAATGAGGGGGTACTAATGTCTTGTCAAAAAGGCTCAGGGGGTACACAAGACAAAAAGGTTGGGAACCACTGCTGTAAGGAATAGTATTAGAAGTGAAACAATTATAGAAAAGACAGAGCAATGGACCTCATTCACCAATGCCTTCCAGGTTTTTTTCTTAATTTTGCTCTTAAGTTGTTCTAAGAAAGTTCCAGAAAGAAGTCTATTTCAGATTCATGAAGCGTTCTTAAACCATACAAAACATCAGTGCATGTCAAAATCCTCTTTTAAGAAGGTTTTAAAAAACTTTTAAGTTAGTTGTGCCACAGGTTATTGTCTCCTCAGGGAAACTAATTGTAGCGCACACAATTGTTTTGACGAGCTTATAAAATGAGTGAGAATATTTATTTATCATCTTAGCAATAAATCATTAAATGTTTCCACATACCCCCTGCAATGTGTACCCCTAGTTGGGAAACACTGCCATAAAGAATTAAATTCTCACATCCTTACCTTGCACAGGGGTTTGCTGCCTTCCAAATTCCTTTTTTCCACAGAAGGGGGAACCTGATATACATCCTGTCCAACTCCTGGACCCACAGTGGGTGTTCCTCCCTGGGCTATTCCCTGGCCCGGTCCTGAGACCCCAGAGGGGGGAACCTGGTAAATATCATGTTCAGAAATGTGGTATGGTCGCTGTGCTTGAGTCAGGGTATTAGTGGAAGGTCCTGCTGGGGCTTTTGGAAGGGGCCCACCTGGGCCAGAGGGAACCTGGTACAGACTTTGGGAGCTTGGTTTGGGGTTGTGGGAGGGAGGAATCATATAGACAGAGTCAGAATTGGGCTTTCCAGGACTGGGGGTGGAGTATGCTGAGTGCATGAGAGTGTAGTGGGGAGTGGGGAGTGGCTTGTTGGCAAACCCACAAGAGGAAGTGGCATTCGCCGAAGATAGAGCCGGTGTGGATTTGACATATGCACTCTGAGGGAGAACAGGTCGCTGCAAAAGGGTGGGACAGGAAGATCCAGAATCTTGTGTCGAGGGAGTAGCATGTTGCTGCTGCTTGATGTCATACATTCCCACCAAAATCTTGAGGCGGTTGCCAGGGACTATGCCTTGCCGACCATGAAGTGAACAGAGCCACCAGCCATCCAATCCTTGTGTGTCACGCTCCAAAACTGTCATGATGTCGCCTTTGCGAAAGGAGAGCTCATCTGGAGACTCTGCAATGTTGTCATACAACGCCTTGGCCAACACGTTCTGCAGAAGAATGAAAAACACATAAATATAGTTGTAGTAACAGTGTCCATTGAGTTATGTTCATGTGTTCATGTACTTTATGCAAAAAATAAGTCATTATCACGAAATCTTTCATTACGCCATTGGTGAGGCGGGTGACATATGGCCAACAAAAAAAAATGTTTAAGGGATATCAACAATCTCAACCCTATAAAAGGGGTGATTATATTTGAGTGAATTTAAATTTTAGGGTGAACCATCCATTTCAGAGTTGCTTTCGTTAACGATACGGGCAAATGATAAAGGCGCCACAGAAAGCATTTTGACAAAATGTAAGTGAAAAAAGGGGGGGAAAAATACTGCGGAATATCCCAAAGTATGCAAAAAAGAAAAACAGACCAGAGAATACCTCATATGTTATATATACACACACATCACACATACCCACTTATATAGTATATGTGTACTTAGGTGTATACCGTATCTATATGTAGTAGGGATGTCACGATTACAGATTTCCTTGGTACGATTATTGTCAGACAATTAATCACAATATTACAATTATCACGATTATTAGGTGGTAATTAATTTCACAACACTGAATGTGTAAAATCACATGAGCACCACTTGTAGTAGGTCTCTCAACTTTTCTTTTATTTGTAAAGTTTGCCAAACATATGGCTCTAATTTCAAGTAAAGTGCAACTGCAATCAAAAAGTGCAGGAACATGACAATTATAATTATAATTAAACAAAAAACACCACTTCTCTGTAAACAATAAAACAAAAAATGCTACATACTATGTATTTCTCTTATAAACCTTTGATGTAAAATAACGAGCTGTGTGCACTTTCTTTTGGAAAAAAACACAAAATAAGGGGTAAAGGCTAAAGGTTAAAGTGTAGGAAAAGGAACGTCAGCATGTTCAAATGCTCAGAGCTGAGTTTTGATCTCTGAGGAGACAGGGTGTGGCCACTTGTGCTGAACACTCTTTCGGAAGGTACGCTCGAGGCCGGAATGCAGAGGTATTTTGCTACTGATAGCAGGGATGGACACGTACATCTTGCTCTCAGAATCAACTCTCCATAACTAGTTGCCATTTCAGCTGACCTGTTCCTCTTCGCGGTGGTCATGTTTTGGTATGACCAGACAGGCTTTTCTCATTCTTTTTGGTGGTGGTGGTGGTGGTGGAAGAGGTGCTCAGTTCATTTGCTGCTGGAGGCTCATCTGTGTGCGATGCCAGTGCTTCATCGTTGCATCGTGTCATCCACAAAACTGCTTATGTTCAGCGCATACTTCATTTCCTCAGTATATCTGAGGTGCTCCAGCAGATCTTCTCTAATTACCAGTTTCATTTGTTTCATGAGATTGCTGCAGAAGAGCGTGACCTTATTCTCTGAGGTCAGTAAAGTCATGGAGGGGACGAAGGAGCTGGCTGACTTCCTCCAGGACATTGATGTCAAAACAAGAAAACCAAACACAGGGAAATTCTTCAAAGGCCTTCTTCATGTTTCTGGCATTGTCTGTTGTCTCTTTCTTTACTTTCCAATCGAAGAGTGTTCTCCACAGTTTCTGCTATGTGATGTGTGGTCTCAAGACAGTGAGACTTAAACTTCCAGTCAGTAGAGATGTAGTGGACCGTAACGCTCACAAAGGGCTCTCCTGTACCACCAGTGCTGGTCCATAAGTCTGTGGTTGCACCAAACCACTCACCCTCTGCCAGCTGTTCCTCCACACTCCTTCTAACCTGGGATTTTGGTCTTTGAAAAGTAGTTTCTTGTTGGCACTTTGTATTGTGGCACTGCCTTTTTCATGATATGAAGAAATCCGTGTTTTTCCACAATCTGAAATGGCATCATGTCTTTGGAAATAAAATACGCTACAGCAGTATTTAAATCCTGGGCTTGTTTTGAGGTTGGAGCATAAGGGACACACTTTGCGAAGGATTCTGCAACAGTTGGTTGCTGAACTCCTGCAGGAGATGCACCAGCCCCAGTCTTGGCCTGAAGATGTTGGTGAATGAGAAAAGACAAAATAAAATTCCAACACCAAGTTTAGTTTTGTTTGGGCTGTAATGACTTATGTTGACTGTAAAAATACAGTACATTACCGATTAATAATATACTGTCTATATAATTTAATATTAATTCAATGTTCAAAACCCATAAGTAATTTAATTGAGGTACGGTGTATTTACCTTTAATTTGGCGTACAAATTGGGGTGATTGTCTCGCAGGTGCTGGAACATGTTTGAGGTATTTCCGCCTTTGACAGCAGTTTTCTTGTGGCATAGCTTGCATTCTGGTATGCTGTCATCCACGATGACACCCTGGTCATTTTTCCGTTAGCCAAAACACATCCACACAGCTGATTTAAATCGCTTCTGAGGGGGGAATAAATCTCTTTCTAACCAACTCCTCGGCCATGACATCGCTCTCTTCTGGTGCCAGCACGGACCTGAAAACAACACATGTGCGAAGGGCGGAAACACATGGTCGCTGTGTAACTTGTGACATAGTATAGTATAGTGTAGTATAGTTGCAGCCGAAACTTTCAGCATTTTTTTTAAACAGTATTTAGGGAACATTTTGATTAATCAATCGTAGAATATAATATCGCGATTAATTGTGAGATTGGGTAATTGTGACATCCCTAATATGTAGAAATAAACAATATATGTTTGAGCATAGGTCCATCATTTTTTGGCATCCTGAATCTGTCTCATTGAGCAATATGCCACTGAACACTGATTGCAGCTGCTTCTTGCTGGGCTTTTGCTTTTCGTGTGCTGCATAATCACGAGATAATTAAAATATCACTACTTTAGATGTGTGCCAAACTTCATGAGATTTTAATCTCAGCTCCTTTACCACCACTTCTATCATTTATAGCATTTTTACACAGCACTATTGCCACATTCTTCTATTATTCCTTTGATAGCTTTTAATCTATATTGTTATGGCTACTTGTGGTTTGAGTTTCAGCTTGTTCACTTAACTCTCTAGGAGGAGGATGTTCACTTCAGTACCTACAAATCATAAAAAAATGTACATCCATTTCAAATGGCCAACTTCCTTGGGGGGTTGCATGTGGTTCCAAATGTGGTATTCACTTCAAAATAGCCTACTTCCTGTTGGGGTTTAACAACAAGCGGAGTATACAATTATGTTAGAGTTTCTTTCCATATGAGCCAAGTTCTAAATTCTCACAAATTGCAATATTGTGGGAGCCCCCAGAAATGAGTCTAACGGGTGTGATGTTGGAGTCCTCCTTTTACTTAAACACCTCATAAGGAAATGTGCACTCAGCTCAAGTGTGGCAAAAAAAATCAGCGAACACACGCTTCCATATTAATGTCATCTAAATCCATCTTTCGGTCCTTTGTATTCTGCTGTGTGATGTACTCCTATCCACTGCACACACTCCTCACACACACAAAAACAACACTCAGAATTCACAAACTGCAAAACACCCTGCCAAACAGTACAAAAAAAGCATATGGCGAATAAACCATCTAAGGGCACAGTTAAATTGTACCATGAAGCATGATTGTCCCTTCTCCCGACTCACCCACTTGCCTGCACTTTTTTCCGTACCATGCTCCAACACGATTGCTGTTTGTACACACATCATCATGTTATAGAGCCATGTTCCACCGAATACAAGCAATGAAACAAGAATACATACAAAATCATTGTAAAAGATATGATTACAAAGAATGTCACATTAGGTTATTTGGCAAATGTATGCTGCAGCAGCAAGAAACTCCATGAGCAAGTACCAGATTGGGAGCCACTGACGAGCACTCACACTGGTCTCAAAATCCAGATTTTAGGTGCCAAACGAGTTTGAGATGGTACAGATTGCCCTCAGCCTGCTTGGGAAGTCTGACCACTCAGCCCCTATGACTGCTGAAGAGGACAGGAGGCTGTCCACCCCAGTGTTTTGGCAGGGCCTGTAGAGGTGAGTTGAAGGCCATGGTGTCAAGTTTCACCCATAGACTCCTGGTCATGGTGCTCCAAAATTAAGATTTGAACTGGGAGTTCCTGTCAGAGATGAATACTAAGGCTGTCATGATACTTGCTACATAGCAAAAATGTGTTGAAAATGACGTTCGATACAGCGTATCGAAATCATAAGCCGTATTTCGATCCACGCATGTGCACAGCCGAACGCATGTCCGAGCGACGGACCGGGTGGACTG
>CAESWR010000955.1:383836-399190 GCA_903171835.1 Mullus surmuletus
GTGGCGAGCAGAGGCAGAGGGAGGTGTGGCTAATGGCACACGTTGTTTTGGTCTACAGGCAGTGCTCAACAGCAAACCTAGCGGTGAAATGATTTCGCTTTTTGCTCCTTTAAGAGCGGGAATAACCCTCCTCACTCCTCAACAGCACCTATGCTGGTCATTAGGCCAGAGTATTGTAGTCAGAAACCCTGACCCTAACCCTTGGCCCCATCAGAGACGGTTGATAAAGCTCCAAAGGATCTTTCTTGGAAGGACATGTTATGCCGCATTTCCACTGACGGTATCGGCTCTACTCGACTCTATTCAGTCCACATTTGTGTGCGTTTCCACTGAGAAAAAAGTCCCTGGTACCTGGTGTGACAGTTTTTCTAACGAAACAAGTTTACAATTTTTCTTACTTTGGCTTATGGAGAAATTTTCCTTTTTTTGTGAATGCTGCGTGGGCTCGATTTAATTGTCCATCATGAGAGAGCATGTGGCTCTCGGGCCTTATTTTGCCCACCTCTGATGTAGGAGGTCAGAAATCTTGTGTTCCAAGTTATGCTGGAACACTTTGTGTGGTACACTGTGCAGGTGCTGCTGGTACAAGTGCTTCTGGGAAATAAAGTAATTCGTGGTTTCATTTCCAAGGTTATCTATCCTATGTCGCTTTAGTGTGCACATATACTACACCATCTGTAAAGTACCTTAGTCAAGCATAGGGATGTCACGATATGACATTTTCAGAACGATACGATATGATATCGCTATGAAACACTAATTGAACACACAAACAAGTTTTTTAAAGAGAATACTTTAATGAAACAAAACCAAAACTATATTTTTAACATTCCCTTTTAGTGCAGGTTGTTGTGCAGGAAGGAGAGCATGTTGACATGCTCCACTGCGAGTCGGCTCCTATGGGGAGAGAGAATGTGACCAGTTGCACTGAATGCCCTCTCAGATGGCATGCTTGAGGTAGGGATACAGAAGAATTTCTTCACTGCATTGGCGAGGAGTGGAAGCTGCTGATGGTTTGATTTCCACCACTCCAGGGGATCAATAGCCTTATCAATACATGACATCGACATGTACAGGGTGATTTCACTCCTCAGCTTCTGCTCTGGTGTCAAGGGTACCCTCTCACTGTTGTTGTCATCCTGTCCTGCTCTTGTTACTTTAATGTACCTCAGGATCCCAGCAAGCGTTTTCTTACGGCCTCCCCCCTCACCATTTGGACAAGCTTCTCCTGATGTTGCTGCTGTTCCAAACAAACAAAATAGACAACATATATACAGCATGTTTATATACGTAGAATTCATATAAAATGATGCACAAAAAGGAAAGAAAAGTAGCAAAGTTACAAGGTGGTACATACAAGGTACTGGAGGAGAGCCGTCTTCTGGTTCTGAAGGTGCAGCTGTTGGAGGTTAGCAGCTTGATGACCTCATCAATGCAGGCCTGCTTGGTGTCTTTAACATTGGAAGAGAAGCTATCTTTAAATCTTGGATGCAGGAAACAACACATGTCCACGACTCTCATCTCTCATTGCCTGCTTCATTGCCTTGGTGTCAGCTGAATCACCTTGATTTTGGAGAAGTATCAAGTTGGTGATATACTCCAGGATTGTTTTCTCGGCTGACATTGTAACCCTTTTCTCTGAGGCAAGGGCATCTGTGTAGTCATTGAGGGGTGAAAGGAGCTCACTGAGATTTTCCAAAGTGGTGATGTGGTGGTCCTTTGGCATGCGATACCATGATCCTCCTTCCTCAGCTAAAACAGCTTCTGCTGTTCCAGGAATCTTTTCACCATTTCATAGGTGGAGCCCCACCTGGTAACTCCAGCTGGTCAGATCATGTCACCACACTGCGTCAAGTTTTTAGCCATCTAGCAAGCGCGTCACTAACCCTCAACCTCGCCAAGTGCGAGTTCGGGTAGGTCATAGCATCATGGATGAGGGAATGGCTTGGGAGGCCTAGATCACTCTGCTTTTCTTTATTGCCCTTTTCTTCTTCCAGCCTCATGAAAAGGCTTCCACCAGCTGCCTGCATACCCTAATGGCTGTCTGCACGTTTGGTATCCCCAATGCCTTGGAGATGGCCAGATTGAGATTGTGGCCAAAACAGCCCAACCATAACCAAGAATGTTGGAAATCATGAAATGCATGTCCGTAGCATTATTTGTCGTGAAGCAGACAATCTTCTCTTGTGGTATTCCCTAAGCCTGGAGAATACTCCATGTCATCTCTGTTTTGTGATTGTGTGTGTGGTCTTCAGGGAAACACTGTCTCCAAGCAGTGAGACATTAGCTCCTGCTCATGGTCAATGTAGTGGACGGTTAACTCAATGTAGGGTTTACCTCCACCACAGCCGCCTGAAAACCACTCTCCCTCAGACACTTTCCTCTCCACAGTTGCACGCATTTTATTGTACATTTTGGGAATCTGTGTCGGCAAAGTAATTCCGAGTTGGCAACTTGTAACATGGGACTGTCATCTTCATCAGATGCTTGAATCCAAGCTTTTCAACAACTTGGTAGGACATCATGTCCTTGGCAATAAAAAATGCCAAGGTTTGATCGATTGCCCTAGCCTCCTTTGATTGAGGATCCTATTTTGCTCCTTTGACCAGTATATCTTTTATGTTAGGCTGACTTGTTGTTGAAAATGCCCACTGTAACATCACGTGACTAACGTTGCACTATATAACATGGAAAAGCTTACGAATGATAACCGTGGCCGTTCTGTCACATTCCTCGTCAAGCATGTTCATCATGCTTGACGCAAGCAAGCACAACATCCTATGTCTGAAAAAGCCGCTTTTGCCCGGTGGGTAGCACCTCCTAAAATATTTGGTTCTGCAAGTACTTCCAGTTTGACCATTATTAAAATACAGCAGTATAGACCTACTCTATTCACCTTAGCACAGTATACAAAGAAGACAACTTATTCCTATAGTAATAAGATTGTTAGCCTTTCTATCATCCAGAGCCATTCCTTCCTCTTTGTGAGATTTCTTACAGTTTCATTCTGCGCACAAAGATTGTGAAAACAGATGCAAATCATCTCTAATGTGAGCTTGCTTCAGAAAAAAATGCATGACCTCGTCGGACTTCAGCAAATCTGATCTGTTTTAGAGAAACAAAGCTGGCAGAGGATATAGACGACATTGATCCAGGCAGTATACACTCTCTCTCTATAACCGGGACAACTCTGAAAGCAAAACATGTCAGCTGTGATTTATGTATCCTACTGTATTTTTTTTTTACTCTGAGTGAGCAATAAACGTCATGGTACATCACACTGAATGCACCACTCATTATGAAATAACGACTCTGTCTCTTGTAGACCACATTATTTGCCTCATGAGTTTGGACAGATAACTATCATTTTGTTGTATGTGCCCGGCCTAACTGTGGACTTGCATCAGAACACATAGCTGCCAGATATAACTCGGCTGGGCAAATCTCCTGAGAATCGTGTCTTCCCTTTGGAGATTTTAACAGATACAGTCATGCTGCACTTTTTGGAGTGATATTTGGAGCAGAATGTTACATGAGTGACAAGATCAATCAAAACCTTAGATCTGTGTTGGACATGGACTCATTGCTCGGTTTATTCCACCTGTGGAACAGTCTCATCACATTGTCATGCACCTTCTACCAAAGTATCGTCAGTCACTAAAGATGGCTGAAACTACTGCTAGAAGCACTTTAAAATCTGGACAATTAGTTCTGTGGAAAAGATGAAGGGCTGCTTCAAGGCTACTGACTGGGATATTCTGAATTCGGCATTGGGGAAGAATGTTCTACTGAATTATATCAGAACTAGCTCTATAAATTAATTCCATGAGCTCTATAGTTGAAACAAAACAAACCAAGATATTTTCAAACGAAAAATCATCTGTCAATAGCAGATTTCAAGGAATACAGGGTAACATTTTAATCCGGGATGCCATTGCTGTGTGTGATGCACAGCTACACGCGTGCATGCGATGGGGTTTGAAACAATCAATCGCGGGCGGGGGGAGAAAGAAGGATTTACGATCACGCAAAGCAAAATGGCCGTGTCAATCAGGTGATAAAGAAGCTCCCCACTGATTGCCCTGAATTTCAAAAGGGAGACTCAAAGTATTACAGGGCAACATTTTTAACCGTAACAAATATTCGTCATAATTATTTCAACTATTATACTGCCTGTTAATACATACATTTTGATAAAAGGGCTTTGGCTACAGATAAGTTGCCATACAGAGATGATGGCAGGGACAACCAAACCAAAGCAATTGAGACCAAAAAAAAGAGCAAAAAAAAAGAAAAGTTAATCTGCAAAACAAGTCACTCTTGGGAAAAGGTGATAGTGGCTTGTGGCCATGTTTGGGATCAACTAATCACTGGAATCAACTCAAGACAGACACCAAGCTCTGCTTCTTCCCTCTGGATTGGTATACATTCTAATGTTACTAACCAGAGATGCTCATCAGAATTCCACCTGGTTGATACTTGGTTGGCTGCAGCTGTAATCCTCTATGCACCGCAGAATTACTGTTTTCCTTTTGTTTAGCAAGATGATGTTGCGCTGCTGCTATTTCATCAACAGTATACCAATACCCTTAGTCTAAAGTATTCACATATTCACGTACTGTGGTATAATAATGCATAGCAACTGCCCTTTACAGGTTGAACTATGACTATTGCAATCACATTTTCCTATTACCTGGGATGGACGCAGATGATGTTTTGGGGGCAGCTGACATCACCAGCTGACTCCTGCCAAACCACCTCCCCATAGATCTTTTTTTCAGGGGCCCCATCTGGACACCAAAAGAGCTATTCACTTCTACAACCATTTTTATCTCCTATTGTGCAGTGTGACACAGGGCCAACTGAGGCATGGAGTTAGACTGGAAAGGCTCAGGGTAGTGCAGCAGCTCTAGTTTGACTGTCATGAATTTCTCTACATAACTCTAAGCACAAACAAGATGATTGCACACTAACTATGACATGAAACAGTTGGCTACTTGGCCTTATAACGGAGTTACCGTTAGCAAAATGTTGGTGTGTGTATCATGTTGATGGTTTGATGTGGGTCTTTGACGACAGCGAAGTTGGAGACTGCAGAGAGTGATGGTGGCAGATATTAGCTCATCTTCCTGGCCAGCACATAATAATTTTTTTTAACTATATAGAGGGACGACAGCCAAAACCTGTGGGGTTAGTTACTCTTTAAATACTTGGGGACAATACATTTTACATAACATTCTCTTTTGAGTGGAAAGTGTTGCACCATTCTTTTCGTTGTAGTTTTTTAGAGGCCTTGGTTTTTAATGTTTTTTCCATCTGTTGTTGTTTGTGTGTATGATATGTTGTTTTCTGTCTTTCATATCGGAGCCAAAGACAAACTTCCATTTTAGGGGTTTAAATGGACAATAAAGTGAGTCTGCTATTTTGGATGATTATGAAGCAGTTGGAACCCTACATGGGTTTTACTCTCACACTCATGCCAATATTAAAAGGGAGCTGGATATTCAGAGAAACAGCAAGTGCTTTAGTTTCTAACTTTAACTTCTAATTTCAAAATCTTCCCAAAATGCATAATAATGATTTTGCCAGCTTGTACTCATTCTTGTCTTTGCAGCTGACTGGCTGGTTGATGCAATGCTGAAACTGCAGTATACAGTATTCAATGTTACAGAGACACAAAGACAAGAGCGCACATTTATGGAGAATATATTGCTCAGTATTATGAGAAAATGTCATATCCAAATAACCAAGTAATCCAGTGAAATCGCTTGCAGATTCCTGTCTTTGCTTACTTATACCTTCTGAACATAATATCTCAATTCACAAGTCTATATGCTACACTGTAACCAGTTAGCAGTCCTATCTGTTATCACAGAGGAAAGGCAAGGCAAGGCAAGAGATCAGTTACAGTGTCCCTCAAAGTTCTCCAGGGACTCTCTTTTTATAGGCCAGCAAAGGTAGAGTAGGCTAATTAGTCCTTAGCCTTAATTAGATCAGCTATGTAAACTTTGATATGTTCTTCTCTTTCAGTTGCAACATGCAGAAACCACTCATCTATTGTTTTACGATTAAGGTGCTGTATCTTATTTTGCATAGGCTAGGCTCATTTTATAGAAATAAAAAATACATAATAGAAATACTACGAACAGGATAGAATAAATCTTTACTCTCCACTGTGTTGAAAAAATGTCAAAAATGAAGTCAGTAAACACATTTGTTTGCGTCCTGTGTGAATGCCACAAAAGAGGCTCTGAGAGTGCCCATGTGGCAGGTACACAAAGATACTTATGGGCCATCAAGTGCAGTTGTGGGTAGCTGATCTTTCACCTTCCACCAAGTAAAGAGATTATCTTCTCCATAAAATGGCAGGAGTTGTAAGTGTTTTCCCTGCCTCTGTGACATCTTCTTAGTTGACAGGCATTTGAGTCAAGTTAGTGTCCGCACATCCTCAGCCACGACTGATGTAGCCAAAAGGTAAGGAACTTGCTTGAGACAGAAGATGCTCATGTAATAATCATTAGAAAGTCTGTAAATTCCAGTGGAGGACCCAGTGAGTCCAACACATAATTATCCTGCCAGGTTGGGATGAGGGAGGGTGCATATCCATCACTAGACAACACTTGAGAAATTACTTTTACCTGTTCCAGCAGTCCCATCTTGTTGGGAGCTTAGATATAAGGCTATCCTTTAGGGAATACTAACTCCCTCTGTGTATCAGTCAGTGCCAGATTCTTCTTCAAGCTGTTGGAAAACTGTCAAACTAGCTATTTGCACACTGCTGTTCCTTTGACACTATATTTGTTAAATTTGAGTGTATTTTCTGAAACAAGGAAAAAGAACTGTATTACATACAACAAAATTAGGTCTAATATAGGCATTTTGTCACAAAAAACTATCGTGATTAAACACTCACATTCTCTGCCAATTCTGAAATACACATGCTCACCCTAACCCTCTCTCTCTCTCTCTCTCTCTCTCACACTCTCTCTCACACACACACACACACGCGCGCACACACAGAAATGTTTGTCCTCAAAGAGATCCATACTTGATCAGACATCCTGTAGGCAGTGAGCACTGAGGTTGAGGTTTCGCCATTTTGAATTGTGTTCATATGGAGTGACAAACATTACCATAAATGATTACTCAGCATTTTAAGCTATACCACTGTTATTACTTCAATTTTTACTGCTGTTACATGTTTCAAGCGTTGCCAGGGAAGTAGCAGCGGTAGCGGGGTATGCTCAGCACAATACCTGAGGCTGTACAGCAGAGTCCTCTTCATGACAAAAATACCCCCAAACTACTGACATGCTTGATTGATAGTCTTGAAGAGGAGCACCTCTTCAAGACTAAAGTAGCTGTTGTGCCCGTTTCTGACTGATCCGTCGAGCTTGAAGGTATTGGGCACCAGGTAGAGGGTAGCGTGATAGATCAATGCTTGTTCTTGGAGTTGACTGCTCCACTCAAGCATCACACCACCTGACACCCATGTAATCGCCCTACTTTAGCTTAAAAAATGTTGTTTTATTGTATTGCGATATGAATGCAATGGTAATTCATGGTCAACCCTTAAGGTGACAACATATCCCCTATTTTAGCATCCTTTCACTGACTGTTATTTTTAGAATTAATTTAAAAAAATTACTTTTCACAAACTAGGCAAGCATGGGTATAGCTTGGGTTCTATCACACAACCCCAGGCGGGAGTCGTCTAGTCGTTCCAAAGTCAAGGCTGATGTCTTAAAGGGATAGTCCACTATGATATCTGAGGTATCAGCTCATCTGCTCTCCTCCAGCACTTTGTTGTCAACAGAGACGGAAGCGACACATTGAAACCAGATGGACCCAGTAGGGTCTACAAATGGTCCTACCTCAAACCAATACAGTGGTTTGACTCCGCAACATTTAGGGGGAATTCTAGGTGCTTCAAATGTTTTGAAAATAACAGAAGAACTCCCATATTCCTCGAAACATGGGCGAATGCATCTGCCGTGCGGGACGCTTTAGCGCATTAGCTTGTTGTTCACAACAAAGTGCTGGTATATCAAACTGGAGGAGAGCAGAGAGTCGATTAGGGTTGTAAAGGTGTGGAAAATTGCCAGTACGTTTCAGGAAAGCTTCCTGACAATTTCCATGGGAATTTTAGCTCGGGAATATTGGACACTTTCAGGGTTTTGTTTCCGTGATGAGCGGTCATAAGGAGACAGCAGCCATTGCAGACAGTGAGGTCCTGGTAGAAGGAATGGCCTGAAGAGAAGCACTTTTTGGGGGGTGCTGAGGGGGCAGGAGGAATATGTCATGGCTATTATAAAATACCTGAGCCTTCTTTTATTTTTCACCATTCATGTTGTTCTGTGAAAGAAACCATTAAAGCTCAGAGTCATTTATAAATGTTGTATCAGGCATATTTGCATGTGCGTTTTCTTATGACAAATATCTATGCCTGTATTCAATTCGACTCAGTTTGGGGAAATTCCTCCAAACTCCCTTAAATTCATTATGTCAATAAAAAATATTGCATTAGACATGTTTGCATGCATGTCTGCTTATAACAAACCAACATGTTTCATATTCATACATGGATATGACCAAGTAAATGCAGTTCATGTAAATTCCCGAAAATGTCCCCATACTTCTCACTATTCCCATTAATTTGCGAAAATTCCCATGGAAAGTTTCCAAATTTGAATATTCATGGAATTTTGCAAACCTAGAGAGAATACTCAGATATTATACTTAGGGTGATAAGGAAGTTATTGAACCCCACATGAAAAAAGTGGACTATTCCTTTGAGGCAATGGGGCATTTTTCATTAGAGCCTCTCGGCCTCGGGACCACCTGCCAGAGAATATAAGATATGCTTACAGTCATAGACAAGCTTTTTGTTTTATTGTTGTATTCATTACTCTATTTTAGCTCTATACTTCTCTCAGATGTTGTTCCCATTGGTATCCGTTTATGATGTCAGGTTCTTGTAATCTTGTATTCCTTATGACATTTGTACTACAGTACTCTCAGTGGCAAATTAGCAGTACGAGCACAGGATTTTCACTATTAGAGGTAAATACATTTGCAAATTAATGCACATTACTTATTAGATTTTTTTCCCCTTCCAGATGGAAAAACCACACAATGAACACTATCAGTGAGAATATGAATTAAATGTGACTTAAATATCTTTTAAGTTTGTAATGCTCTTTTCAACATAGGACATTATCCATATGTTTATGGCTACTGATGCAACAAACGTAACCAGCTAACAATGCAGCTTCTAGGTGAGGCGGAGGGGATCGAGAAGGAGTAAGTGGGGAGATCTGCAAGAACCACTGAACTTGTTTCCCCTGACAGGTCCACCTCTGTCATGGCATCAGACACGGCTTGCACTGTATGGGAAACAGGGGCAGGCAGCGTGCAGCGCTGCACCTTTGAAGGAGGCCAGAGAGGACAGCGGGGCAGCTGCAGCTTGTTCCCAACAGCAGCACAAAGCAGTAACACTGCACAAAATGCAGTCCCATCACTGCCTGTAGAGAAGGCGGGAACAAAGCGAAGAAACACCAACAAAAACCAATAGAATAGTAACACACCAATAGAAACACAACTATAGTGGTGAGGACAAATTTGACTAATTGGAAAAGTGGTGGGCACCCATCCCTCCATTAATACCAAAGCTATAACGCTCACGGTATGTAAAATACTCCGCCTTAAATAAAGAAATAATAAGTGAATATGAACAGCAATGCCAAATTTCTTTTACCAACTAATTCATCATTAATCATTTAAATTATGAATAAAATCATTTGGTGACATTTTGGAATAAAAGGTGAACATGTATTCATTTCCACTCCATGCAAAATGCATTCTGGCATTCATCAATCCAAGCTTGTGTTTTCTTTGGCCAAGATTTGTGTATTGTTTTAGTCAATCACAGCCCTTACTCATTAACTGTAGGTGAAACCTGAGGAGGTGGACAATTCCATAAATAAATAAATCCGAACCTGGGCATTTAACAACCATTCACAAACCCAACTACCCACCGGATGGTCGAGCAACGACCTACTTGTGATCTCTGCAATACTCATTGTGTCAGGTGGTTAAATGACCCCCCCCAAATACACACAGACATAATGACCTGCATGAGAATTCAGACATATTGCAGTATGATATATTGCATAGGATAAAGATAAGCTCAAACAAACAGGTACCAAAAGAGGCTTATGGAACTAATGATACAGAGGTCTTGGGTTTGGCACTGTCTGTGTGTGTGTGTGTGTGTGTGTGTGCGTGTGTGTGTGTGTGTGTGCATGCGTGCGTGCGTACGTGCGTGGGTGTGGAGAAGCATAGATGTACATAGTTAAATTGACAGCAGCTCTAAAAGTATCCGCTCAGCAGCTCAGTGACTTACAGGAACAGACATCGTGCTGGCTCACCCGTCTGGACTCCTGCTTTTAAAATATGCGGTGGTCTTTGTTTTCGGCCAAATGAACAAATGTTCCTTCGCGATCCCCTCAGTATAAGTCCTTCCACGGGTGAGGAAACGTTGGCTCTGCTGTGTCAGTGTTAGAAAATGAGCCTGCGGTATTAGCGGATTTTTGCGGCAGCAGCAGCAGCGGCGGCAGCGGCAGTGCGGTCGTCCGTGCGCCCAGCTCCCTCGTCAGTGACTCCCTCCTTGCTCAGCCTACTCCGCTCCTCTGCCGCTCTTCCTCTCCATCACGGACTCAGACACGGACCACTGCGGGGATTCTTCTATGAGACGGTTTTGCACAAACATGATCTCCCCTGAGTTGACAGGTCTACTGGCGAGTGATCATGTGCGGATGTCCCGCCTCTGACGCCGAGCCACAGACGAGCCCGTCCAGCCTTAAAGGGGCCGCATTACTGTTCTTTCAGGACGCACAAGGCATCAGCAGCAGCAGCAGCAGCAG
This sequence comes from Mullus surmuletus, assembly GCA_903171835.1. Lineage (NCBI taxonomy): Eukaryota > Metazoa > Chordata > Actinopteri > Syngnathiformes > Mullidae > Mullus > Mullus surmuletus. Next base: position 394,762 of record CAESWR010000955.1, read on the forward strand.
CAGCAGGGCCATGTCTGTTGTGCGCATGCTCTGCAGAGCTTATTACTGGCAGGGATTTTTGTGTGCTCTGAATCTACCCTTTTATGTGCATGCAGTGGATGCAAATGGATCCTGATTATTTACCGTTGATCAGTTGGAATTTTAAAGGGATTTCTAATAAGATAAGATAAGATAAGATAAGATAAGACAAGATGAGATAGTCCTTTATTAGTGCCACAGTGGGGAAATTCCTGAGTTACAGCAGCAAAATAGAGGATCACACGCCAACATAAACAAACAGTATAAGAAATGATAACAACAACATAAATATAAATATAAACAACAGTATAAGAAACGATAACAACAACATAAATAAGAATATAAACAACAGTATAAAACAGTACAAATACAATATACAGTGTGTAGTCTACTGGGAGCACTGTTGATTGTAAAGTCTGATAGCTGCAGGAAGGAAGGACTGCGGAAGCGCTCCTTCACGCATTCTGGGTGACGCAGTGTGTCGCTGAAGGCGCTCTTCAGTGCTGTTAAAGTGTCCTAAAAGACTTTATCTGCTCAGGAAACTGTGGTATTTTGGAGTGCAGGGGACACTCCTGAAGACCTTTTATGACACCGTGGTGGCATCAGCCGTCTTTAGCAGCATCTTGATGGCTGACAAGAAGAGACTTGACAAGTTGATCAAGAAGGCCAGCTCTGTCCTGGGATTAATTGATGGGGAGATTAATTATCAAAATTTGAATTTTCGACTGATATCAATATTGAAATTAATAATCTGGAAATGATTACTTAATTAATCAATATCTAGTCAAGAAATGCACCTTGAAGGTACGGCGGGGCACCACCCCAAAACTGGGGACTATCAATTAATTTATCGGTCTCGTGTTTCTTGAAGGATGAATTTGTGCACAGACCCTCTTCACCAGCTTGTTATGAAGAATGTACACAAAACGCAGGACAACTTCTGCAAAGAACAGGTTTATTGATAGGCACAATCAATTAATCATCACACCTTCAATATCCCTGAATTCTACAGTCTAATCTACAATAGCAATCAATCAACAATCAATTAAAATGCAAGGAAAGTCTCTCGCCTGGTGTGTGGGCGTGAGAGGAGGTGTGTATGTCTGTGTGTATGTGTGTGTGCGTGCGTGCGTGCGCGGCAGGTCCCGACAAGGCTCAAGGCAGTACACGTGTGCGGGTGTGTGTAGGTGTGTGTGTTTGGGTGTATTTGTGTGTGTGTGTGTGTGTGTGCGGGATGGGTCCCGACCAGGCTCAAGGCAGCATGTGTCTGTGTGTGTGTGTGTGTGTGCGTGTGAGAGGGGGGAGTGTGATAGAGAGTGTCTCTTATGTACCGCCCCCCTTTGGAGGTGGAGTCTTGCTCCCGCGAGATCTGAACGTGAGAGGGGATCTGGACCCATGATGGCGTGCTTCCAGGTGTGTACCTGTAGCACGATATACGTGTGCACGTGTGTGAGAGTGGAAGAGAGGGAGAAAGAGAAGGAGAGGACAGGAAAGAAGGAGCCGCTGGCTCAGCGATGGAGTCGCGGCGAAGGAGTAATTACGCTTTATCACACAGTAATACAGGGGCAGGCGTGGATCTGCCTGTGCGATCACTGGTTTTCTCAGATAGGGCGCAATGTACTCACTTCCAACACAAAGACACAACAGTCAGTGCGGCGGCTGAACACTAACACTAACGGATCGCTCGATCCATGTGTAAACAAGCATACAAACACAAATAAAGTAACTAGCTCTGCCCAGACGTAAGCCTCTTACTTTGGATGGGGAAGCTGCTCACTTCGGTCCGGCTGTGCCGAGTCTTCACCCTGGCGGAATCGACGGCTGATGCTCGCTTTGTAACGGTAGCAACAAAAAGGGGGAGCTTGTTGTCCGGTCCGGCTTGGCGGAGTGGTGGGGCCGTTCTTCGGCTCCTGGTGGAACGCGAAAAGTGAGCTCTCTCTCTCTCTCTCGGTTTTGGCTCTGTGGAGAGGAGGAGCCCGTTGCTTTGCTTCCTGGCGGGATGCGGAGGCTGGTACTCGTCCTTGATGACGGGAGCAGCAAGACGACTATCTTCGAGGAAGGGGATCTCGTCCCTCGTCCTCCTTCTGCAGGAATTAAGAGCGCTCAAATGGAGGGGAAAAATAGGGAAAAGGAGGGAAACAGCGCTTTCTTTCGTAGCGCAGCGCAGGATGCTTAGTGCTCTTCGCACTGAAGGGGGGAATCCCGTCTCGTCCAGCAAGGTAGGGATTTCGGCCGGTTACTGTAAGTACTTGGGTGCCTCCTTGCGACGTGATACTGTAGTACAAGAAGGGCAGAATTCCTGCCGATGATCCTCACGGCAGTTGCAGTATGCTGGAATGCATTGGAGAGCGTTGTTCGAAGGCACCTTCGGTGTTTTATACCCAGTGGCAAGCGGGGATTCCCTGCTGGGTGTGGGGCGTCAAAGCCAAAATGGTTGTTGTGATTGGCTGTGAGGCGGCCCGAGCTAAGAATGCTGGGAAATTGAGTTTTGAGCTTGGATTTTGAGTTTTGCTGAGGGATCCCTTTGTTCTCGGGGGGGGGGGCGTTGCTCTCGACACGCGGTCGGCCCAACACATAATTCAAATTACACTTTTTCATTTTCAGAATATAGCTGCATTTTTTGACTCTATAGTGAGTTTCGCCTGTTCTCTTATTCTGTCATACATTCCTTGGGATTTAACACAACCAAGGTCACAGAAGAAAGACTGTGAGACCTGNCGTTTGGAATTAACATACCCACCAGAGCTTTACCTAAAGATAATATGTTTCCCCCATCAAGGATTAAAGACGTCATCATGAGCCTTGCCAGATCAGTTGGAGGTTCCTCTGAACGACAATAAAAATTGCTGGACTGGACACTGAGGTTCACAGTTTGACCTTTCATACAAACACAATCTTTCCAGGCCCGAGAAAGATCAGACCTGGACTAACAAAACCTTCCTTCCAAGCCAAGGAAACAACACCGGGGGCCTCATGTACTAACAACTACGTGGATTTCACACTAAATGCCAGCGTACGCAAGAATCTCCGAAAAAAATTTCCGGATGTATCAATAAGTGCGTGCGCCAGGATCCGCGTACCTCTCCTCGATACATCCCACTCAGCGTGGAATTGGCCGGGGCCGCCCTCGTTACGCCCACCTATATGCAAGTCTATCTAAACAGGGTCTCTGCTGTCCACGCTCGCAAAAAAATGTGGAAGAAGAAGAAGTTGACGGTGTGTGAGCTGGAGGTGCTGGTCGGGGAGGTGGAGAGAAACAAGGGGTTTGTTCTGCAGCCTGTCGCATCAGTATAAAAAAAAAAAAACAATGTGAGGAGAAGGTTTACCAGAGAGTGAACGCGGTGGGTTCAGAGCAACACATCCCCACGGAGATTAAAAAAAAGTGGTGGGACGTCCAGCGGCTCACACACGCCGCCCCCTGCGCTGACTCCCAGAGCCTGGAGGGTAAGTGGGGGGTCCAATTCTTACTGCAACATCCCCGCATGCGTTGCCATCGATGTAAACGCAAGAATAACACACAATCAGGCATTTAAATAAACCCATATCTTTCATGATCAACAGAAATGTGTGTGTCGGCCAGTGTGTGTGGCGCCGGCAGCCCACCCGGACGCTGCGGCGCATCCTCCGGCCCACCCGAACGCAGCGGGAGGGTCCTCACATAGGCAGTCCTTCAGTCACAAGAGGAGATTGTACGTGGAGTCTCAGGCATCAATTACGGATCGACCGCATTATTAACGTTCTTCAACGTTCAGTTGAACAAAATAAATCCATGATATGGCTTCATGAATGCTGTAATCGTGTGCTTCTTCCTCATTCACATTGTGGTGATGAAATTCTGGCGGGCAATGAAGGCTGCCTGGCCGGGGATCGACGTCCATCCCTCCGGCATCTGGGTGGGTGGTCTCACGGGGGGACATGCTGCTCGGCCAGAGGGATGCCATGCAGGTTGGCCACATTGTGAAGGACGCCACATGCCGCCACATGCCGTCACAATGCGGCCCACCTTCTCCGGGCCATAGAGCAGGCTGCAGCTCCTCCACATCTGCAGCAGGACAGGCCGCAGGAGCCGGAACCGGCTCGTTGGCCACATCTGTATTGTGGAGCAAGTCCTCCCGCTCCATGGAATGTCACTCCAGTGTGACTTTGCGGTTTGCCAAGTCCTCCAAAAGCGCAAGTGCTGCTATTGTTGACAGTTGTACATTGTGCACAACAGTGAAGGCTCTTTAACAGCCACGTAGGTGATTGTGTTTGTGTTGATGGCTGATTTGTGCCCGATGTGTGCACGGTTGTCAAATAGTGACAGTCACCAACAGGCTGGACCGGCCATCGGTCAAACGTTGTCCCGGTGGGCCGGTGGGCCGGTGGGTGAGTGCGCCGGTGGGCCGGTGGCTCAGTGGGCGCAGGAGAAAAA
>CAESWR010000955.1:399287-438173 GCA_903171835.1 Mullus surmuletus
CGAGCCACTTCCTTGTTCCAGTCCAGCATTGGTCACCAAACATCGCCACACAGTGTCGCCAACGGACCAAAGTGCCGTTCACGCAAGAATCTGGATTTACGCACATTTCCACGGCACCTCCGAAGCTGCCGTGGGAGACGCAAGAATCGACGCACTTTTCTAGGATTGATACATCCCACCGTGAGCTCTGATCCTTGCGTACGCACGTTTTTCTTGCGTAAACGGCGTTGATACATGAGGCCCCAGACCATGGTCGTAAAATCCTAACAAAAGGATGGACATCGCATTCACCAACAAATGTAAATCTCACTGAAAAAAATATATATGTACAAGAAGTCATTTTTACCTAAACGATCTTACGCTGTTAAATGTTTTCCAACCCTGGTTGCTCTACAACATTCAAAGGCTAAGTTCTTAATTGTCCGTTTTAATCAGCTGGTCATGCAAAGAGGCACACTGAGCCCTGATGACCGAGAATGGTATACTTTTTCTAGATGCAGAGGCCAATTCACCCCAAATAGAAATGTCATTTATAAATCTTACTGACATATTCGAAAGTGTATAATATATAATCTGGTGGTTTGGATATGTTACATCGCATGCAATGCTAAAAACGTTTACATGTGTTCATGATTATTGTCATGTAGCCGAACCAATACATATGTTCAGTTTGATATTCCTCAGTTATTAATTCAGCAAAGACGCCTCAGCAAAAACTTACCAAAATTCAATTTGAAATGTCAAATTTGAAAATGCATTAGCGTCTCTGCAAATGCATTTTGATTTTCAAATTTGACCTTTCAAATTGAATTTTGGTAACTATTTGCTGACTCTTATTCATTTTAAAGTCATAACTGTATTATTTGACTTGATAAATAAAACTCAGAAGAAATCATCCAAACTGCATTTTCATTTTCTTATTGAGGTTGCACATTTTGTGACATCATTAAAAAGAAAAAACAAATAGGACCTTGCTTTTTCATTTTCATGTCCACCCCCCCAAAAATGGTGTGCAAATCAAATGGGCAATCCCAAGCGGTGCAGCTTAGGGACGACAGCCATTGTGGCTGTGACATGATTTCTTTCAGAGCTATCCACCTGTGAAGCACTGTGATAGACTTTAAAGAATAAAAAAGAAAACAAAAAAAGGTTTGTAAGTATTTGGCCCTAATTCGCAGTTCACTGTGTGTTCACCTGTGTGGGACTGCTAGGCATGTTCGCATGCTGGTGCGGGCCTCTTTTATTTTGTAGCTTGGTGTGCGTATTGTTCCCTATACTACTGTGCGCAGTTAGTGAGGCGTCATTGGCCTTGGCTGGCTTTTGACAGGGGCAGGCTTCACAGCACTGCCAGTTCTGACGATCCCGATTGGACCCCCCTGATGGGCACCAAGAATGCCCCTCATGCTTGCTGATGGTTCATTTGCGAGAAGATGTGGATCATCCCTGCTGTGCAGCTTGTGATCTGCCTAGGGAGGGACAGCTTAGTCGAGCCACCAGGGGCCTCATGTACTAACAACTACGTGGATTTCACACTAAACTCCAGCGTACGCAAGAATCCCCGAAAAAAAATTCCGGATGTATCAATAAGTCACCGCCGTTTATGCAAGAAAAAGGTGTGTAAGCAAGGATCGGAGCTCACGATGGGATGTATCAATCCTGAAAAGTTCGTTGATTCTTGCGCCTGTCACGGCAGTTCCGGAGGTGCCATAGAAGTGTTTGTGAAACCAGATTCTTGCGTGAGCGGCACTTTGGTCCATTGGCGACACTGCGTGGCGATGTTTGGTAACCAATGCTGGACTGGGACAAGGAAGTGGCTCGGGAAATTTACGAGCAGACCGGAGAGAGCAGACTCGCTCAGTTTGGGGGGGGGTGCTTGTAACATGGAGGGTGATGATGAACGTAGGGGAAACAGCGCTGCGTTGGATGCGACACAAACAACTGCACCGCAAGTGTTTTTTCTCCTGCGCCCACTGACCCACCGGCCCACCGGCCCACCGGGACAATGTTTGCCCGATGGCCAGTCCAGCCTGTTGGTGTCTGTCACAATTTGACAACCGTGCACACATCGGGCACAAATCAGCGATCAACACAATCACCTACGTGGCTGTTAAAGAGCCTTCACTATTGTGCACAATGTACAACTGTCAACAACCGCCAGAAGCCGAGCGGTGCCAGTGGATCAACACTGGATCCTTCCAGCGGGAGATGATGGAGCGTTCCGGGGTGAGCCAGTCCACCTTCAACCGGCATCTGCATCATCATCATCATCTGCGATGCGCAGATGGATCTGCTCAACATTGCTGCGAGGTAGCCTGGTTCAACACACGACTTGCACATTCTTTACAACAGCACTGTGTGTGAGAGGCATGTGGCGTCCTTCACAATGTGGCCAACCTGCATGGCATCCCTCTGGCCGAGCAGCATTTCCCCCCGCAGGACCACCCACGCAGATACCGGAGGGATGGACGTCGATCCCCGGCCGGAAAACCGTCCTTGCCCGCCAGAATTTCATCACCACAATGTGAATGGGGAAGAAGCACACGATTACAGCATTCATGAAGCCATATCATGGATTTATTTTGTTCAACTAAACGTTCAAGAACGTTAATCATGTGGTCGATCCGTAATTGATGCCTGAGACTCCACGTACAATCTCCTCTTGTGACTGAAGGACTGCCTGTGTGAGGACCCTCCCGCTGCGTTCGGGTGGGCTGGAGGATGCGCCGCCGCGTCCGGGTGGGCTGCCGGCGCCACACACACTGGCCGACACATCCATTTCTGTTGAGCATTAAAAATATGGGTTTATTTAAATGCCTGATTGTGTGTTATTCTTGCGTTTACATCTATGGCAAAGCATGTGGGAATGTTGTGAGTAAGAAATGGACCCCCCACTTACCCTCCAGGCTCTGGGAGTCAGCGCGGGGGGCGGCGTGTGTGAGCTCCTCTCTCTGACCCCCACCTGTCTGGCCGCTTCACGTCCCACCCCTTTTTTTTAATCTCCGCAGGGATGTGTTGCTCTGAACCCACCGCATCCACTCTCTGGCAAACCTTCTCCCGTTCACATTGTTTTTTTTTTTTATACTGACGCGACAGGCTGCCGAACAAAACCGTTTGTTTCTCCTCCACCTCCCCGACCAGCACCTCCAGCTCACACGCCGTCAACTTCTTCTTCTTTCACATTTTTTTGCGAACGTGGACAGGAGAGACCCTATTTAGATAAAAGTGCATATAGGTGGGCGTAACGAGGGCGGCCCCGGGCCACAGGCTCAATTCCACGCTGAGTGGGATGTATCGAGGAGAGGTGCGCGAATCCTGGCGCTCGCACTTATTGATACATCCGGAATTTTTTTTTCCGGGATTCTTGCGAACGCTGGCGTTTAGTGTGAGATCCACGTAGTCAATGTGAACACCTGTTGTACTCATACAAGAAAACATAATGGCCCACCTTTTGCTTTGAACCGCACCGCCTCGTGTGCGTCGAGTGACCACTGTCCACGGTCCAAATACATCCAACCCAACATAGGAGAAGGGTGGAGATGTGTCAAGTCGTTCCGGAGGCAGGTCTGCCATTTTTTGGATTTCTACTTTCCCTCTGAGCTTGCGGCATGTTATACAGTGATGGAGTATAGATCCAATTAGCCTTTTGCCGGCGACGATCCACAGTCCGCCTGCTCTAATAGCTCCCTCTGTGAATTGCCTTCCTTGGTGTCTCACTTCATTGTGATAATGTGTTGCAAGCAACTTGGTTACATGGTTTTGCTTTGGAAGGAGGATGGGGTGTTTTATCTCTGGCTCGAGAGAAGCATGTCTGAGACGTCCTCCAACCCTCAACAGACCATCGCTCATGTATGGATCTAAGTTCAGGAGCGAGCTTGAACTAGGGATTTCCGTTTTTGCCTGTAGGGCACCATACTCATCGGGAAATGCATCTCTTTGAACAGTCTCAAGGATGAGCCTCCTGGCAGCTGTGAGCTCTTCAGGAGTGCAAGGCCTGCTACATCGATGCCATCCTTTACATGTGTGTGTTGCGTCACTGGAGCAGGCGGACCTGTGAGAGCGTGCTTGGTGAATCAATGAGGAGACAGCTCGCAGTAGAGAATTCCATGTTGAAAAGCGCTGGAAACGCTCTGAAGTAAGTTTCTTGCTTTCGATGTGCGTAGCAAGAGCAATCACTTGTGGTCTCACTTCGACGTCCACTTCAGGGTCTACAAGTTCAAAGCTCTCATACACTTCAGGCTTTGGAGGTTTGTAAAGGAAGTCAGGTCCCTTGAACCACATAGTGTCCATAAGCTGCGATGCAGGTACACATCTGGTGGCTAGATCTGCTGGGTTTTGCTCTGAAGAGACATAGTTCCATTGCTCAGGAGATGTTGTCTGACGAATGCGATGTACACGGTTATGCACATAGACAAAGAAGCGCTTTGAGTCATTGCAGATGTAACCAAGAACAACTCGGCTGTCACAGTAGAACCTCACAACGTTTGGTTTGTGATCCATTTCGTCTAAGATGAGCTCTGCCACCTCGACCGCCAAAACAGCTCCACACAGCTCAAGGCGAGGAATTGTGGGCTCTGGCTGTGGTGCAAGTTTTGCCTTTCCAAGCACAAATCCAACTTCACAGTGACCTTCTTCGTTGACAGCTCGCAAGTATGCTACTGCGCCTATTGCCCAGTTTGAAGCATCCGAGAAGACACATAGCTCAGTGTACGTGGATGCTGAGAGTGATGTTGGTACATAGCAGCGAGGTACGTGAAGACTGCTTAACTCCTGGAGTGATGCTTTCCAAGCCTCCCATTAGCTCATTCTCTCCTCAGAAAGAGGAGTATCCCAGTCTTGAACTCCAATGGAGAGCTCTCGCAACAACAGTCTGCCTCAAACGGTGCTGCTAGTCCCAAGGGATCAAAGATGCTGTTAATGATGGAAAGAAGTCCTCGACGGGTGTATGGCTTGTCGGCTACAGCTACTTTGAAAGTGAAGGTGTCTGTTTTAATGCCCCATTAAAAGCCCAGGCTCCTTTGGGTTGTCTCATTGTCAAGACCTAGGTCCTTGATGCCTGTGGCCAGTTCCTCAGGTTCGAAGGCTTGCATCACAGCGACACTGTTCGATGCAATTTTGTGAAGTTTTAGGTTTGACTCTGCAAGTGATGCACAAGTACGTTTTAGCAGATCTATGACTGCGGACTCTGTAGTAAGTGATATCAGTCCATCATCCACGTAGAAATGTCTTTCCACAAACTGTTTTGTGTCTACTCCAAACTTTGGCTCGCCTTCTTGAGCTGCTCTTCGGAGGCAATAGATCGCCACCGCTGGGGATGGGCTATTGCCAAAGACGTGCACACGCACACGATACTCTTGTACTTCCTTGGACATGTCATTATCTTTATGCCATAGGAATCTCAAACAGTCTCTGTGGTCAGGTCTCACTAGGAATCCGTAAAACATTTGCTGGATATCTGCACTGACTGCGATGAGGTCCTTCCTGAACCGTAGCAACACGCCCAGGAGAGTATTGATTAGGTCAGGACCTGTCAGCAAGTCTGAGTTGAGTGATACGCCGTGTTGCTGGGCGCTTGAGTCGAACACGACTCGTATTTGTCCTGGCTTCTGGGGATGATAAACCCCAAAAATGGGCAGATACCAGCATTCATGTTTCTCACTGACAGACGGTGCATTCTCTGCATGCTTATTCTCGAACAACTTTTCCATAAAGGTGGTGAACTGCTGCTGCATCTCAGGGTTCTTATTCAGGGTGCGCTTCAAAGAACTCAGACGGGACAATGCTTGCTCCCTGTTGTTTGGGAGTGGGAGACGAGGTGATCGAAATGGCAAAGGAGCGACCCAACTGTTCATTTCATCCTGATGGACTTCTGCCTCCATGATTTTCAGAAAGGTTTCATCCTCAAAGGACATAGCATGCTTGTTGTCGTTCTCTGTAAGTTCAAACACCTTGAGCCCGAGCTGGTCTTCAGCTGGCGTAGGCTTCAACATACGTGTAGAGAGGCCATTTCTGTGCTCCCCGCCGTAGCTTGGTTTCTCTTTAACATCAATGCTGTCGTGACATGGAGTGAAGAGGGATGGTCGACCATTCTGAAGAATATGGGTCTTGAAGACTGTTACATCTGGCTTGTGAGCGTTGTCGATGCAAACCTCACCCACAACTACCCAGCCTAAGTCGAGGCGCTGAGCAAAAGGTGCATCGTTTTTGCACCATTTACTTGCTGTCTCACCTTGTGCACTCGTACCATGTCTCTTCCTAGTAAGATCATCATGTGAGCATTGGGGTCCAGCTTGGGAATGTATGGGGCAAGGTGTTTTAAATGGGCATGTGCGAGAGCGACATCTGGTGTTGGTATTTCAGATTTGTTGGTCATCATTTCATTGCATTCAATGAGAGGTGGGAGATCCAAGCATACACCTCCATTTACCGCTTCAATCTGGAAGCCTGTTGCCCTCCTGCCAGTCATCTCAGTTGCACCTGCACATGTCCTCATCAGATATGGTGACGGACTGCCTTTGATCCCAAACAGGTGAAAGAACTCGGAACAAGCAAGTGAACGGTTGCTCTGGTCGTCAAGGATAACGTACATCTTGACAGAGCATTCTGGCTGACCACGGGGGAAGACCCGCACCAGACACACCTTGGAACAGGAGCGAGGTATGATGCTGGCTTCACTGCAGACCTCAGTGCACCGTGATGTCACCTCAACTGGATTGCCATCTTGCGACTCTGTATTTGAATCAGGCGTAGGTGATGCACGTGGTTGAGAGGTGTCAATGTGCATTGCAGAGCAGTGTCTTTCACTTTTGCACTCACTACATTTCAGCGTGGCTTGACAGTCCCTAGCCAGGTGGTTTTGAGAGCAGCACTTGAAACAGCGTTTGTGTTCCTTTAAAATGTTTCTTCGTTCCAACAATGTCTTCATTCTAAAGGCTCTACATTTAGCCAGGGGGTGGGTTTTCTTGCAGGGCAGTATTGATCAATATCTGTGTCTTTGGAGCTTGTATCAGTGGCTGCAGTGAATTCTGTGTTATACGCTGATACAGTTTTGTTTCCACTGTGTCTGAATGGGATTTTCTCACTTTTATTGTAAGAATGGCTGCTGTTTGAAAGGATGAAGCTTGGGTCATTTCTTGCCTTAGCCTGACCATAGACAAAGTCGACAAAGAATGAAAAAGGGGGGAAAGTCACTTTGTACTCTTCTTTGTAACGGGAGCTGGCAAAGAGCCACTTATCTTGTAGACCTGCAGGCAGCTTCTCGAGTATAGGCTTTATCCCACGAGGAGTATCAAGGTAGGCGAGGCCCGGAAGATATCCCTCATTTTTTGCTGCCAGGAGCTCCAAGAGAAGATCGCTGAGTTCTCTTAGTTTTGTGTTGTCTCTGGGAGATAGATGGGGAAAACTGTCAAGTCTCTTGAAGAGGGCATTTTCCACAATCTCTGGTGTAGCATAGCATTCTTCAAGTCTGTCCCAGGACAGCTCGAGGGCTGTTTGGGGGTTAGTGGCAAGCCACTTGACTAGGAGATCCAATTGTTCACCGTGTGTGAGCCCTACTCCTCGCGTTGCATTGAGAAATGATGATTGCCATGCTCTAAAGCTTTCTGGTGTGTCGTCGAATTTTGAGAGACCTGTAGTCACCAACTCTCTGCGTGCGAGGAACTTGGCAAAGTCTATCATTGGTGGGACAGTAACATGATGAGGGGAATGCTGATTGTATTGTTTTTGCTGATTATCCGGTAAGCTTTGAGAAGGTGTGTGATGAGCCGTGTGTGCATGCTTTACCAGTGAGGGCGTGAAGATGTTGCGCGTAGATGTTTCACCTGCAACAACTGGTGATGTCTTCAGAGTAGGATTTTCCTCATGGTGTGAAAGTCTGTTTTGCCGTGGAGCTAAGCTTTGAGTGTTGAGCTGTGTTTGCACATACTCCTCTGTTCTCTGTTGGACCACTTGGGGTGGGATTGTGCTTCTCACACTGTGAATGTCATCATTTTCAATAACTGCAGCTGCTTCTAGGATCTCAGCTCTAGCACAAGCGGCTGCTGCTTCTTTCTCACTCTCCAAAACCTCTATTTCTGCTTGTAGCGTGGCTTTTTCTAGGTCTAACCTGGCTGATTCCTTCTTAAATTCTTGCTGTTTCTTCACGTAGGCTGCCTTAGCGTACGCAGCTTCCGCTGAGGCTCTCGCTCTGGCTGCTGCCTCAATCACAGAGGACCTCATAGAAGATGAGCGCTGAGAGGTGGCTTTTGAAGAAGATGAGCGTTGAGAGCTAGCTCTGGATGTAGCCTTGACTGAAGACTTTTCACGGGCTGAACAGCTGGGGCTAACTTCTGATGAAGCTATATTGTCTCTTGTACTGACTTCATGGTTGGAGTCCATGGCTGTGTCTTGTATTTTCCTTTTCACCCTCTGATGGTCTGGCTTTTTACTGTACTGTTCCCACTACGTGTTATATACATCCAGTATGTTAACGCAGATAAACAGCCAGCCAAACTCGTTTTTTTCACGAACCAGGAAGCGAGCGCCTTGCTCCTTTTATTTACAGTGTCCATTTATGACAGGTGAAAGACTGAGTAAAAAGCCATTGCTTTCGAGGGTTTCTAGATGAAGTTTAAGACACAAAGGAAAACCACCGTGTTCGTCAGAGCTTCATTTGTTTACAACCACTAGACTCTATCCCAGAATGCATAGCATATCTTATACAAGCCTTCAAAATAAGAGTACATCATGAATGCTGAAAAGAAATGTAATATTATCACTTTTTTTAGCTGTAAATAGTATTTTTTACATTACATTGATTATGAACTCCCTTTCAATGAAATAAATTAAAGGGCAATCACAATTTTTACCAGAGGGCAGAACATTTTTGTTTGGAGATTTACCACACAACTCTTTTGTGCACTCTCTGGTTCTCCTTTCTTTCTGATGTCCCATCCTTAAAAGTTGCTTCTCCAGGCACCGGAGTTGCTGGGTTGGAGGTTGAACAGGTGAATTGGTTTGGAGTCTTACAGACTTGGTGAGTATAGGCTATTGGCTAAATCTTTGTGTGTACCTTGTATTTTCTCTTGAACTCTGATGGGTGTTTCAGGTTCCGGGAGGGGAGGGTGTGATGACCCCAGTGACCCCTCTTGGACACTAGGGGTCTCTGTGACTTTTCTGTTCAGACTTTCTTGCAGGTCCTGATTGTGGATGGGCTGCACCTGGGGCGCTGTCTACAAAAGGTCTGCATGACTGGCAGTTGCTCTCTTGGAGCCACCCCTGCTGTTGGTCATTCTGCTGGCCTGTTGATTTTTGTTTGCGTTCACACACGCATACATCTGCATACATGACTGATTTACTGACTCAACATTCTTTTCTTCTTTGTTAATTCTTGTTTTGTAAATAAATTGTAATCTTTTGTTGGCAACTGCAATCATCGCATCTCTCAATCGGGCACAGTTCAAGAGCCAAGCTGTGACACTTGCCAAAACCAATAAAAACTCAAGAGCGCCGCCTTATGAAACAGTTACAAAATGGCATACGTTACTTTTTTTTTTCTCTTCACATTATTCATAGTCAGTTCGGTATGATGGGGGTCCTCTATTCATTCTGACTGGATATCTTCGAGCAGGTGACTGTGACCCAGGCTCCTTTTCTTAAAGATCTGCCACTTCCAGGTCTCTCTGAACTAGGAAAGAAATCACTAGATGCACCAAACCAGGATGACCTTTTTTTTCTCTCTCATTTACCTTGGCTCAATTCCTGAATGGGAAAAGACTTTCTCAAAATATTAAGCTCAAATGTCCAAACACTTTTGTGTGTTTCGTCAGCAAGAGTGTGACTTTTGAGTTGATCCTCCGTATTGTCAAACTCTTCACAACTTCTAAACTTTCTTTCATTGTTTGAGCAGTCTGTGGCAAAATGATCCAAAATCTCTTGAACACACATCTGTGCTGCAAACATCTATGACATGTTGAGTGTTTGTGTTGTCTGTTAAACTGGCAAAAGACATGTGAGGTGAGAATCACTGGTGATGTCAAAAATCAAACAATTTCAAGTATTTTTCATTTTGTTCATGTAACAATTGAAGATTTATTTCATTCACATATTGAATCAAAATACAAAATATAATTATTTCAGCTTCCGAGGAGTGTCATATTTGCTTTGCCCAGGAACAAGGCAAAAGTTATCATTAATGCATTCAGTAAGCACTTCCAGGATACTCTTATACCTTCCGTAAAGTTATTCTGTAATGATATGGTTACGAACCGATCAGCGCCATAACCAAAAGACACTCCTCTCCTCTGCCCTCTAACGTCTTGGATGGCAGATGATTTCCTTCAGCTCATCCAGGACACAACAAAGGATTTAGTTATTGGTCATGGAAGAAAGAGGGAAAGAGTTTTGCTACAAAAACAAAACTACAAGACTTTAGTAGACTTTAGTTTACTTTTAAAACTTCACAATGATTTTATTAGACATTATCAGACAGATAATCAGATATTAGACATATCCATATCCCCTTTCTCTCTCTACGGCAAATGAATCATCTTTAGTTATTTAGACAATTGCTCCTTCGCAGTGCAGAATGTAATGCACAACTTGCGCATATGTGCTAATTGCAATTAAAAAGCAAAGAGCAGTATTATAATTAAAACATGAAACATATCAGTAATTAAAACATTTCATCTCTAACAGACAGCTGAATCCTTTGTTGTTAATACTTAATAATACTGGCCAGAACTTTGCACTTTGCGCCCACAATTTGGTGTCTGGTAAGTGTGCATGATATGCCAAGTATGTACTGGGGCTGTACACTAATAATAATATATATTATTATTATTATGTATAGCATATTTCAAAATACTCAAAGACACTCAATCCTCTCAATTAAACTACTCATTTTATATGTTAAAACTTAAACATTTATCATGTGTTCACCATCATTTTTCTGAGGTTTATCAATATTCTGGAATTTTCATCTCCATATTCCTCTGTTAACTAAGCATCATCTTCGCTGTCCGATGTTGCTGGTTGCTCTGGCTTGAATAAAGGATTATGAGTCAGTTTATGCAAATCCTCTGGTGTCACCTCTCGCATCTTTCCATCCATACCAAGCTGCATCGGCTGGATTACATTGATCCTGCAAAGTGGAAAGGCAAAAAAAAACTTTAACCTAGTTAACCACATTAATAATTCTTCCGAAATCATTCACCATGTGTGTTTTTGCCTAAATCAAATTTTCCTGCTTAACCCTCAATCTAAACAAGCAGTATCGAAAAAGTGCACTTCAAGGAGTACTAGGTCTGTTCCAATTGTCGAGAGTGCAGATTTTACGGCTGGAAGAAAAGTAGGTGCCATCCCAGAATTCCTTGTGAATCAACAAGAATAACGCACAGAAAGATGGCATTGAAAGCGGGGAGGAATGAGAGCTTTAAATATATTATTATGATTAATAAAGAT
Organism: Mullus surmuletus; assembly: GCA_903171835.1. NCBI lineage: Eukaryota > Metazoa > Chordata > Actinopteri > Syngnathiformes > Mullidae > Mullus > Mullus surmuletus. The sequence continues at coordinate 410,724 of CAESWR010000955.1, forward strand.
GGAAGAAATTACGATGAGAATAAACTACAATTTATAGATCATTAAACTTCTTGTGGTGTAATGACAAAAATGTTGATGTTAGAGGAAGTCAGTAACCATGCTAAGGCAAATATGCAATATACAGCAATCACTCAATCATAAAATTTTGTTAGTTATAATGTAGTAGTGTTTTTTCTGAACAAGATACAGTCTAGGTGCAACAGACATTTTTGTAATGATGACAAGGGTTTAGATTTCGGGTTATGATATCAATTGTGATTGGCCATTTTTCTCCTTTAGTTGACCTTGACAATTTGTCCATCATGTTGACAAGCTTCATGGCTTCATATTCCTTCTGTTCCTCTGTCATTCCCTCCATGGGATTGGGCTGCTCGTCTTCAACAATTCCTGTTATTGGGTTTATTCTGAAGACACAAGAGAGAATAAAGCAAGCATTTTTGGATTAAACAACTGATTTGTCACGGTGATCTTACAACAAATACATAAATAAACACTGAGACAATAATACCAGTGGCATGTTGGTGTGGTGGTTACCTCCCGCCTATACTGTGCCTATACAGTATCCAGTGTTGGGGGTAACACACTACAAAGTAACAGATTACAGTAACGATATTACTTTTTGGGGTAATGAAGTAAGGTAACGCACTACACTAAAAATATTGGTAACTAAATTACTTTACTAAACAATGTGAACGGGCTTTCTGAGTCACCTCAGCCATGTTTCCCTGTGTGCAAAGTTCTGATCTGTTGAAATGCTTCGTACGTGCATGCTGCCTGTGTGTCTGTGACAATAGGCAGGGTTTTATTTTTTCTTGATATCGAGCCTTTGGACCAGTGTCCAGCTTGTCTCGGTACGCTCTGACAGTCTTTTCTCACTGTTCGCAGCCTCCCTATCGAATGCAAACAAAGAAAGTTGCCTGCGAAGATGGCGCTTTCCAACCCACAATGCATTGCGTGATCATGTGGTCTTTCAAGTCCTATAGAGAGATCTAAATAGAGAGATCTAGATCTAGAGAGTAAATTAAAAAATGGGAAAGTAAAGTAATAAGTAGTGAAGTTACTTTTCAAGTGCTTTAACTATTAAAGTAATCTCATTACCATTTACCAAAGTAACTAGTAATAGTAACACATTACTTTTTATCAGTAACTACCCCAACACTAACAGTATCTACCTGTTTTTTTTTCTCATCATGTGCAAGAAAGCAGAAGAGGAGTGTGGGAGTCTTAGATGGCCAGATTGAGAGCACCTGGACCTGATTGACTCAGTGTGGCTTGCTCTCTCCTTACACCGCAACACGAGTAAGGCTAAGGTGTCTTTTCCCATTGTTGTCAAAAGAACCATATTATTACTTTACGGTACATGTAACTTTTGTTAAGCTGTCATTCTCTCATTTTTATGATTGAATCGTCATCAGTATATGCTTTATATGTTGAGGCAGAGTTCTTCTTGAGACATATAGGCAGTGGCTTGCACTAGCTGGTGGCAGAGGAGGGCGCCCTCCAGTGGCCCAATTGTTGACGAGCACTGTGTGTGTCCTCTTTTACGATGGCGCTGAAGTGCAGAACACAACATTTCACAAAACACAACAACATTTCAAAAAACTAAACGAGATTACAGAAAGCACAAAGACATTTCACAAAACATGACATCTCACAAAACACAACTGCATTACAGAAAACACAACATTTCAGATTACAGAAAGGGTAGGGACAACACTTCTTGTTTCTTATTGGACTGAACCCATCTAAAATAAGATGATGTGATTGGTTGTTTCGCTGCCGGTCAAGAAATGACATTTTGTGTATGGTCAGCTATGCAGAGAGGTAGACACTGTGATGCGAATTTACAGGGTTGCCAGATTTGGTGGTTTTCTGTCAATTTGGGTGGTTTTGCAGCATATTTTGCAAAACTGCTTTGTGTGTTGTTGTGTTTTGTTAAATGTTGTGTTTTGTGAAATGTCATGTTTTCTGTAGTCTTGTGTTTTGTGAAATGTCATTGTATTTTCCGTAGTGTCACTGTGTTTTCTGAAATGTTGTATTTTCTGTAATGTCGTTGTGTTTGTGAACACTCAAGTGCCCTCTTGGGTAAAAAACAAAACAAAACAACAAACTGCCCTCTTGGCTGGTTAAAACATGATAAAATGTCCTCTTGGGAGGCAAAAACGTGCACCTAAGTTGTTGACAAAACACATCAAACTGCCCTCTTGGCTGGTTAAAGCAAGATAAAAGTCCCTTTTGGGTGGCAAAAACAAGTGTACAAGTCCCCTTTTGGGACGCAAAAGTGTGTGTTTAATTGCCCTCCTCATTGGCAAAACACACTAAACTGCCCTCTTGGGTGGTTAAAACACATTTGAGTGCCCTCTTGAGTGGCAAAAGAATGCACTGTTAGTGCCCTTTTTTTCTTTTCGCCCCTGCCATTCAAAAAATCTATGCACACCACTGATTAAAAGAGATTCATTTAATTATTCAAAATTCTATAGAGATAGCAATTACACTCCTCTTAGGTATAATGAAAATCAAAGTGAAAAGAAGCAGTCAGCCGTTGATTGAGGTTCTACTTGTGTTTAGACATCAGTGTTAGCATTATGTTGTCACTAGTTTGCTGCTAATGCTAATCCATTAACTAATGTTGATGGGAGCAACAGAGGATGCTCGACCAAGAACTGATCACAGCAATAATTTAGGCTCAGCAACAACAGTAACGCTGTAATGGATGAAATGTGGGGTTTCATTATCTTGTGAAATGCTTCAGAAGTGAAGTTTGACTTCATACTATCAACAATGATCACCAGGGGGTCTAAAGCCCAAAGTCAGGTGTAACCACCATATTCATGTATGTGTCCTGTATTAAATTCTGCTAAATGCTACAACCCACCTGTTTAAGATACACTGATAACCCTTGAGTAACTTTAAGTGAGAAAAGCATAAAGATAGTCTCAGTTGTACTAACTGGGCTTTGGCCTCCTTGTACTCTTCTGTCTCAGAGTCTTCATCCTCAGAGTAGAATCCAGACTCCCTTCCACCCTGAAGAAGTCCTCTGGCAGCCAGCAGGCCTGCAGCATTTCCGTATCCAGTGTACTTTATAAACCTTGAAACTGGAAAAACATACAATATATGAAGTGAATGGTCAACTTTACAAGAAGATCTCTTTTAATTGATGGAATTTAATGAAATAAATATATCTCACCATTTTCTTTGCAGAGGACAAAAAGGAATTCTGCAGTACAGGTTTTAACATCAGTGTCAATGTGAGTCATCAAACGGACTAGTTTGTTCCTTAAAGTATTGCCAACCTCTGGCTTGTTCTTGACATCACGCAGTGGAGGCAGCACCTAAAAGCACAACATTTCATGTGAATACTATGACAATAGTATTATTGTTATAAAACTGACATTTTGCAAAATATTGTGATTGGTGAAACATTTCACATTTGCGAAGTTTCCCAAACTTTTTGTTGGCCATAGCACTCCCTCTCAGAAATGCCAAAATCTCTTGTAGCTGCTGAAGAATCATAATGAAAAGGTTTGGCCAGAATGAGTGTTTCAACACCCTACATAGATCCTCCCAAGCCAAGTGCAGTGATCTATTTGTCAAACCTGTAGCTGAAGGAAGTTCAGGAAGTGTCCAGGAAAGCGTGAGCAAGGAACCATGCAGCCCTTTGTACACATAGCCTGATTTTATTCTTGGTTGGGTGTGCAAAGACGTGTGCATACTGCAAGCTGATCTATTAGTAATGCACACAGAGGATTGCATCTTTTGAAAGTGCACAATAGTGTGCTGTCCACTTACCGCATTCACCTTAATGAATATTCAATTTTGGACATTTCTGCTTGCAAAATCGAATACTGGGTTTAAGGACCCCTTACCTGAAAATCACCGTTTTCCTGGTTATAGGATAGACCAGGGGTTTTCAAAGTATGGGATAGTGATCCTCCGCCTAAGACAGCTAAACCCTCCCTCCATTATTATCAGAGGTGGGTAGAGTAGCCAAAATGTGTACTCAAGTAAGAGTACTGTTACTTTTGAAAAAGATGACTCCAGTAGAAGTAAAAAGTAGTCAACTAAAACATTTTGAGTAAGAGTAAGAAAGTACTTGGTGAAAAAACTACTCAAGTAGTGAGTAACTGTAATATCCTATTTAAGTGCATGAATTCAATCAGACAGACAAAAATATTTTTAAAATGTGCAAATTAAGCTAAACCCCTTTAACTAAAATGATAATAAATTAAATCTTTATATAAAAAAAATAAATGAGCTGTAATATTGCAACATGTGTAGGCTAAACATGCTTGATATATGAGGCCATGGGTGTTCCTCCTCTTCCTCTTACTCCTCCTCCTTATCTTCAGTAGCACAGACGGTTGTTTCCTATGCCATTTTGCGTGAGTATTCCTTTTCTGTCGATCAGCTAAGCCTGTACTGGCCATAGCTACGTTGCCCAGCCACTGAGAATTGGTGTGGTCATGTGACTCTATGGCTACTTCTAATTGGTGAAATCATGTGGTAGTAGAGCCTTTTGCAGAAGTGACTCTAGCATAATGAAGATGCATGGAATTACTGGGATAAAAAGAGATGCAAATAGCTGTGGCGTAAGCTACTCCTACAGAACAGGGAAGAGTAGCGTTTTCTTCTTCACAAAAATACTCAAGTAAAAGTAAAAAGTATTGTGCATTAAAGTTACTTATAGAAGTACAATTTATCCCAAAATGTACTGTAAAGTAAATGTAACTGAGTAAATGTAACTCGTCACTACCCACCTCTGATTATTATTACTATTATTACGCAATGTGTAATGCTGTGCGGTATGATGCTTTGGTTGCCCTGGTATTTAGTGCCAAACATCTTGATGACTGTCATCTGTGACCGCAATTCCCATCAAAAACCTCCGGTGGCTTGGTCTTTAAACTTTGTGCTTAGTTTCAATATGACGCCGGAGTTTAAATGGTTGCATACTGTGGTTAACGAGCACCTCATTGCAAATAACACACTGCGGAGCATCGTCAGGACCAATACATGAAAAGGTGAACTTTAAATAATCAGCTTTTTCTGCTCACCCCAGAGTGTCCGACTCTCACTTTCACTTTGAGGTACTAAAAATCAATCCTCTTTGCCCCTTGCATGTACCATAGTTAGCTAACCAGATGTTTAAACTGTTGCCCCAGACCACTTTTTTCTACTGAACACTGCTCTATGTAGACATTAAGTAGTGTCGTTTATTGATCCATATCCAAACTTTGACAATTAGTCTAAGGCGTGTGTGTGTTTGTGTGTGTACACGTGCGCAGCTGCGCTGTGAGTCAGATGGAGAGGGATGACACATCCCTCTCCACCCGACACGGGTGCCAGTCAGTCATTACCGAAATCACAATAAAGTTTTGCGGAAAAACCGAATACAGAAAGGAGCGGGCGCGACGTCACTGAAGCGTTTAGAGCGTCTATTGGATACACAACGTGGATGACCACACCTTGACTGACCCACCCAGGGGAGGCCCACCTCACACTTTGAAAACCGCTGGCATCGACAAGTTCGCTAGGTCCTAACGCTAAAAAGACCGGATTTTGATTTGAGTCAAAGAGGCGACTTTCCTCCACTTTTCCTCATCACCTTTGCTGGCTATAAAATGTCAGATATCAGTTTATGCTCATCTTTGGCATGACAAAGGAACAGGGGCAATCAGAGGTCTCTCTTGAGGAAGTGGTTTACCACAGCTAACACAACTGAAACTGAAGACGGAAAAGCACTGACATTTTTGTGATTTACAATCGAGTTGTTTTGCACATGTTGCTATGTCGATTGTCTGTCAAAACCAGTCCCCCTCATTCTCCTCTCTGGGCCCCCCTGCTCAGAATGGCCATTGTTTTACAGCCGGATCAAACTCACCTTCTCTCGTGAGAGGAAAATTTGGTTGATAAATTGGTAAATTACTGTGTGTGTGTGTGTGCGTGTGGGTGCTAGTGAGTAAATGCGTGTGATGTGATGTGATGCACAGCCGCAAGGGGGGTCTAGAGGAGTGATGGGCTGGGGGGGTTTGGGGGGGCATCACGAAAAGCACTATGGCCATGTCAACCAGGTGTTATGGATAAAAAAGTTCCCCTGTATTAATACAGTATGAAAAATAGATCCTTTAATTTTCCTAACATATCATTTACAGACAGAAAATTCTTGGTGATTATTTTTGCATTGATAGTTACCACTTTTAACAGGTTAGTGCAAGCAGTGTTATGCACAAATGGCTGCAGTTGCAGTGAGGAGGTGATCACATGAAACATTCATTTTTATTTTTTAAATATTTAATTAAGTCAAATGTATCCATAAAAGCAATATGCGTCATCATGCGCCTCTGTGAGTCATCAATTGCAAATTTTATATGAGCTATTAACTTAATTTGTTCCGGGTTTTGTATTATCCCAAAGAAATCTTGAAATCATCCTTTTCCATTCGTATATATTTTTAGGTGAGACTGTGACACCCAGTGATTAAAATAGACATAGGAGCCGGAAAGTGAAGTCATTTAGATTTTTCAATTTATGTTATAAGAGTATTTGAGTCTTATGTATTCAAGTGGTATGCAGAGTATAGGCCAAATATGTCTGGTGCAGGGGCAGGGGCAGGGGCAGTACTTATGGTATACTACTCTCAGGCTTTCTTGAAGTGAGTAATATGTCATCCACAAATAGACTTATCATTCATCAATCTCTGGATCCTTCCTTATTGGCTGAACACGGAGGCTCCAAACTGCCTGACTTAAACAGACTTTAAGCAGATACTGGATTATTTCTTTGGGAACTCATAAGGCGGAATTTTTGACAGCAAATTGAGTTATTCGCTCATGTAAGAAATTACAGTCAGTACAATCAGTTTTTCATTTAATTCAGTTTTCTATTCTGGGGGAAGAGGTTGAATGACAAAGTAAATGATGGGTGTTTAAGACTGAATAATGAATATCTTCACTATGATTCATGGACTAAGTCTGCTGCCAAACACTGACCTTTGACCTTAGGTACTTCCTGGTTTCTCTGTGGATGCGGGCACTGTCAGTCAACAAAGTCAGGGAAGGCAGTAGGGTCTCCTTCACCTTGTGTCCCTGCAATAAAGCAATAGATTATTTTCGTGCAATTGAAAGTTTAGTTAGAACTGCCATAACCCAATAAAATGCAAATGAGCCTTGGACTGTGTGACATGGTAGCCTCTGGTAATAATACAGATTTTCAGTACGATGGATATGAAGAATGTGATGCAGCCAGGGGCATTTCAGCACTATGGCATATTACTAAAATCATAGCTTCATCTTAGATCAAATAATTATTACTGAGAGAGACTGACTCTTGCTTCTATGTGAATTCCTCCTTAATTCTTTTGACTCAGGCAAGTAGGTTGAAGCCGACCACACACTAGAGGATCAAGGCCCAATTCTGTGCCTGCTTTTATCCTCCCGACGATCGGGGGGGTGCGGCCCAATTCCAGGCTTGTCACAGCCGACTTTCCGTCTAAATAATCCTTAGATGTGTGGTTCCAAATCAGGTCGGAGCCTCCATGATCCAGACTCCGAGGCGGGCTGCCTCCTACAGCAGCCAGTGAGAGAGAAAGGAATGTCGTCACGTGATGGTGTCTGTCTGTGTGCTACTTTTAAATGTAGCGGCCGATATCTGCCAACAGCAGAGGAAGGTGCAAATTAACAAAATGTTGATCTCTCAAATATGCCTTCAGCCGTATCAGAACACAGTGTGTAATATGTGGAGATCCATAGCAACTAATTGGTGAAATCACTGAACCTCAAAAGGCATCTCCCAACTAAACATGCAGCACTGGAAGACAAACCAGTGGATTTTTTTTCTGCGAAATGTTTTAAACTGAAGCAGATAGGTCCAAGATGGCAACCACATGAGAAATGCCTTCAGAGTTAGATGTGAGTAATAACTCAATTCAACCTTTATTTTTAAAGCATATTAAAGGTACCCTTACTGTTGGGACATTTCACACAGCACATAGAAAAAGTTCAAACCTCAACAAATCTTCCCCCTTGCAAGCATCCACCCACCTCTTCCTCCTGCCTTATGTGAACGAATTCTTTGTTTGCAAATATTTGAATGGTTTATATATAACATATATACAATATAATGTGTTTACGCGCTTTGTTAATGTGAATAACTTGCTCTGTTCACTTCCAGCGCCGTTTTTCAGTTGCTGTGGATGCTGCCTCTGGTCCGCAGATGCACACACAGCTCAGGGAACACCACAGCTTCCCCAGGAGCTGTGTCTGGATGACATTCGCCTCCAGTGCTTTTTTTTCGGTTGTGTTGGAGCAGACCGGTAGCGGCATCTGCCCTCAATATCATGAGTAATTGACGGGCCGTAATCAGCTGGAGGATGACCTGGAGCTGGAGCTGACAGACCCCTGTGCTAAAATATCTAGCAAAGGCTGAAAAGAGCCTTCACTGCTGAGTTCAAGGTGAAGGTTAATCTGTACATTGTTAATATATGACAGTGACTCTTGACGAGCCAGACTGATGGGCCCGTGGCTGGATCAGGAATGGGCACAGAGCTCCACCGCATGTCCAATGCCTCAGAACCTCAGAGGCTGGAGGTGGGGAGCAAGGATGGACTACTATTATTAACGCTGAGCTATATGGACCTTTTCGGGCTGAAGATGGTGTCAAAGTCAATTCCCAAAGAAAGTCATGGTTTTTATGCAGGATGATACTCCATCGCTTGCATCGATTTACTCCACTGCATGGCTATCCAGCAAATGCCTTAAAGATGGCCGCTTTCTTTATCTCACCTACACCTATTGAGCATTTTTTGGCCTCTTATTGTGTGATTTCCAATGAAGGAGAAAGTACGACTCTGAAGTGTGTGAGGCTGTGGTTTTGCTGCACATAAGCTAATCGTAAACTGGTATGATATTGACAGACTCCTTAAACAGAAGACCACTGACTGTTATTAAGAAAAGTAGATATATTTGTAACAGATTTTTTTACTTCCAGAACTGTTTATTTTAAAATTTTGAGCTGTTGTTTTTTATTCTCACTTTAACAGATGAAAATAAACAAGTCGGACGGGAAAATCTTTATTTTACCGTGTCCATAGAGAAAACAAGTACGGCACTATGGAAGAAATGCTCTGCAATTAATGTATAGCTGCGGTAACACTGTTTGTGTTTGATGGCTTACTCCCAAACACAAGGTCAAGGACACTTGAGCTAATTTGAAATCAATTATTTCAACTATTGACTTCATTATACTTTCTGAGTACTGTAAACTCATGCACACTGCCTTGTCTCACCCGGTCTAATCTTGTCTCCATGAATTCCAGCAAGATGTTGACAGCATCCATATTGATTCCCATGTACTCAATGGAACTTTGTTTGACCTTGGGCATCAACAATACATCCAAACAGGGAAGAGGGAGGTTTCCCAGCAGGTTAATAGTATGGCTAAGAAAGACAAGAAGAGGAGGCTGTGAGTGATGGTCATTGAGGTACAGAGATTCAGTAGATCTACCATATACAATGACAATAAAAGCTTGAGTAGAATTTAACTGAATCAAATGATGCCACATTTTCTGAATTAATGAAATCATCAAGACATAGAAAGACAATGAATGGGTTGCCTCCTACCAGTGTAGCTCCTCAGTCTGCTCCTCACTCTCTGCACGGCTTATCAGACAATGTCTCAGAATGGCTCCCAAATGCCGATACTCTGCCGCCTCCTCCTTGAGACAGGTGCACGCACACACACACACACACACGGTTCAGGTCCACAACATTCATCTCCATCTTCTCAAAACATCAAAGCATTAACATATCTAACAGATGATGATACTGATAGAATGATAAAGAGTCTGAAAATGTAATGTGTGTTTATGTTCAGTACCTCATCAAACTTGTGTTTGGCTTGATTAGATGTGATATTAAATAGTATTTTCAATATTTCCATGGTTAGCTCTGTCTGCTGCCGACTCAGAGGTAGAAGTTCTTCAGATGGCATGCCCTCTGACCCTGCCCTGGCTGTCTCCAGTGTATCTGACCAGCATAGACCCAGTGTGGCATCCAACTGGTTTCCTATAAAATACATGTCAGGAACAGGAAAGTAATGTTTCAGCTTTTTGTTATCTCTCGTCGTTTATAATACTTCACTGGCAAGGTCTTTAGAATTTGTTTTTGCTCTTTTGTTGTATGAAAGCATGGCACATAAACCACGAAGATGTTTCTGGGCTTATGGCCTTTCTTAATGTAGATACTCTTTCTAATGAGAAACTCTGCAAACTTCTCACAGGTCCATTCTAGATCAACATTTGCTGCTGCTTAGGGTTACCACTTGCTGCTGGAGAAGAATGCACCTATGTCACTCAGACGTTGCATACACAGGTTAGCAGTTACCTAACAGACTGATGCCATGAAGTTCCTGAGCCAACTGTGTCCTGATGTTCACTCTCAAAGCTGTCAGCAGAAAGGTGAGGCGTAGATCAAAGAAACAGACCTATGCAAAAAAGATCAGAGACATGAAAATTAACCGTTTCCTTCCTACCTTGGTTTAGAACGCTGTAAAATAAGACAAAAGGTTATGTGACGTCTTCATATTTATTGAGTTTTGCCTCACATTTTGAGATCATCCTGCATTCAATGGGATTTAATCCTATTCAGGCGATTTTTTATATTTTCAACCCACCATAGTGCCTACAGATTCCTAATGTAATATCACCGTTCTAAATTACACTCAAACACCAGTACTCCTCCTTGCACAAGTTTAAAGAAAACACACACACACAAATACACACATGCAGTTCACTCAATCGATGACACACACATACACACGCATGCACACACCGCAAAGCTCTCTCCACTGCCAATGGTATCTGTTTTTAGTCAAAAGTCTTGCAAGTATAAAACACTTTCATGAGTGTAAAACACACTGCAGGAGCACTGCTGGACATAGCTGTTCTTAGCAAAAGTAGCGAGCTATTACCTCGTCAGGAGTCTGTCCAATAATGGCTGTTGATACCTGTCATCTCAGCCAAACTCATGTTAGTTGAATTGAGATTATAACTGTTCAATAAAACCAGAATGACAGAATGCAAGTGCTTTTTACACTCACACAACTTCGGACCCACATGTGACGTCTTCCTCTTGAGTCCATTGCAAGTATGGTGCCTCACGCTAGTGAAGCTAGCGTATGTGTGTGTGCGTGGGGTGGGATCCCCTGGCATTGGTTATGTAGGAGGGTGTCTGTGGTTGTTTGTTTGTATGAGATCAGAAGGTGACCGCTGCTGATGAAATGCCAGCGGCAGCAGCATTATACAGCCGAACATCGGCAAAAAGTTAGTGTGCAACGTGGACCAACACCAAACCTACACCAAAATTAAGTGGTCAGCTTTGACGCAAAAAGTTGATCCTGCACATGATGCTGGCCACAAGATTTACTATTGTTGAGTCTCTTCCTCATCAAATTCAGTCCCTTCTGAACATATCTTCTTTTACTTTGTTGGCTCTGCCATGATCTAACATAGCTGGCACCAAACCCTTTCTTAAAATGCTGTCTGCCAGACAGTCTGTCCCTGAGTAAAAGCCGTCTGTACTACCCTGTCTTCTCACTACGTTCTTAACCTAGAATCTAGAGCAGGCCATTACTGTGGGTTCTTTGGGTCCTGCGGCTTTGGCTCCCACTACTGCTTAAAGGGATAGTTCAACATTTTTGAAAATTGGCCTATCGCTGTAATCCCTAACGTCATATGGGTAGGTACACTGACTTTACTCGTCAGTTGCCACCACTGTCCTTGTCAGTGTGCGCTCCAGATTGAATTCCAAGCCTCCACCTTTCCATCAGACAGAGCTAAGGTAGCTTACATCATATCCTAACTCTTCGGTTGGGCTGTGGCTTGAGCAACTGCTGAGTGAAGCCACATGTACGCCATATGTAATTTGCTGACACTATTTCTAAAGACATTTCAGACTGCTTCTCTATCTGCCACCCCTGGATGTGAGTGGCGTTGAATTCTGTGCTAGAATCCACCATCGAGTTCTGTACTCTAGCCACCGACAGCATTAGCGGACATTTTTTTCAACTGATTATCTGCGATGATCAGAGGTCATTTGACTCCCAAATGTTAGAGATTTTACAATATTCCTACACATGCCCAAGTGAAGTTTTGCAATGCAGCTGCACACTGCCATTTTTTTGTGTTTTTTGATGGGTCAATACAAATTATCGTTGTTGAAGTATTTTCATTTTTGTTGAGGTAGAGTGTGTCATCACGGCCTTTAAAAAGTATTTATCTGATGGGATCTAATCTAATCTAGAAAGGTTAGAGACAAGTTAATTTTCCGTGCATCACGAAATGTGCCATCTGCCTTTGATTGGCATCAGATGCAACGTGTCAAACTGACAAAATGAATCTATTAGATGATTCAGAAGGTAACATTTGATGGCCATTTGTTCATATGTTTATATGTTTAATAGAGGAAAACATAAAGAGTTCACTCTATCCATACCAACACATGCACACATAAACTCACAAACACAAACATAGAGAGCCTCAAAATGTCATGTCCTGATAATCATGGTAATAATCTGTGATACAGTTTGGTGAAACCACTGAAATCAGTCAGTTGGTTGGTATCAGTTTGGTTGACAAAACCTTCAATGCATACCTCATGGCTCCAGGCGTGATCATGGCATTGCTTTAACCTCTCAGCTACACCCTTCATCAGTTGTAGATCTTCTGCTACAACCTGTCAAAGAGTACCATTCCAGTAATTAATGAAAAGATCTACTTCAACCATGGTACCTACACAGAGATGGCCTTCATGAATAAGCGCGTGTCAAGACTGACCTGTGCTGCATCGTTATGAAGTAGTAAGTTACAGAGAGATTTGAGGGCCTCCACTATGACTTCCTGGTCAGGGTTTCCTGAAGGGGGAAAGAGTTTCACTCAATCATTGGATACTTCTCCTGCCCCCAATTTACTCCCTTTACAGCCTCTGAAAAGGTAGTTGGCTCACTTTACCTCAATTTTATGTAGATAGCACCAATTTATCAAAAAAGTTCTCTCTAGACCCTTTAACATTAAGGAGGTCTGGAACATGCATTTAAAGAGTAATTAAGCTCCAAGATTTTGGTTGAAGTGTCTCTATAATGGAATTTCAAAGAATACGTGTAAAACAAGAGTCATCATGTCAACCCCTGTCCACCACTGAAAGTATCAACAATGGGCACATACACATCAGAACCAGATCACAAAGCCAAAATGGTTCAGGAGTGGTTTGAGTAGTATAATGACAGGTTTAAGGTGTTGACTTTGCCTCAAAATTCTTCAGATCTTAATTCATCCAAGGTGGACGTGCTGGGCAAACAAGTCAGATTCAAGAATGTCCCACCTCACAATTTACAGTATTTAAAAGTCATGCTGCTAAGATCTTGGTGCCAGATACCACAGCACACTTTTAGGTGTCTTGGGGAATTCATGCCTCCTGAGAAATGCTGTCAAAAAGTGGCACCAACTCTATCATGGGAAGATGGTCATACCGTAGTTTTATGCTTGACTTTTAATTATTGAACACTTCTATTTTCCTAGTAAATGATAGCAAACCATTTGAGTTGCTAAGGAGCTAGTTCTTCCATCTCCAGCTTGCATCACTCCAGCAAAAAGTATGCCTGACCCATTGTAGTTCTGATTGATTCATATTCTCAGTGCCAACACTCCAAACCATATGAAAGACCTGAACAACCTAAGTACACATGATATACTCAGCAATGGGGACAGGTTCAGGGGAACACATAGCAACATTTGGATAAGCTGATTGGGTACAACATCACCAAGAACTCACAAGTTTAATGAAGACATTTTGCCTCTTATCATAGAGGCTTTTTCAGTTCTGCAAAGGAGTTCCAGGATGGTCCCTTCTAGTGGTAGTTTTACCAAACAAAGATTGGTGGTCTTGTGGCTCATTCTGTGTAATATGTTTTTCAAACAAAAATAAAATATACGAAAACAAAAAGATGACTACAATTCTCAATTTCTATTTTCAGACACCAAATTGAAAAATGGACACATACAAGATTTCTACAGCATGTCACCGATTAGGTGTTCCAAAATGCACAGAGTCTGATAATTCTATGCGCAACACAAGCTGAGGCAAAACAGTCGTGTCAGAGATACAGTTGGAAACGGCAATCATGTCATCAATAAATAAGGTTACGCCTTCACATTTTGACTATGACAATCATACACTTTTGATATTTGCTATTTCTCCCCCTTAAGCTGCCACCAGAATGTGGTGGACTTTGAGAGCCCCCATGACCCCAGGATCTATGTTGTCCAACTCTTGCTGGGGAAGTTTGCTAGGTGTAAATGCAAACCCTTTCCCACTAACCACAACGAACATGAGCTGATTGGTATACCATGTTTAAACAGTTATTGGGCAGAAGGAAAGGGGCTTTAGAGATAGGACGAGGGCATCTGGAAGAAGTTCAGTGTAGAGCCGCTGCACCTCCACATCACCCCACAGTTTTCAGGATCACCAAATCTGGATCACCAGTGCACGAAATGGGACAACATGTCACAATAAATGGGATGTGGTCACAATGTAGACTCCCACCTATGTAAGGAAGAGGTAGAAAATATGGGGTAACTTTAAATGTTTCTAATTTTGAGACAAAACACAAAAATGACATTATCAACAACATCCACTCCTATCATAATTTCTTTTCTGACCCCTCATCTGAGCCACATTAAATAAGAAACAAAGATACATTAACAGATACATTGTGGATATTTTGAAAATGTCTTAAATAAAGAAGAAATATCCTATGTTTGACAAAATAAAGAGTCTTTGAGATCTTTCTTCAACTGAGGAGGAATAATCAGCATTTTCAATCCATTTTAGACAGTATTTCTAATCAGTTTATTTTTTTTCCCTCTTATTGATATATATTTGATATATATTTGATCCAATGCAATCCAATGCAAAATCCAATTTGATTACCTAGTAGAACTGGCCCCAAATGTAACACAATGAAACAAACATAAATAGCACAATTTCAATAACAGAGGAGAGTAAGGAGCATAATAACCTCTGTTGAACATTATGAAGTGCTTGCTTTCCATTTGTTTTACTCTCTTCCCTCTGTTTTACTATCGCACCAAACCAAAAGCTTGCAGTAAGCATTAGGCAGACGTTCATTTTCAAAAAACAACAACAAAGTGAGCGGAGTGTCCACATGCAGCCTCACAGCCGAGTCACATCTGACTATTTTAAGCCATGCTTGTGATTGCACCAGACACACAACGCCGCGTCCCAGCAGTGGCTCTGCATCCCATTCTACCGAGAATACAAAACAAGACTATTTTTGACAGATGGCTCAGTCCAAATGCAAATGAGGGATTTTGGTGAATTTAGGTTGGACATAAAGACCAAAGACACAAACGATATTAAATACTATACAAAATGTTTTAAGTAATCAACTGGCCAGGTTAAGCAGATGCATGTTGCTAAAATGAGTATATAAAAGTTTGACCGATAAAAATGGCCAATACGGGGCCAAAAAAAAAAGGCTGAACTTGTGTTGGTTGTACAAAGTTGGTCAGAGAGGATTTTTTTGTTGACATGACATTTTTTTTGTATGTCTTAGAATGATACATGAATCTTCAAAATGTCATACCTCTGCATCACAGGAATTGGGCTATTCCACTAAAAAGGCACCTCATGGCGCCCACATTGCCACGCCCATGCTTTAGCAGTTGTAATTTTTACCAACACATCTGCAAAAGGTTATTGGTAGGGGTCAAGGTCAAAGCAAATTTGTTATTTCAGAAGAGTGTATGAAACTGGTAGTCTGTCTTAAGACTCAGGACCCAGGAAGTAGCTCTCAGTGTCAAAAAGGTTGGTGACCCCTGCTCTAACTGCTTATGATGAGCAGGTTCACACCAATCATGACATTGTGTCAATATGTTAATACAAATATGAGTCAATATTTTTGTAAGTTATAGTGCCAGCCAGGTAGAGTTACCAGTATGTAGGGACAGCACATTTACTTTATTCATAACTTACAGAGGGTGTGACCTTATTTTTTAATCAAGTGCATATAAGACAGTTCACAGAAATGTTAGGGTTTGCATGAGATGAAAAATTGTATGTACCTTTTTCCTCTACCGATTGGCTGTGGGCAAGTGTGTCGAGGCTGGTCTCAATGATGCCAGCATAGCGAGCCAAAGTAGAAATTGCAGAGGGGCTGATGAATGGGTCCAGGCAGTGTTTGTCTCGGGACAGGATTCGAACTGTTTCTAGGCAGGCAAGCAGGCACGAAGGCTGCAAATCCTTGTGCAGGAATGCGACCACCAGTGTCCCAATTTGCTGTATCACAGAAAAATGAATCAAATTACACCCAAATTCCTCCTAAATATATTTATGTTTACCTCCTAACTATAATTGCTTTTATTAAGTGCATCACAAAGCAATCAAATTCACATACACACAATCTTTCATGCTAACTAACAACTACCTAAACCTTCTTTAAAATTGGCTTTTTTGCCAACAACATATCTCAATTAACAATATCCAAACAACAATCAATATATTATCATATATTGTATGCTCTTTCTTTTTCTGGTTGCAGCACACAAAGACACACATAAACAGAGACAATAAAGTGGCACGGAGAGTGTGTTTGAGAAGGCTAGCATAAACTGTCGTGTCACTACCAGATCCGCCCAAAAAGGCATTGACTTTTACTTCTAATTCAATTCAATTCAATTCAATCTTTTTTAATATAGTTTCCTGCGGAACAAAGAACCCTGGTCTTTGTTTGAGTGACAAGAGATGACCATTCATTATGAATTGCCACTACATAAATAAGATTGAATTGACTTACTCAAAATATCTGAATAATAAGAGTCGAAGGCCCTGGCTGACAATTAAAAATACAATTTTCCCTCATTAATAAACGACAGGTCACAGCGGTCAGGTGATGCAGCCTTTGTCAGTTGAAACATGTCAAGGTAAAAACAACATCTCCTCTTTTAAGTCACTTGAGAGAGAATTAAGTTTTTTGAGCTACTAAAAGGCATTGTCCAATGAATATAAGGAATGAAGATACTGGATAGTAATGGTGAGTTTGTGACAAATGTGCAACTAAGAAAATATACAGGATTTTGGTGTCTCAGTTTGGAAATACCTTTCTGTCACACTCCTCTTCCTTCTCAAATGTAAAACACTGGGTCATCTGTGGGACAGAAATGTAAGGTTAGAAGGATGGAAAATGAGAGACAAATTAATGAAATAGAAATAATTAACCTGGACAAATAAATACCCCTAAGTAACAATAATTATTTGTACATGTTTAACTCACTGAAACAACATAAGTTTTGTTTAATACTGGCAATTTTGTATAATTTAGCTAATGTGTTAATTAGATTAGCCTTGTGTCCCATAAGGTATAGAACAGAATAGATAAGAATGACCTTAAGTGAATAGTTTATTATATATGGATAAATTCAAACAGCATCTGCTGAATCTGTGTGAGTTAGCCTGAAAGCTAAACTCATCTACACTGAGGAGGTATTCCACAGAGGTCCAACCATACTCTCAATTTAACACTAGCTCGAAAATGACTTGGTCCATGATGAATGATGGGAATCTCAGAGTATCCACTTCCAGAAAAATACAATCGGATACAATCGTTCCAAGGGCCGGATGTGCCCCCGGGCCTTGAGTTTGACACATGTGCTTTAGAGATTATGAACAACTAGAAATTGAATATAAAAACATCATTCAAAAAAGCGAGCCATATTTTTGTAGTACACAATCACTTTTTTACAATTTTACAAAGTTGATATTCATGAAGTGGCTATTTTTATTACACAAAGAAATTTGAACCCTTCACACAATTAATTCTGGATTATGTCATCCATGTGTTTCCCAAATAGCTGTCTAACCTGTACCTCCTAAAGATCACCACTTGTAAGAAATATAGATATCCATTGTCCCCTAGTAGGTAATTGTAATCATAGTGGATACAATTGAGAGAGTTGAAATAGGAACTCAAAGAATAGTTGTAAAAAGCATTAGATTCTTCGCCCCAGCAATTTTGTTGTTAAAACTACACTTTCAATACAATCCAGAGCTGTTATTGGGAGCTGGGTCACAAGGTCTCTACATCAATGATGATGTGGGCTGTATTACATTTGGTCCTGACATCTAAACAACTATATTATGATGAAAAAATAAATAAAAATTGCATTTTAGACCATGGAATAGTTTGACCTATATTTCTCAATAACAGATGAATGTCCATTGTCGCTTTTTCTTCTTCCATTGTCATGTTTTTTTAAGTAAAGATGTCACTTAAACCACCAATTACATATAAAATCAATCCTCGAACAAAAAGATAGATAGATAGATAGATAGATAGATAGATAGATAGATAGATAGATTACTTTATTTATCCCCGAAGGGAAAAAAAAGGAAAACCCCTCTGACATAGTTCAACCCATGTTGTTCTCCAACCATTCTCCAGTACTATAGAAACAACTGCATATATCCAAATCAGGATACACAAGTGTGCAATCGGGCACTTTGGCCACTTTAGCGTCCAAAAATAATGTGTCTTTCACCCTGTGATTTTACCCTGAACATAACCTGCTTGAAGCAGTTTAAGCATCCTGTATATGTTACCATGGTAACTTTCCCCAAAAAACACTCTACGCTACAACTGGTAGAAAATTCAGCAGCTCAAGTCATCAAAAGGTCCTCATCCTCCATCATATAACACTTCTACATTGGCTCCCTATCTCCCACCATGTATTATTTGTACACAAGGCTTTACACAATCTCGCTTGTCACCTCAGCCCTCTGTCCTCCTCCACACTGCCACACCTGCCTGCACTCTCAGATCAACCTCCTCGGTCCACCTCACTGTCCCCTAAGAGCAGAGCATTTACCCGCTCTGCTCCCCAGATTGGGATTTGACTCCTCCCTGACCATCGCAATACAAGCTCATTTCCCTTTTTTCAGTGCCATGGGGATGAGGCTTCATTGAAGGTACAGTGGAGTGGATTTTGGGGCAACATTAATCGATATTTGTGCTTGAAGGCTGTTGCTCAGACATTATTTCTGTGCAAACAAAAAGAGAGTTGTGTGAAAGTCAATTGCAATGTCAGCTGCAACTGCAACTAAAAAATCTGAAATAGTAGCAGACGATATAATGGCAGCATAGCTTGATGCTGCAGTTCAAAGTTCAGCATGCATATCCTTGGTCATTGATGATTCTATGTTACTGATAATGCTGCTCTCTGAGGACCATCCTGTCAGACACATACAATAGGGGAAGTCAATGCAGCGATAAAGGAGATACAGATCGTGACAATGGGTTCTCAGTCACCACAGATGTATTTGAACATAGTAAATTCTATAAATCCCCCCAAAACATCCAATTGGATCAAACTCTGTATAACACAAATAAAAACGCACTTTTTGCGCCCCAACAATGTCAATATCAATTTCAACTCGGAACACGGGACTTTTTGATCTCCTACTTGGAAAAGTGCATGAGAACACCACTTTAAGCTCGTCGGGGCACCGTCACACCAGAGCTCCAACACGGAAATTTGAATTAAAAAATCCATCATTTTTAACCTCACACATCATTTTCCCTCATCTGTTTTATGTAAATATAACAGACAGCTTAATATCGCTTCTTGTGATTTTTTCCAAAGGAAGAAATATTTTCAACTATCTATTCAACAGTCTATTCCAACCTAGACCAAGAGGATTTTGCGAGGTGGTCTGGAGGAAATAATCTGCAGATTAATGTGGACAAGAGCAGAGGTGAGGATGCACGGTGGGAACATTATCGGCAAAAATAGATTATACCAAATATGTATCCATTAAATAAATCTGCTCATTCCTGTGCCGATGTAATGGAAAAAAATGTCTCTTCCATTGGGAGAGAAAAATAGTGGTGATCTCTGCTGGTAACAGTGGGTGTGGCTTATTACCGCTCCCATTTCCTTAGAAGAGAAATACATCTGCACCATCTGCTGGTTTGTGAGATGACTGAGGAGCACAAACAGAAATCAGATTTTGTTAGCTGGAGGGCAGACCAAAATATATATGCAACAACCAGAAAAATCTCATATTCAGGTAAGAGACCCTTTAATGAGCTCCATTTAAAGCTGCAGGGCCGCAGCAATTCAGTTCGCGATTTGCTGACAGATCTCCTCTCTTTGCAGTAGAAGCCAGAGATTGTCTAAAATGACCTTAAAGAAGAGCGTGCACAAGAAAAGATTCAGAGAAATGCTTCCTCCTTTGCTGACTTCAGAAACAGCAGATTGGAAACTTCAGCCATTGTCCATGCTAATTGTAATTACATTGTAAAAAGATGAGCAGGCTAAGATATAGTGAAGGACAGTATGGTATCCTACAGGGTCTCCTGCACATTAAGCTGCTCATCTGTGAGAGCTCTTAAGACAGGGAGGATTTGACCAAGCTGTCAGAGACTATTATTGTATTTTACTCTATTTGTGTATCACAGAATCCTAATCCAATTGACTTTGAGATCGAGCTCAAATCTGT
The DNA here is from genome assembly GCA_903171835.1 of Mullus surmuletus. NCBI lineage: Eukaryota > Metazoa > Chordata > Actinopteri > Syngnathiformes > Mullidae > Mullus > Mullus surmuletus. The sequence goes on from CAESWR010000955.1 coordinate 431,291, forward strand.
GTGGCTTACAGAACATGCAGCGCTGCTCACTGGGGTTGCAAACAGCAGGTATCCTTGCATAATGTGGGTGAGTCAGATTTAGGCTATTGGTGATAGCCTTTCCCACCAAATTGCCAAATTGAACCCACAAACATTGTCTCTGGCAATGTATTCAATTTATTTGGATGACAGTGCAGTAGTTGATTCACTTGAATGTGAACTAGCATACACCTGACTGACTTGCTGACTTTCTCTTATTATCACTGTCCTCCATCTCGATACCAGTAACAACTCCTTGCTTGTTCTGATTTATCTGAAGACAACCACTGTTTCTAATCCCAAGTGAGATGGTTCCCCATCGTCATTCCTGGTTCCCCTATTTGAGATACTTGTTCTATATCATTGTATGCGGTCATTTTACTCCATCTGGGTTATTTTTTTCATAAAGGCATCTCCATCATTCCCAGGAAGCTGCCAGCCCATCAGCTGAAACATTCTGCTCAGATAGGCTTCTCAGAGGTTACTAAACCAGTTTTCTATGCCTAAAATAGCATCTTTGACCAGTTTCAATGGTGAAAAAATAACTAGAATCTCTGGAATGAAATAATGATAAAAAAAATAATGTCTCTTCTGTATTAGAAAAATCGGCCGGTAAGAAAATAATAGCACTCTGTTTAAGTCTTACTGGATGAATAAATAAATAAATAAATATGAAATAATATTAGCTAGGCCTATATGGGAAAACAGGACGTTTGGTCACCCCATGTATATTTATGTTTACCTTTTCGTTGTAAACCTGAAGCGCCGCCAGAACAACGTCTTGCTCTCCCGTTTCCATCTCTTCTATGATGCCACTTAAATCTATGTTCATCGCCATCCAGTAAACCCGATTGTTTCCGCTGAGTCAAGCAAGGAGGTGGTGGACAGTGTCTTGGTCGCTGAATGCTCAGAACCTTCAGTCGATGGCCACGTTGATGTTTGGATCCCAGCGAAAGCCGATTAACCGTGGGATGTGCGGCGGAGCAGAGATAAAGTCGACGGAGGATTTAAACGGACGGATTGAGACGGGAAGTCGAGGTAGAAAAAACATTTGGATGGGGTTGGATTTTTTTTTTTTGCTTTACATAATTAAATACAAATGCTTGAAATAAAGTGAAAATAGCTGCGCGCGCGCACACACACACACACACACACGACCTTCCCAGGATGCACGGAGGCCGTCGCACGTCCGCGATGCTCCTGAACAGTCAATGACAATCTCTGCAGGTATAAATGTATGTATATTTATCTGTTTGGCCGTCTGGTCTCGGCTCGTGTATGTTTGTTTCACCATGGATTCATGGTGCAGCACAGGAAAAACAGTTTCAGTCAGAGAAAAATGATTTAACAAATATCTAAACCTGTCATGCAAGCAGTAGTAACTGTAAGTGTAATTAATACTTATCTTTTTTTTTTCTATGGTGACACCACTCCTCGCGGCTACAATTTCGCTGTATGTCTAGTACAATGACAATGACACAATAAAAAGTCAGGACTTAAACCTTTATTGACTACCCTTGCACTAGGATTTTATAATGACAGACAAACAGGAAGTACCAAAACAAACTAGAGCATTTGGGCAGCAAGAGCAAGTGCTCAGAAAGGAAAAGATTTTAAGACTTCCTTTTAGCATTTCCTCAGCACTAGAAAAATGATTTTCCAAGATATCTCACACAGCACCTAGATGAGCTATGGTACAAAAACTCAAATGTGCAGAAATGTGCAGTGTACCACAAAGGGAGATCACCCAGTCAGGGGGGGTGGGTGGCAGAAAGTTTGAATGAAAGTGAATTGCTTTATTCTATTTCAATAATGCAGAATATCTGCTGTGTATTGATTTCTTTTTAAATGGGATCTATTCATACCTGAAAGATAGTCAAATCTCTTAGCATGATACATAGCTTCATTCATCCATCCAACAGGGAAGCCAGAGGAGGTGAAGGACGGAGAAAGAGTGGGAATCAGACAGCAGAGCACATGGCAACCTGCTGTGATGCATGACAAGCCAAGATCAACGTATGGATTAATCAAATCTACAGAAGGAACAGAGGACACACTCTGAAAACAGAGAAAATGGGAGTATATCAAGACCAACAGAGACTGAGGAATACTCATCTGTGTCACCACAGCTGATGGATAATAAAGCACAGACTACAGGAGGAGACCCTGAACCAGCTGACTCTTATCTGAAAGATACTCACCTGTGAGGGCAAGGTGTTCATTGCCAGTTGTCACAAGACAGTAAAAAAAAAAAAAAACAACCAACCTGATTCTGCATGCCATCGTCTGAATGTTGCAGCTGAAAATGAGACGTATCGGACCAGGCAATCAATTCACTCTGCATGTGTGAAGTCAGCTCAAGTTTCTTTGCTGACAGGGGTGGCACTTGGGGGGATCTTCTGCTGCTGTCGCCCATTTGACTCGGGGCTTGACACGTTGTGTATTCTGAGATGATAGTCTACATATGGTTATTGGTTATTATGGTTATTGATAGTCTGCAATGGTAATTTGAGTTACTGCTGCCTCTCTATCATCTTGAACCAGTCGGTCCATCCACCTCCCATCTCCTTCCAGCCACCTTTTTAAACATTATCTGAAAACTTTTGAGATGCTTGTATGTGGAAATCTAGCACCAACACCCATGTTATGTTCAAAGCCAGTCAAATCTCCCTTCTTCCCCGTAATGATGGTCTTAAGTCATCTTGACCATGTCTACATGCCTCAATGCATCTGCCACTTTATGCCGGAAATTACATTTTATTTGCTAAGGTGTCCTCAATTTCTTATTCATTTATTTTTATTATCTCTCTAAGCCATTTGCATTCTGTCAGTTTGGGTTGTATACATTTGGAGATCGATATATCAGTACTTTTATTTTTTTTTAAACTTTTTTTCTAAAGATATAGCAATAGATATTCAAATACTTTTTCCAACACACACATGGCTGGGTCCCTGAAAATAAAAATCACTACAAATACTTAAAATAATACAATGCAATGCATTTTCCTGTTTTTCCAGTGATGTGCAAAGAGTTTTTAGTTACTGTGAGTGGAATCATTGTACTTGTCTCGGCGCTAGTCATGAATAGAGCAACAAACAGAAATTCAGCTGCTTATTTTGGTGAAAATCACATTGTAACTCATTCATTTAACTTCATTCAGGGTGTCACCATGCATGGCTTCTGCATCAGTAAGTGAATGAATGCCAGAAAGAATGGTTGATGATGTAATATAGAATGGAAATGGCTTTGTGCAGCAATTGGATAGCATGATAGCATGATCAAAATTCTCTCCATTTACCATTTAAGGCAAGAAGTTGTAGTCCAATATTTTATTTAGGTTTTGTGAGTGTAAGTAATTTTGATGCTAACAAGCAGAGAAAATAATTGCTGCCTGGAGAGATAGAACATTCAGTGACTCTGTTGTGGAAGACCTAATGCTGTCCTTTTGTGGACATCCATGCATAAACAATCGGAATTATCTGATTAATTCCATTAAAATGATCCTGGAGCATTGATATTTAATATTTAAAAAATTACAGGAAAAATATTAAATTCAATACATAGAAATTTGGTATTAGCTTATAAAAACGTTCACTCAGGAAACTTTGCCATCATAAATATTCAAGATTCATGTTTATAAAGGGAAATATTATCCAACCTTATCAGTATTTGGCATCCTTTCTCTTGACTTGTCAAACCACATAACATCTGTGAGCATCCTCTTACCAGTTCACAATGAAAAATCACAATTATGGAGGTGCTTCGTTCCAATTCCAGGATGCTCCAGGTGACCAAGAAATTAATTAAGTAACATGTAAATTTGGGATTCCAGAGAAAAATGATCCAGTTAACAGAAATGGGAAAGAGAAGTGTATATAACTGTACAAAAACGAAGCAATTCCCCTTCCTTCATTTTGGAAATTAGCTTTTAAAGATTAATTACAATATATTACAATATTCTAAGGACAATGTGCAAATTCCAAGGGATTCATGCACACTGACTAATATTTACTAAAACCCCTTAAGTAAAATTGGGTTAATGTCAATCTATAGCTCATTCAATTTCTGATGCTGGTACAGAAAATCTAAAGTAGAAATCAAGTGGCTTTTGGGGTAAAGCTGAGGAGGACTGACAGCAGGGCGAAATGATGATGGAATTTAAATCTTGCAATTGAATGACTCAAATGTTGCAATCAAATCCAATCACCATTTGTATTTGTGAAAATGATTACATTTGTTGCAAGAGAAAGGGATTATTTGGATGTAAAAGAAAAAGTTGCAGCAACACAGATGCGTGGCATATTGGTTCTCTTGGACTCTTGCTGTAGTCAAATGAAAATGTAAGAAAAAAAAAAGTAGTAATGTAATTAGACATCTAAAGATAGATGTAACGGGTTGATGAAAACAATTAAAGACCCTGGCTCAATCCCCTCAAAGAATATCGTGTATAACCATGTGTGCCCTTTTCACACACAAAAAAACTAAAAAGAACTTAACAACATTCTGTGGCTACACATCTTAACCATGGAAATATTGGTGATAACATATTGGTTACTCATAACTATAAATTCCAGCATGCATCCTGTCACTCAAACTGCTCATTTTACTGGAAAATTGGAGATATGCCCTGGCCCTGTGTCACTAATCTAACCCAACTCACCATGACGTGTCCAGAAATTGCTCCACCATAGATCAGTGTCTTGAAAATAAATGTTGGGTCACAGATGGCCTTACAAAATGGAGACATGTTTACGTTAAGCGGTTGATAAATTGTGTTTTATTCTTCGAAAAACAGTAAAAAGCCTTCAGACTGCCTCACCCAATTATCAATACCTATTTTATAATCTTTGGCAGTCTTTTCATTGTTTAAGGTTTGTAGGATGATCACGGCTAGTGTGTCTAGCACAACATCCATGGAACATGTATCATCTGCTCACCAACCTCAAGTTATTATGGTGCATCAGAGGGTTTAGATTTTCTTAATAATATGCTCCGATTATCTTCTCTAACCCTGTGTGATTTCCATGTCCATTGTGCATCACTGTAAAAACCCAGGTGTGAACCACTTTTACCATTAAGAACACTCTAATCGTTTTTCCCTAAAAATAAATGTATGAAATTATTGAATGAGGCCCAATGTTGTAACATGCACATTCCAGCCTCTGTCTCATGGCGTGATACACGTTCCTAACAATGTTTTGTTTCTTCTCCTGACCTACACTTAACAAACTTCTGCATCTACAAAGATGCAAAGGGGAAAAAAAACAAACAAATATATGGGGATGTCAATAACAGATTTCAAATTGTTAAGAAAAATGTCTGCCATTGTTTTATATCCTCCATATAATATTTCAGTGAGAAACAATCCACACAGAACGTAAAATTTTCTTGATTACAAAAAACTTAACAGGCCACATTTAAACAGTAAGTTTGAAAATCATGACACTCAGAAATCCTTTTAACCAATTTTAAAATGCTATTTGGATTTCATGTCCCCTATTGCTGTTGGTAATCAATACCTAAACATCATCTGAGAGCCCTCAAAATTGAAAACCACTGGTGTAAAATAGATTCCTAAAAAGGAAATCTGCCCCCACTAAAGAAATGTGGCTCAGAAAAAAAAGTGCAACAAACGATGAGCTTAGGGTGCATTTAAAGTTTGACATCTCCCAGAAGGAGAGTGTTTTTGTATGGCTCTTTAGTAACAAAACATAACCATTGTCTCACTTCCTAAATAAATTAAAAAAATAAAATTAGGTCAAAGAGGTTTGTCATATTTCAATCACAGCAGCATAACACAAAAATGTACAAATTATACCTACAGCATAAGAAAATTTAAGAGAGTTTCAGTTCTAAGGAGCTACTTAGCTTAGAGATACAGACCATGGTGAGCATTTAAATATGGCAACTGTGGTGTTAAGTGTCAAGACTGTTATGCAGGGTAAAGAATCAAGCCAGTAACATCAGCTCAAGTTCACCAATCTACCATTTCATTTTGTGGTAATTCATCTAATTTTTCTGTATACATTTTTTCTTCTATAAAATATTTTACATACAATCATTTTTTTTTTCTAAAGCAACATTAGTATTTAATTTTTAGTGGCAAGATATCAGTTGCAGAACAGCTCTTAAGAACAATAGTATATAAACAACTGCAGAAGAAAGTTCTGTATCTATTTAAGTATGTCGCATTTTGCTTGAAGTTCTTTTTTTTTTTCTTTTTTTACACTTGTCTGTCAGTGATGTGCCATTGGGAATGTCGCTGGTCCTGGTGGGCGTGTTTAACTGGTGATTAATGCAGCTCCAAGGAACAGCCTCTGATGACTGGTCAAAAGAAGGCCCCTGAATGGCAGAAGAGGTTGGCCAATGACTGGAAAAAGGCATCCCCTCATGCTGGTCCATTAACAACTGGTTCTGAGGGTAGAGGCGCCTGATCAGATCTGGGGACAAATATGATTGGACAAGTTAGCCATCTGAAGAAGAGGAGCAAACGGGGAAATTCTATTGACAGTACTCTGTAGATTGCTATGTGTGGCATGTCCCATTTACGTCAGCTGAAATTTGTTTGGTTGCTACAGCATATCTCGGTCTTGTTTTGGTCATGCTCAGCAACAAGTTTTTATTCCGTCACCAGGGTATAAAATTCACTTTTTGACCTACCGGTACTTGCCAATGGCAGGTAGGTAAATTTTTTTTACCAGCCATGATATGTTTTCACCGGCCACTGAACTGTTCATAATCACAATCTTAAAGGGGCAATAAGCGGAAATCCATTATTTAAGACTGAAGGAATTAAAAAATCGCTACATGGAGAACGAGAGGTGTAATTTCATCTGGAGTATAGGATGACGTCACACACCCGCT
>CAESWR010000955.1:438193-481832 GCA_903171835.1 Mullus surmuletus
GTTGGTGGCGAGCAGAGGCAGAGGGAGGTGTGGCTAATGGCACACGTTGTTTTGGTCTACAGGCAGTGCTCAACAGCAAACCTAGCGGTGAAATGATTTCGCTTTTTGCTCCTTTAACTAACAAATTCTCTGGAAACACTGAACAACATAAAGATAATTCCTCATTGCCCACAATTTTTTTGGTAAGGAACAGCATAAGTAAATATTTCAGATACCGTTAAAAGAATCATTACATTTATTTCCAAAACTTCATGCACCGTTAAAATTATAACCAATTTCATGTCATATAACAAACATTCTTGGTCTTAGTCTTCTTCTTTGGTTTTCTAACTTCACCTCCTGCTTCTAAACATTTCTTCTTCTGTCTGACAAATGTCGAATGACGGTGGAGAGCGATGGACAAATTTAAAATTCGAAATGCAAATGCAATTACATCGCATTATATATAATAATTATAAAGCAAAGCAAATGGTGAGAGACCTAATTATTTTACCTGCCAAAACATACTTTTACACGCTAGTGGCGAGTGCAAATTTCGAACCCTGTCAGTCAAAATAAATGTATCTGTTCAGCAGGATGAATCAGATCATTGTAATAATATAATAATTATTCATTAGGCATTTAAACATAAGTTTCACCATAATTAACACAGACGAGCTGTTTTCAAAGTCCAGTATCACAGACCAGTCTAGTTTTCTAAGTTTCAGCCTGGGCTTGGTTTGAAAAGTTGCCATGTCTTTATATCCTTGTTCCATGGACCAAAGTATGGCATTTTCTCTCTCTGTAGAATGACTTTGATACTGTCACCCAGAGATTGCCAAATCAGAGCCATCAAGGCAGCAGTCGTATAATTTTGATCCTTCACCATTATACAAAGAAAGCCTGGCCGAGGTTTCTGTCATGACTAGTGTTTTTATGTAAATGCTTACAAATAAGTAAATGTCAGGTACCTGGTAAAATGCAAAGTTTGCCTCAAATTAAAATAGTTAAAAATTGTAAGCTACATTTGCAGAGACTAAATGCAAAACATTTCTATATAGAAAAACCACAGGAAGTGTGGGACAGATGCATCTTCAATGTAAGGAGCAATCAAACTTACCTGGCCTCTTCTATTGCTGAGATTTCCTCAGCTGGACCACTAGGAAGCTCCACATTGGGCCGACACTCACTGACAGAATATACAAGAGAGGCAATGTCACCATAATGTAATCCAGCTATATTACAGCATAATAAACGGTTCGGGCTATTACAAATCCTTAAAAATAAATACTGCAAATAAAGCTGCAAGCAGTGTGCGACCTTGCGCCCCGCTTCTGACCAGTCTAGGCGCAAGTCTGACATCCTCCAATGCTCTGCATTGTCACTGCAGGTGGAATTTGGAGTCTGTGCTCGTCGTGGTCGTGTATAAAACAAAATTATTCCTAGGACAGAGGACTAAACTAAGATCATTCAAAATCTATTGGAAAAATGGCCAATAGTATTAAATATTGTATTGAGTAAAAAGACTCCAGCAAATATTGCATATTTTTTTATACAATAGCCCAAATTATCGACACACTGATTGAACCATACATTCATACAACACGAATTAGGATTGGGAGCTGTTTGTAACACAACACAACAAGAATTTTGCCTTAGGGATGTTCCCAGTGTATAAAATAATTGCTTACATCACTCTTGGCAAGACGTTTAATTTTGCTGGTACTGAAGTCCTCTATACCCCCCAGACATTGCATTTTTGATTTTAAGATGTTTCAAAAAATGTATAAAACCTGGAGCGGCGGTGGGAGGAGTATTTTTGTGGGTATTTCATATTTGGACATTATCTGCTCAAAAGTGCAAACTGGTACCTCAGTCTTTGGTGAATTTCTTAATAGACTTACCATCCACATAAGAAAATTATCAAAGGGATAGTTCAGACATTAGATGCAGTACACAGCTCTCTCCTCTCCCTCAGTAAACCACAATTGTTCAAACTTTGGCTTTGTGGCCATATGTAGCTCATACAACCCCACTTCAAAAAGACTGAACTACCCTTTAACATAGCTTAACGATTCCCCAAAGAAAGCAGAGCAATAGAGTTTTAAAATCTATTTCTTAATTCTGATTTCACTTTTGCAAATGTACTGACATTTTTGTGAGTAGACTTCACTGTAATTATTTGGGTACTACGGGTTCACGCCACTACAAGATTATGCATGTGCCTTCTGAAATCCCAAAGGAGGTTCGGGACTCAACAATGTCACCCACCCGCAGTTTTTGAATTTTCATTTCTGAATAAGGTATCCCTGAACTACTGCTGACAGCATGTTGATAATGAGGAGTCGCCCTCACAGTAAGAACACTGAGAATTACCAGGCACATTGAGATTAAAAATGTAATGGAGACTACTGATGCTATTGGCAGTGCTGAATAATACAAAGTTCATTTGTGCTTTTCCAGAGAAGTTGGTTCTGACCCTGTTTTTTGACAGCAGCTTGCAGCTGAGCTGTTGATGCTTGTCCTCTCCAAATCCTGAATTTCTCCTTTTGTGAAGTTCTCTGAAGAAGCACTCGTCTCTTCATCACTGGAATAAGGACAGACAAACATTAACACCATATGCTGTGCTTTGTGACAACCCGCTTTCCACAGAAAAACCTTAACAATACATTCAGATGTAAACAATGTGGCATGCAAAAATAGACAAAAGCACAGTAAATGAAAGATGAGGGTTTAAAAATGGGTACACTATGCAGAAACAATGTACAGCAAATATAAAAAGGTCAACTATTGTTGCATTCTTTCCTCCTATATTAAAATTACAATAGTGGCAGCCACGACCACAAGACATTGTAAATATATATAAACGCACTTGTATAAATCTTTTCTATGTGCAAGTGAGCCAGCTTTAATTCTATAGTGCACTTCATACCCAGGTGCAATTCAATGTGCTTACACAAAACAATTTGACAGTTAATTGGACAGTAAAAAGGAAATAATCACAACAAAAACAACAACAAAGTACAGAAAAATAGCAAGAAAAAGTTTAAGATAGAAAATGTGAGTGCAGCATTAAATAATGATTGGCATTATAAATATTGGAACAGCATAAAATGAAAATGAAAGACTCAAGTTTAAGGTGCTTTACAAGAGCTCAATCATAGTGTATCAAGAGGAATAAGGGATTTTAGTCTGCGCTCTGGACTTTGACCTGAGTCAGTCAATCTTATAGCCCAACTGGGTTTATACTCTATTAATGTCATTTATGTATTCTGGACTTAAGCCATTCGGTGATTAGCCAACCAACAGCAGAACTTTAAAATCTATTCTATATCTGGGACCCAATGAAAAGAACTGGGGTAGCATGCTCCAATGTCTTTGTTCTAATCAGAACTCAAACTACAGCATTCTGAATGAGCTTCTATTAGGGGGGGGGGGGGGTCCAGTCATAAGGCTGTTGCAGTAGTTGAGTCGACAGGAGATGAAGTAGCTTTTAATGGTTTGTTTGGGACATAAAACCCTTCAATCTGGATATGTTCTTAAGCTGATAAAAGGCTGTTTTGACGATCAATGAATCAATGAGTGCTGAAGATCAGGCAGGCAGGTCAGACGCCAGCACGCAAGCACTGACGCACGCACATTGGCAGTGTGTTTAAAAACATAAGCGTCAAAATCTACGAAATAGCTTACATTTTCACAACAGCAAATGCACCGGGAACACTGCTTATTGTCTGCATTTTTCTTTACACACTCAAACATTTACCGAATAAACGGGAAATACTTAGAAAGATTAGGCTTTCCTATCAATCCCTGAACTAATATTTAACTGTATAGCCACAGTTTCTGACAACTGCCTCACAGCTCTGTTGCTGTGTTGCATGGAGTCGACCAACTTCTGACATCCGTGTACTCCAGCCCTGGAGAATTGGACTTATTACACAATTCCTCTGCACTTCTCAGTTTTGCCTTTGAAAAAGCAGTGTGTGTTTTATAAGCACTTAGAAAACATGTTTGGTGAACACACATGCAAAATGGACATAACAAACACAAGAAATAGATATCAAAAATCAAAATTTGGCAAGAAAAGTTGGTGGCTGACGTGACAAAAAGACTACATCACTGCTGCAGATTGATCTCTGATTGGCTGTACATACCAATAAGATTTCAACACCCTGAAGAAGACCACACCCACAATGCACAGCAAAAGAGAGAGGGGAAGCTCAGCATGAAAGAGTCGCTCAGGTTGTTAAGACAATTATTTACACATACAAACAGTATAAAGATTGAAATATAATGGATATGTTTTTGAGACAGGAGGCATGTGCCTTGTGAATGTATACCCTTTCCATACCAATTGTTTGATTTTTAATTTTTTTAATCAAATTGGTCACCGCAGCTGGGTTCATGTTTCAGTTCTGTAATGGGGAGGGCGACAGCTCAAAATCAAAATAATTTACATAGCAAGCAATTTGGTTCGCAGTTGAATTCAGTGTCAGCAGAATCTGTAGTCCTAATACTTTTTCTGGGACCTACAATTCTAGTCCTGCAAGTGACCAAGCAATCTGAAAAGTCAACATTTTCGATAGTGTCATGTGCTTGTACTACTATAATGCAAGCAAGAGAGACAGAGACAAGAAAACACTAATGGTGGCATAGCAAAGCTACACATCTGAATACAGAATGACAAGAAATAAATTGAGACTCATTTTCAATTGATGCAGGAAATGCAGAGCTTTGTAATTAATGTGACAAACTGGCCATGTACATCTTATGCTAAATGAAAGCTTCCTGAACTCAGATGTCTGAGACATGCATCTTACATAGACTGTGTAAGAATGTTTTCATATGTGAAAAAGGTTACCAATACGAAACCAAAAAGGTAAAAGCTGATGACACACCTCATGCATCTTAAACACATCCAGTATATTTTTGAAAGCAATGCAGTATCAACAAGCGGACAGAAGGGCTTTTTTCAACTTTTTAACAGGACAGGCTACAATTTGAAGTAATGCTCTGATATTATCTCAATGTCTATTAATTTCTTTTTAATGGTGGGAAAGTAACCCAGCACCTGAACCTACATAAATCCCATTTCTGTTGTCAATGTCATTTTATTACACATTGTATTTTTTGTCAGTGAACATGTAAAATGTTTACATTTAGAGTCCCTCACACAGATCTCACAGATCACAAGTTAATCTTGGTAACAATTCCATGTGTTAAAATTACTTGCTGGTCAGGATCCCATTTTTAAAGGAAATTCAATGATCCTTAGGAAGAAGGGCACTATTAAAGAGACAGAGCTCAGGAATCTTTTTATTTTGGTAAAAACTGTTGTTCATGTTACCAACAGTTAATTGATAGTCTAATTATGTTTTGTTTTTTGGGGATTTTGCTCATTTCTCCATTTTCTTATTCTACAATGATAAATTAAGCAATTTATCTTTGCCAACTTGACTGCAAAGAGCAGTGCTATGTTGAGTTGATTCAGCAGAAGTGTAGGCAGTACACATGGTCAACTACTGTATAATTCATCAATAGTGCCCGATTGGGGAGTCTTGCAGTAAGATTTTTTTCTGTATGTCAATATTATAAATAGCTCTAACAAAGTGGCTGGGGGAACAGCGCTTGGGTCAGCTGATCTTGTGCAAAGAAACATTTATTTGGGTGTGCTGAACAAAATGATAATGAATAAGCTCTCATCTCTATGAAGGTTATGCGAAGACTGAAAAGACAGCAACAAATTATTGTAATGAATCAGCATAAGGCAAATTTGTGTCTGGTTGTCTAGCATTAAAAGGAAACAGCAGTTTTATCATCACCATCGTTTCATCCTGCGCTTCCTCGACAGCTATGCAAACATGTGCATGCTGCAATACACCATTTATGTATCACAAATAGAAGTAGTTTTCATGGGTGTTTTAACTCGTCAGGTATGACAACAATGGAATCCAATAACAAAAATGACAATATAAATCAATGAGCAACAAGAAAATAACATGATTCAACTATCAACTATGGTCAAGTATTCTCCTAGGTTTTGTTAGGACCAAAATTTCAAGTAATGACATTGAGCGATTGAAATAGTTTTGATTTTAATACATTTCAATATCTTTGTCTCACCTTTTGAAAACAGCTGTCTCAGTCTTGGCATCTACTGTAAGGCTGACAGTTTCTTTCATGGAACCATTGATGACTGTCTCTGTGATGCTCCGTTGTTCATTACAGATAACTTCTTCATTCAATTTGGTTTGCACACAATCTTGATGGGATGTGAAGGAAGGAGTAGCTGAACTGGTGCCCAAGCAGCCTTCATATTCTCCTGGAAGGGAGGAAGGTAACAAATCTGACTAAGGTCCAGGTAGTGTACAACTGTTTCAATAAAACCCATCGATACAGTGAAGAGACGAAATTATATGAGTTGTCTATTTCTCAGCACGTGGCCCCTAGTATGTGTGAAGTTACATAGTTAAGGTAGCAGTGGGTGGACACTTTTTTCTTAGTTAATATTAAGTACATTACAATTAAAGCCTTCAGATATATATAATAACTCCTACGATTAAAATAGGGCTATGGCGGGGTTTCTATCAATATTTCAGGGAGCCATGATAACATGGATGTGCTTATGTCAATATGATTGTGCATGTGTAAATGTCTCACCTTCTGACTGCACAGGTGCATTCACCCCTAGAGGATCCACAGTGTCTATGCCAGTTTCCATAGCAACTGGAGAGTTGCACCTCAGTGGATCTTTGGGACTGAGAGAAGAATGTCTATTTCAACCCTTTTTATTCAATATGAAAATAGCTAAAAATCCCCCAAAATCATTTGCTGCAAATGCAGACACATTAGCAGACAATGAATGAATGACTGAATGTAAGAATATCTTACCTGACTGGGGAGAAGTTGGAGAAATCAGCCCAACCTGTTTCAGAGCTGGAGGCAGCAGTAGATGAGCTCCATGCTGCCTCAGGAAGGACTTCAGTCGGAGACGGTGCCAAACAGGAGGAGGCAGCCTCGTTGTTGGGACTCGAGACAAGGACTGTGGCGGTACCAGTGTCCATGGGAACATCATCAAAGTTGGCTGTCCACACAGGTCCTAAGTATATCATAAAATATAAATCAAATAAAAGAGTAGGCATATTTTTTTCATATTAATTAAATAAACATACAGCTATTGGATTACCATCAGCACAGGGATAACAAGAAATATTGTAAATTTACATTAAGAACAACATCAATACTAATATTATCAAAGGATTAAATAAACATAAATATGCTTATTTCTGTGCAAAGCGGGTCCTTAATTGAATTAATCTTTTAATCACTTTACTCCATTTGTTTTGGGGTATGAATATGTTGCACTCTGAAATATACCAACCTGTGTCAACCTCCATTCTGTCATCAGCACTGGGATTTGAATCTTCAAACACATTTTTCCCATCCTCCTCCTCAGAGTCCGTGCTTTCCTCACTGTCTGTGCTGCCTGAACTCCTGACATGAACAAATGAATAAAATGCTTAGTTAATTGATTTAACCACATTAATCCCCCAAGGGGGGAACTGGTTTGCCACAAGGCCAGCATATAATAGAAAGACAACAATCCAAGTATTGAACAAAATTAAAAGGATGATAGACTCTGGATATACACAAGTCCCGAAAACGGGGTTGGAAAAACATGTAATTATGAGATATGCCATAACCAAATGAATTAATAACTAAATCTAGAATAGAGAAAAAAAGAGAAAATCTGACAGGTCAGCAACTCTCTTTAAGGGGCCTGGTTGCTGTCGCAACAAAGGACCTCCTGAACCTCTCTGTGAAGCATTAAAGTAGCATCTACTTCTGGTAAAAAAAAGTTTTAACGATCAGGCAGCCTCACATTTACCAGGCCTTTACTCATTATGGGGATGTCACTTCCTGTATTTTCAAAACAAAATCAATAATGAGCTACTTTGTCTTCAAATGGAAATTGTCACATCATCCTAAAAACCTTTTGAGAGGACAGTAGGTAATTGTGAAAAACGTCCTTTAAAACACATCCTTAAAATCTTAAATTGCAATAGTGTGTGTAAGTGTGTGTGTGTGTCTTAGGGATACAAAGGTACGCTACAGGTAGCCCACGGTACAGTCCTTACGTTGGTTTTCGGGCCATGGTTTCGGTACATGTTTTGTGCATTTTTTTCCTCCAGAATTATATTCTAAGTTTGCTTGTCAGCAAAAACGGAATATCACAGTTGGAACAAATGAAAAAAATAAAAACTGTACTGAATAAAAAACAATTTCTGTGCCGAACAATATAACACTGAATAACATAACACATTCTCCTTGAATCGCCTACTTGTGTACAATAGCATAAAATAGGTCGAAGAATTTAAACAATATGCAAACAAAAAACACTGTTTTCTGTTGCCATCTGAATGAAGGATTACAAATGTTCCTGTCCCAGAATTGACCCCAGAATGTCATTACATTTGGTCATCTTGTAGCAGTTCATGACTCTCCTATGGTCTTGAGTCTCCTCCAAGATAGACATTTATGCCAATATTGACTTACCATAAAATTAGATTTATTGTTATTGAGATTGCTCTTGTGGGTTCTGTTGGGCCTTGTTATTATGAACACTATATATTATTTTCAAAGCAATTAGTAACTCTGTTATGAAAGGTGTGTACATCATAATAATCACTGAAAGAAAAAAGAAAAGTATCTTAAAAAATCTAAATGGTATCATATTACCCATACCAGAAACCTTTAAACAGGGACTCACTGCCCCAAAAATTATTTTTAACAGAAAATGTATTTGCCACAGCACCCAGATAACATTCCGAGCTAAACCCGTAGAAGAAAATGTAGGATGTGTGTACTTGAGTGTGTACTTGACTGATTAAATACTAAATAAATGATTAAATAATAAAAATCATCAATGCTAAAAGCATTTCATTCAACCACTGTGCCCAGGTGGGTATGTTCAGCAATGGTTTATGTGCAATTATCTTACCTTGGACGTCTTTGGGCCTCTGGTGCAAATGTGACATCTTTTTCGTCCCAGATTTCCTCCTCGTCTGAACCAGCATCTTCAAATTGCTGAATTTTCTCTTTACAGCGTGCCTCAAACAAAGCTATATTTGCCTGTGAAAACACAAATGGTCCTGATACTTAGAACACAATATATGCATGCAAACAACATTTCAGTTCCACCCTACACTGTCATGACAGACAGATTAACAGTATCAACATATCGTCATATGACGCCATATACACCGGTTTGCCTTGAGTGTGTGAGTAGTATACTACATTTGAGTGCACACATAGTGTGAACATACTTTGCGTATATGGTGTGTAAAGTGAGCGATTCAGAACATTGCATGTGTCTTTATAACTCTGTCACGCAGTCATTATACAAAGTTTATTTTTTCCACATCTTGATTAAATAAAAGATTGTAGTCAAGGTCACTAGAGCTCAAAAGGTCAAAGTTGTTTTTGCTACTAACCTCATCACTGCTACAAAAATAAGTATGAGTTATAGACATGAGGAGAAAATGCTCCTGCTTTGGTGGAAGTTTGTGCTCTGCAAGTTGTTCTAGTTCAATATCTAGATAACATGTTACTTTGTGGCATCTATTTCAAAATGAGCAGTGCCATCAGAAAACATAAAACTTGGTACAATTAAAACACAATTTCATGAGAATTTATTATCTTCTGGAATAAAGATAAATAGCAATGTACTTACACTTTCATTTGTATTCAGTGTAAAATTGATGTCTGATATTCTATCAAAGGGAATACTGCAATGTTGAAGAGAACAGAAATTAATTTTGTTCAGCATGACAACAGAGGAGCAAAGGGTCTAGCATATACTTGTAACACTTCAAATGCTATCATAGAAAACATCGATGTAGTCCAGAGGAGAAGAAATGTTTTTCTTTGCCAGTTTTCTTTAGATGTGTATACTTTGCTGTATGCTGGCTACAAAGAGAACAAGTCAAAATGAAGACAACACATACAACCAATTTAGTAGTGATCCAAAACAGACCTGGCCAAGTTGTATGACCCCTATTACCTATTCAAGGATTGAGACGCTATGATTTGACAAAAAAAGAGATTTGGGCAATTGTTGTCCGATATATTACATCAACTACAGTCAGGATGAATGGATTTCGATGGCATGTTTCTATTGTATTTCAAGCTAAATTACTAAAAATAGGCATTAGATGGTTACTAATTAGCCTAGCTAATATACCTTCCATTTTTAAGTGTCATGGACGATACAGCTAATAACTTCCTTCTTGACTATTCTACAACTCTTTTCATCACCCAATTAGTTGCTCATGCTTATGCTAAAATGTATGGTGACCCGCCTGGGTCAAGACAGGAGTTGGTGGGACTTTGAGACCATGAAAGTGATAATTCACCTTGATATGGGTATTTAGGCCACTTTTTGCCTTTACATACTCACAATCACAATATCTGCAAACCACAAAAAAAATTAAGGCAATTACAAAATGTCTGCTGCCATGGCTTCAGGAATAGGGCAGACACACAATAAAATTGTAGTTGTTGGTGTAAACCACAGTAGCACTTTCTAATCATTAGTGTCTAGGGGGGTGTATTGGCAAGAATCTGGCGATACATATCCCGATACAGTGGTGGTGATACGATATACTGAGATACTATAAGCAAGGCGATATATTGCGATTTTTCCCCTCAAAACCTGAGGCATCACGAGATCTTTTTGTCTAGTGAGAGGAGAGGAGTGGAAGGAGGGGGAAAGCCAAATGGCTGAGTCTGCTGCAAACTAGTGGTTGGAGGCATACATAAAACACATAACCACTGTCACCAAGAAAACAGCTTTACTGTATCCCATCATGAAATATTGCGATATTTTGGTGTATCGATAATCATCTTTCACCTTTATTAGGGTCTGTAGCAGCTTTAAAATTAAAATAAATTAATTGATAAATGAACATTCAACTGAAGAGAATCTATGTAATAGTATTCATCTGCTTTTTAAACCATCTCAGGGCCATACTGTAAACTTGACAAGCAATCTGCAAAACAAGTTGTAGTCACTTATAAGGGTTATCCACCCAGATTGTGACATGTGTACCATACAAAAAGCTAGTTGGATTTGTTGCAATATACAGTGCATTTTATATCAATTTCTTCATCTTACAAAAGGACGCACTGCAATAAATATATTCAGTGAAATGTAGGTAATGCAGTATTCCAAATGCTTTGAGGACTGATTTGGGTAGAAAGACGTGAACTTGGCATGTCAGTTGCTCTGGGGGGATGAAAGTGTACTTTTTTGTTTAGAAATTTGTTAAGACTAACTAATCACTTCATCGATTAATGCACAAGAGTGGCCAAGTTATACTTCTCTTCAATATGTACATTTGGAAAAGATCATGTTTTATGCTATTTATGTGATCAGCTGTAATGTCTTAATTCGCCGATCAAATCAATGACTTCATTGTCGTGTTAAAAGTTTCTGCAGATGCTCCCACTGCATTGTTTTATCTCTCTCATTTACCCGGAAGAAGTTCCACACCACCGGCATGTTTGTTTGAATCAGACAGCTAGTTTTGAGCTTTGACATATCCAGTTCACTGGTGACAGAGCGGACCAGAACCGGAACCTCTCAGCAGCTGATCAGCCAGCCGCCGGTTAATGCACAACATCGTTGCTATTCAAACTTGTTCAGACGACCGACAAAGCGGCTGCTTCCCGTTATCAGACGTGAATGCTTTGATCTTTTTGTCTGTTCCGTCCTTTTTTGATAAATCAGTCACGTAAAAGCTGCCTCGGAAGAGGAGCTAAGGTCCAGCTAAGGTCCGGTGCCCAGCACCGCCAGATCACGGGGTCGTCTCTGCTCCATGTGGCAGAAAGCGCCGCTGGAAGCGGCACCCGGACCAGGAAAAGTGGCTGTGTTTCCCCAGGCTATGAGTTTCCGGAGGCTCCGTCAGACATCCAGACGCTGCCGTGTGCACCGCGGAGGATGACGTGACGGACATCCACCTTTTTGGATGCTCCTACAGTAACATGAGGGTCTCTACATGGAGAAATGCTGCCAGCGCCTCCTTATTTGTGTTCAGCAGACGTATGTTTATAACTGCGTTCTTTGTTTATTTCCTGTGTTCAGCGCTTTAGCGTGATGACGTACGAGAGAGGAAAAGAAAAAAGGCACGCAGCTCTCACTGCCCATGACTGCTGGCAGTGTGAAAGCATCCTACTGCAGAGTAAAGGCGGGTCGATCGTGGTTACAAAATCGCACACCGACACGTTAATTTCAATGTGTAAGCGGCATTTGTGACATGACGGAAAATAACGTTTTTTTTTTAATCTTGAATGATTAGCTGTCAGATTCAAACAAAAATAACTTGATGGTCTGGGACTTCGAAGTGTCCGAGACAGATAAAATTCGAGGTACTTGCAATCTGTGCACACTACAGAACCTCGTGGGGAAGCATCATTGATGTTTCTGTCTCTGTCAGTTTGGGGCCTGGCAAAGATTGTTAAACATTGGCAAAAATGCTTGAGAATACCTTTGTTGATACTCAGTAAACAGTACATAAGTATATACAGTAAATAAACAAGTTATTCGAATAGACATATTGCTCCCTCATGTAATCGGATCGGCGATCAGTATATTTAAACAGTGATTGGTCCCAAAAATCCTGATTGTGTAAAGCCTAGTTAAAAATTACAATAGAAAACATAGTGTAATATATATTACAACATGGCTTTATTAAGATAGTTATTTAACTAAATTTTATTTTATCATCTTTAATGTCTGGTATCATTATATATACATTACATATATATTATATCATATTGTGTTTCATTGCAAAATTAGGAGGGCAAATTATGTCATGCAGGATATGTACTCACTCAACAACATCGTCCTGATCAGCAAACTCTTCATCATTGAAGCCGAACTGCTCAATAAAATTGGACGTCATTTGTTGCATCTGATAATCAGAAAAGGCCTGGCAAAATCCAGGACCAACGATAATGATATAGTCTTGGCTATACACAAAGTTGGTAGTTACTTGCAGTACAGAAAATAGCACATACATAAATTGTTAAAGTAAGTTTTAAATGTTCAGGTTAAGCAGATTAATAAGTAAAAGTAAAATCAGATACCAAAATGTTTTGTCACTTGTTTAAAAAAATGATTAAAGTTGTTTCCTTTATCGAGCATGGTTAGTAAATTAATTAGAAGTTGACTGACAGATTTATAGATATATTCCTACTGTTAGACAACAACAATACACATTAAATATATACAAGCTGAGTCCAAGCTAAAAAGGTTAAAAACAGAACTAGAAATCAAAGTTCTGAATGGGTTTCATCTTGGAAATCTAAAGGCCTGTAAGTCATGATAAATTGGATTTCAATCCACTTCAGCAGAATGAATTCATGTTACAGTAATTGGATCAGTGAATGTTTTTGATTTGAGAATTTTCAATCAGATATTTCTGAATCTCTCTCAGAATCAACTTTTGGTCATTGCGGTTTACCAATGGGCTTGTGCAATGTTTTGCTCAAAGGTTTTTCAAAGAGTTTAATTCAAACAGGCCTGTCTCTTATGGTGATTCAGATCACACTGTAAGACAATGAATGGAGTTTAGGTGCATAAAAGCAAAAAAAACAAACATCTATTGCAGATCATAGCAGCAACTGACTACCCAGATAGGAGTAGTAAGTAAGTAGTAACAAGATACATTTCCATGGTAACTCCTGTAGCCTGCTAAATTCAGCCAGGATAACTAGAAAATCTTGACTTAATCTGTTGTCTTAATTTTTTGCAACAGCACCGGGGATAGCTAAACCCCATCTTAGATTATTGTGGTCTTAGTAAAAGGCTCAATATATAACCATCCATTTATACATAAAGTGTAACTTAAATTGCAATACAACAAAAGGTCTATTAACGTAACGTGAGGTTGGTCTATGTGGCTATGGGTCTGTGGTTTATGTATGTCTGTGTTTGGGTCTTACTTGTTGTAGGGAGGAGTCCTGATGAAAGCCACTGTCTTTAAAGTCTACCTCATCATCACTTGAAGAATGTATGTGGTGTGTGTTCACCTGCACACAGAAAAGAAAAGAAACACAGCTCACTGGTTAATCTAAGAGTGACATTTTGAAATTATATTTAGTGAATAATGACACTGTGTAAAATGTAGATAGAAACAGAATAGGTGATTTGCATTTTGCCTTTCCAAAAATAATCATGGCAGACATTAACGTTGTCTGCCTCTGGTGCCGCTAACTTTAATAACAACTTTCATTTGATGCCTGTATGATTGCAGAGCTTGTACCAACTCACCAGGTCGACAGTGTTTCTCTTGTTTGTGTCAGCCAGCTGCCCAGAGATGAAGGTCTCCCATTTCTCTCTGTCATCCTCTGAAAGTTCTGTGCAAAACACAGTTCACAGGAAGTCAGTATCTTGTCATTTTAACTTAATATCTCATATCTTACCATATGAAGACCACAAACCTAAGAGCAAAGTAAAGCCATAGAAAGATTCTCCCATGTAACTATGTATGTCAATGGTAAGACTTTAGACGACTGGTGCATAAATAATCATAATCAAACCTTTATGCATTGGATAATTAATACTAAATTAATGCATCATTCATGATAAACTAATGCATGAGTAATTTGTGAAGTAATGTCAAATGTGTTAACACCAAATTACAAATGAAATATGGCTCTGTAATGAGGATTATGTCAATGAGGATTAGGCCTCTCCTCCCACTCACACCAAACCTCATTTTCCTTAGGAACTGAAACTGATAGCTTTACCATTTTCACCCAAAAAAAAAAAAAACACATCTTGTACCAGGTAACAATTTTTTAGTCCAGTCTCTACCCTGGTTCCATAGGGGCCAAGTAGGTACGATATAGTGATGTAGAGTCCCGTCTCACAAAGAAGTGTCACTACATTGTTATGTCATCAATGAACAGCACACACGGAACATATTCATAGCTGAGAAATAAATGTCAGAGTCAAGAGCCATGATCAAACACACCATTCGCAACTCTCAACTGCTGCTGGGTTCACACCGAACGGGATAATTGCGACAATAATACATAGATTGATGCATGGTTTCGCGTCCGACGGGGTTGATCTTGGCCCGCTCTGATCACATTTCTCTTCTTCCTTCTAAAAGCAGCAGGCTCATATTTTGCTTTATTCCTAGTACTATAAACTTGCTTAATTTGCACTGAGCCTTCATTTTTGTATTGTCTGCATTGCCCTACGCACTTTTAAAGATCCTATATTTACAGACACTCTTTACAGACAGCTAGATCTTAACCATTTTATTTCCTGGTTATTTCGCTATTTCAATTGTCTCATGTCAATAGTGTAACTTGCCCAATTTATTTTCTATTTCTATGCACTACTTAAAGACCAAAATTTCCCCTCCAGGGAAAGAGCTGAACCGAAGTTTATCTACTGTGATTTCATATATATCAAGGACCTAATAGTAAATCATTTGTGATGTGTGATATTGCCAGATTATAAAATAAATATTACTTCATAAATAACTCAAGAATTATCCTTTACTTATGCATTACTTAAAAGCATTAATTAATGATATGTGTGCATCACCATTAGAGTCTTAAGAGTCAAATGCATAACTGAGATAAAGTGATGAAATAAATTGTAAGAATAGATGGGTTGGAGTCTTACCAGAGAAGAGCTTTTGTATCTGAGGTCCATTAGGGCCTTTGTCACAGTTATGAACTATTGAGTTCGCTATTCTGGTGAGGTGGCCCATGTATCCTCGTCGTCGACCACCTTCCGCTCTAAAAAGACCAAAAAACAACAACATTCAATTGAAGACACACAGTGGACCCATCTGTTTCTTTATAAATAAGTATGTCCCAGTTGTATTGCCTGCTCCATTACCATTGCAACATGATACTAAATTAGAATAACCTTATGAAATTCTTTCCCAAAATATATATAACAATACTTACTGTTCTTTCTCATTGGAGCTCCAGGCATCCACAATCCTCTGAATCAACTGGCACTTTTGAAACAACTGATGAAAATAAACACAAACGCATATCACGAGTTGAGAGTAACTAATTTGGTTGTCCTACTATGCTACAACACAATGTTTATGCCTTCATGCTACCATACAAGCATTTTCTTCCCCTTATAATTTCCCTGCTACTTACAAGGCAAGTGTGAGATAAGGCAAGATATGTGCTAGAAACCCCTTAATAGCTGTGCTAAACTAAAACAAAATAGAGGGGCCCCATGGTCGGTGGCTACAAATATATTTATCACTTTTATGAAGGCCTCCAATGAAAGCCTTCCTCAAAAGGTGTGACACATATTCCCTACATTTGAGAAGAACTGATGCCCTAAACACAACATTTTCATCTTACGTGTTTAATAAGGATGCATTCCTTTGCATTCTCCTGCTCTGTCTCTGGATGGATATCCCTGGGGGCAGGGGGCATAGCCAAAATCATGGCTGTGCATATCTCTACTTGAATGTGAAGGAAGTTGTTCCAGATGTATTTGAAATACATGTCCTGCAGAGCAAAGAAAGTATAGGTAAACATAACTTCTACTGGTAATAGTTTAATCCACAGAGGGGGCTTTAAAACCACACATTTCTACCATCCTTTGGGTTAGGCAACTTGTGGAAGGTTAGAAGACTTGTCAAAATGATATAGAATAACGTCACTGCTGGAGTTACACACACCATAAACACACATCAAATAATGAAATGATGGTGTAAAATACAGCTGCCACAATGATGGCTGCTTATTTTTGGTCCACTCCAGTGGTGTCCCCAAACAATACCGAATGCAAGTGGTCTAGGGCTGCAACAATATGTTGATGCAACAGAGAGCATACATGGTGCTACAGACAAACATACAAAACATTATTTTATTATACAGTGGTTTATACAAAAACAACCACGCTCTGATCAACCACCCCAGGTCCAGGCAAAGGTTGTAGAGCCTTTAAAATTTGTTTTCTGAGAGAAATATATAGCTATGTAGCTATGACACCTTTTTCCCCCAAAAGGAAAATCTTATTGTGTATTGTTTACAGAGGTCCTTTTTGTGTAATTTTCAATGTAATTATTGTCGTTATCCCAAACTGCCATGTGACCGTGCGAGACAAGTGTACTCACGAATATGACTCCCAGAGTGTTGAGATGAATGACTTCTCTGTTAATAGTCTGTGTGTTGCTCTGCAACAGACTGGCCACAAGTCTGACTACATTGAGCCTGGTGTTGCCCACAGGAGGGTCCAGCACCCCCCATGTTGTCTTCATTGTATTCTTCTGTTGAGATAATTATTTTGTACATACACAATCAACAACTGAACAAACAACATTACAGAGGTTGTGTTCTGCATCAATCCATCCATAGCAATGACAACACTAACTTCTATTCTCTTATGAATCCTTATTAGATTAGATAGTCCTTTATTCATCCCTCAGTGGGGAAATTGACATTGTATACAGCAGCCATACATACAGCCAGACATACATACAACAAACACATTCACACATACACACAGAATGCAATAAAAAATAAAAATAAATAAATAGAAAAATAAATAGAAAAAGAAGCAGTGCAAAAGAACAAATGGGTATGGATTTGAATGTGAAATGGCTCGAGTATTTTTCCTGAGTGAATTGCACTCAGTGCAGTCAGTTCAATCAAATGCACCAACCCACATGGAGACAGTGTTTATAAAGATTCTACTTTTTTCACAGTCATCATTAAGTGTGTACCTGGCAGAGGCAATCACTAGCTTCCGCTCACCAAGCACAACTAAATGATACACTTACTGTATCGTCATCATCATCTTCCTCATTATTATATTTATGCACATTTAACTTTGTCTAACCTTACAACCACAACTTGTTTACACTGAACAGCTGATGTGGAGCATTCTAGTGCAGTAGATGCAGTTGTGCATTCGGAGGAATACACACGTTTTATGGTTATTGACAAATATAACAGCTATTGTCAAACATGTGAAATGATGCAATAGTTTGAGATGGGACTGCTTGTCGACCGCAAAAATCTGCTTGTAATCTGGCCCTATCTAGTTCAATGTAAGGTTGGTCTTTGTTCATAAACTGGAGGAGAGCAGAAAGCTGATATTGTAAATATCATTGTTAGATTGGCCACACACTAAGCAATTTTAAGCCAGATTCTTTGCCCGATTAGATCCTCCCGACGATCGGGGGCCATGGCCGCAAAAAAGTCCGACCTTGCAATCACCTGGTACTATTTTTCATCCCTTCATATATCTTTGTTTCCATCTGCTGAAAGAGAGAAGACGCATCTCAGTGGTCTCCTTCCGACCATGTAAATGCCATAAAACAGCTGATGATGGTGGAAAATAGTGTCAGGTGAGAGGTCATACTCTTTTGTGGCAAAGAATTTGTGATGCAAATGGCTTACACTTTTGAGTTCATACTTTCACTTTCGTGTGACCCCAGCAACTAAATGGAACTACTTACTGCAACACTGAAACCAGGCCAGAACTACGCTCAGGTGAAAAGTCACTGCTGATGAACACCACTGATGGTGAGGATGTCATACAACTATCCCTTTAAGGATCAAACATGTTTGATATATTTAAGATTCCTAGTTGGGCTGCTTCCTCCAGCAGCCAATGAGAAAGAATGGGATGTTGTAATGTGATCTGGTGTCCGTCCTTGCGCTTCTTTTAAACGTAGCAGCAGATATTTGCCAGTTGCCGAGGAGGTGTCAAAAAACAAAATATTAATTTCTTACTGTGCTTCTTACTCTGCTCATGAATCACATGTGTGTATGTCAGTGTTTCTATTGTATCAGCTGACATCAGGTGGACCTGCCGCTGCCTGGATTCAGTGAGTCCTCCAATGTGTAGGCAAATGCGCTGTTGTGGTGCGAGTGTGGAGCTGCGCACCAAAGGCATGCACTGGCGTAAGAACAGCATGGAGCCCACAGAATCACAACCTCAAAAATTGGTACCATAAACTAAGGTGTGCTCTCACAGTCTGCTGGTCTGGTGTGTGTGATCAGATAACTTTAAGACTAAGAATCCGGTGGAATAGTTCTAATGTCTGTGGTCTTCCACTGTTTTAAATCACCTAAGATTCTAAAATCCTCTATAGTGTGCACAGCGTTAGGAGTTATAAGAGATTTATACTGTATCCCCCACTTGAAAAAACAGTGGACTATCCCTTTAAGGTAGTATATTGTTCAGTATGGGCTTGCCATTTGTCTTGAAACCATTCATAGCACCCCGTTTTAGGCTCATTTGCCTGATCATCCTGGGACTTAAAGCTTCTGTGGGAACCTCGACATCAATAGGCCCGTGGAACCTTTTAGTCCCGAAAAGAAGGTTGCTGGGATATTTTAGTGGAAAAGCAATATAAGTGGATATTGGTGCCAAAAACTAAGAATGGCCGTTCACAAGAAAGGAACAGATGCAGAAAACATGGCAATTACAATGACAATCACTGGCAAGGATGTATAAAACATACTTAAAGCCATCTCTGTGGTATTTACCTTTGGGGGTTCCAGTAGCAACTGGTGAAAGTCTTTGAGTCGTGGTCTCACTGCCTCAAGTATGCTGTGGTTGACTAAGAATGAAGGGTGGGTCATCCCAGGAGGGCACTCCATATGACCTTCAAATCTATGAGAGAATTAGCCTCTTAGCTGTTATTTACTTCAAATATGAATTAATTTGTGCCCAGACTTGGTATATTCAACTAGAAAAACAATATTATTTAAGATATGTTTCCTTCAAATAACATTTCAATTTTGTGTCCGTCCATAACTTCACAAAGTAGCTAAGAATGATGTGCCTCAAAAGCCAAATGAATTAATTCAATGCAATGCAATGCAATTCAATTCAATTATATTATATTTCTATATGGCCAAATCATAATAACAGCTGTATCTGGACAGTTAAGCATGCACTTAGGTGAAGGAAAAATATCTTTAATGGAAGAGCTCAATGTACATACGCTGGTCTCCTTGTCTCAAACAATGTGAGTAGGATCTGGATAACACTGACAATTGCAGATTCATTCTTCTCCTTGTCAAAGATATTTGTAAGCAGCTGCTCCACAGTCTCCTGTCTGAAAAAGATAGACAGACATGATAAACCCCTTACATTTTCTACATCAACAGTTTGAGGATTGTTTTTTTTGTTGTTTTTTTTAGTTCAAGTGCCTTTCATTAAATAAACAAATACAAGCAAGTTGTAGTGACTGTCCTACTTGAAAATCCCTGCCTAGGCATCTTGGAAAACACACATGCTTTACATTAATTAATGTATACTTTTCAAGTGTGGCCAGTAATGGGTCAGGCTCTAAGCAACCCTGGACCTGGAACATCTGGTCTCTGCTCAATCTGATGATCTCGCACAGGGACTGTGATGCATTGGAGTGTCTCTGTAAAAAAACAACATAAAAACAGGTTAAAAAAAAAAAAAAAAAGGAACTGATACACTTCTGGATACAGGCTAAATATATTCTTATTAGTGCATTCCATCAGCAGTGATTCTCTGAAAGGGTCTACATACAATATATCCAACATTTTACCACTATTGCTGTGAGCAACAGCATTTTTGGACTGAGCAGCACTCCCCAATCAATTGTATCATTATTGAATATAATCATTAGGTTCCTCCATCTCCAGCTACTCTAAAAATGTGATAGTGGCCTCCTACCTTTTAACCTGGGTTCAATTTAGACATCATTTCGGCCAACAAACAAACTGTCAAAGCTCTACTGGCAGCATATTATCTTCCACATGTCTTTAATAGACACTACTTGATGAACGCAAGAACAATAAGAAAATTGTGTAAGCAATTAGTAAGCAACTTTTCCCTTTCTAAAATGCATTTTTTGTAGGTGAATTCAAGCCAGGTATTTTGTGTGTAGCTCATCCCACTGATTTTTTTTTTAGGCCTCTCCCTTGGCCAAAGGAGTTTTTGCTTCTATGCATTTAAATGTTTCACCATGTTCAGGCTTTTCTACTCTTAAAAATGTTGGGTGATTCCAGATGACTTTAGGAGGTAGAGCTTAAGGACGTCTTTGCATGTTTCATGCTGTGTCATGTCAGATCGTTAATTAAGCTCATTACACTAATACTCATCTTGCAAAAATATTTGACAGTGCCTCCTCTGTGTGTCCAATGGCAACAGGTTGCAGTTAAGCTCACACACATTTTGGAGCTTTCACCCTTTGAATACTGCTCCTAATGCCTTGACTGTTTTGGTCTATTCCACTTACTGTATCATCATTTCCTAATATTCCCAACCTTGCTGGGCAGGAGGTTAATAGTGTTAAGTTGGAATCCTTCAGTCTATTCATACACATTGGATTAAGGAGGTTATCTTAAATTGGAAAAAGAAAAAAAAAAAAGTTTATGGTGGAAGAATATTTTTTTATCATGCTCATGTAAAACCTGTTCTATTATGATGCTTTCTGACTGAACTCTTTTACTCTGTGGTTGAACCCTCTCTGCAAAAGAAGAGAGTTGTGCAACACACTACCATGTGTGCCATCTGCCCATCCACTGTAAAACAAAGGCATATCTACGTTGAATGGTCAGGATGGTCCTGGTAACTATTAGAGGCAGAGGTAGTGAGCATGGGAAGGTTGCATGATCGATATATGTTAATGACCTTTCTTTAATTGAATTATAAGTCTCCTGTGTGGTGTGTATAAGCGGACTTCAGCCAATGACTGCCTGAGAGCCACTGTTCAGTGTTTTTCCATTTCTGCAGAAATTGAAGATATCTTTCAGAGCTTTAGTTGAGCAATGAGTATAAGTGTGCTTTCATTGACTGTCTAAACAAAAGTCCACGACACTAACCCTGTCAGATCATTTCTGCATCTTAATTATCTTGCACACATACAGTAAAGAGCAAAGTTCGCCCAACATACACATCTAATATCAAGTACAACACTGCAAGCCATAATAGTATACGATATCAATTATCCACTAATATAATACAATAGTAAAAAAACAGTGGCATATCTGTCATACCTGTTAACAGGACAAGTCAGTCCTCCTTGAACAGATTAGAGTGATGTGCTGAACCATGTTTTTAAAATCTTATATAAATATAAAAAGTACATCAATTAATTTAAATACATTTAGTTTATTATTATGTTACATTAGAGTTATTACGTCTTAGATGAACAATTCAATAAACCATGTGGGAAAAAATGAATTAAAACACTAAGTGTGCTAATTTGCTTTTATCTGCTTCCTACCCGCTAACTGCATGTAGGATTTCCTCTACATTTAATCATATAAATTTGTCTGCCAACAAGGCCACCTACCACACCTGCAGGATTTTGTAGACAAAATATTATATACCCCATTGTTTTATGCAGTGATGGTCTCAAAAAAACAGGGTTGTGTAGGAAATCACACGAGACAATACTTCCTTGAAGTTGTGAAGATGCATGTAGAGCAACGGTATCTAATTCAATTGATTTTATAGAACGCCTCTTCATAAACAATTTGTCACTAGGCTCTTAAAAAAGTGCATGTCTAGACAATGCTCCGCAAAAGTTGTATATGAAGTTGTGTATTAGTTGTGTATTAACAGAGACTCAACATGTATCAGTGACATCCTTAGTGTCTTGTGATGCATTACTTATCACATTAATTCACACTGATCCAGGGCGCCAACATGTGCCACAGCCATATCTGTAGGATTTTTGCAGGTGCACAATAAGTCCCTTTTTTATAGTGACGATAGAAAGCCCACACACCAACAGAACTTCCCGGAACCTTCAACTTGAAACACTATCAGGCCTCAGTGATTCTATGTGTGAATTATGAATGTTCTATGATTCTATGTACAGAATCCCAGTCTTCCATCACAGTGCTTTCATTTTGGAGTTGTTTTGTGGAAATACATGCAGAGCACCAGCTACATGATCAGTGTTTTGTAACATCCATTAGATGTACATAGACTGCCTGTTTGAAAGAAAAACAACCATTTTGGAAAGACAGTAGTGGCACAGCAATGGAAAAAAATCATTGAGAAACACTATAAACATTGTCAAAATATTCAGGATTCATGGGGAAGTAAACCAGCATGTGAAACTCACATCCTCATCTTGACAAGGCTGCACTATATCCACCAGCCTCTGAATCACCTTCTCCTCATTCAACCACTGAAAGAAAACAGACAGCAAAATGTATTTAGGTTGACCAAGGAATTATCTTGGCAATCTCCATCACATTGGAGTAATATGTTCTTTTTCTATATGGGTTATTGGCAACAGTAGGGGTGGACGGCATAAAGAGTAAAACTAACACTGTTAGAGATGTTCCCCAAGATATGGATTTTGACTACAGTAGGTGTTGTCATCATCCACCTGTGTGGATTCCGTCCACTGAGAGCTGACAGCTTTTGGCTGCTGATAAGAGTTTGACAGATGCCAGTGGAGTCACCAGAAAGTGAAAAAACACGAGTGATTTTTCCCCAAGCAGCAGTTGTAAAGTAAATCTAGCCATAGTTAGCTCTGCGGCTGGCAGCCAATTGTCTGGTGTAATGAATACATTTGAGCTTCAAAGATAAATCATGATATACATTTTGGGTCATACCATCCAGCCTTAGCAACAGTGAGGAACCTAAACAACTGGGGATGCTATGGAATAACACAAACAGTGGAGTATTCTTCGGTAACCGGGAGCACACATTTAAAATCGTTGATAGTGTTGTTTCACTACTCACATTAAGGACATCCAGTCTCAACTGTTGTGGTTCGATGCAGGTGAGCATTCTGAGCAGCAGATCCATGATGGCAGATGTCCCAATGTGTTTGATCATCAGGTCGACAAAGTCCTCCCTTTTGCGCAGAAAATTCACTATCTATGCACACAGACCACAGACATCAAGCTACAACACATACTCTTTCAATAAATCATTCTGCAGTAGTTAATTTGTTCAATGTCTGCTAATGGGCATTCGGTCCCAATAACTTTATCAAATTTTAATTTCACCAAACTTAAAGTCCAGTCGCCCATTTTGAATGCAAAGATATGTTACCTGGGTGACTTGAGCACCAAATCTATACAAGCGGACGCATAACATCACTGTCTAAAATGTAGCACTTGACCTCATATCACTGCTTTACCTGTTCCGGCTTCCGTCCTATCAGAATGGAAAATACTTTGGAGAAAAAGCTTGCTAGAAGTGGATTGAGGGGTGAGTCATTCTGAAGGAAGCCATACAGTTTCATCAGAAGTTTTTCATCTTCCCCCAGGCGGTCATTGATTTGGCTTACATCTGAAGTAAGCAGCTCACATGATATGTTGGGATATCTGGAGGGGGAAAAAAAGGCTTTTCAAGATGATGGCAAGGCTTGGGGGTAGAATGGCTGGCTAGTAAAAGTAGGTTACACAGGTTATAGATATTATATTGCAGTGTATGAAATTGCAATACTCACCATATCACAATTTTTTTTTTTTATAAATGGCATTAATATGTTATTTTTAAGTATTATGATAATGTTGTATCGCATTGCCTCTGGTCATTGCCATCCCTCCGTATAATCCTCCATATTCCAAATATTCAAATAAAATATGAGGTTATTGATTGCACCATGGTAAATGTGCTTTATCTCTATGGTGCCTTTTCATACCTGAAAGGTACTCATTGCTTTTACACAATACATTGCTTCATTTTTTTCCCCTTTTACACTCACACACTGATGGTGGAGGCTGCTGTGCAAGGGTGTCAACCTACTCATGAGAAGCAATTAGGGGTTCAGCATCTTACCCAGACACTTTGACATGACCTGAACCAGATCCAACCAGTAACCCTCCAGTTACAAGATGGCTGCTCTACAGACTGAGCCTACCGACCGATTTTATCAGATTTTTCTCTGGAAGACGCTTTTTGATTTTTTACACTGCCACAGCTGAGAGCAGTGAAAGAACGCTTACAGCAGATTGCAATTTTGTCATAAACACAAAGATATTTTTAATCCAACACAGAGTTAAGTCCTCCTCATTAGGAGTATATAGATTTAATTTTCTCTTACTTGTATTTAACCTTCTCTTCAACATCTGTATTAGGTTCCTGTGTGATGAAGGTGACTAGGTCCTCCATGCACTGTGGTCTGAGAAGGAAATCCACCAGTTTGTGGTTCTGGGCCTTGCATTCTTGCAGGACGTCATCTTCATCCATCACCTCCAACAGTGTGACATCCTCCTTCTCTAGCAGTGTGTCAATATGTGAAGTGGTGTGAAGATCAAATTTCCAAAACATGTTGGCTCTGAAAAAGAATGAGAGCAAAATTAGCATTCCTTTTTTGACAATAAAAAGGATAAATGAACATTATATATCATTATATAAGCTCTTTGAAGTCCAGACAGCAAGATTTCATGGAAGGTATTCTAGTCCTTGGCAGTTGTGGCTCAAGCTAGTGGTATTGACTGTGTCCTGTTAAAGTTAATATAACTTGGTGGTTGTATTTTTATTTCAGGATGCATAGATATATCAGCTCAATATTGGTATTGGTTGAAGTGTGGTCATATTCATTGATTGAATCAGCCAATGTTAATCTGTCTCCTTCATTTGCATTAGGCAGATCTACTATCCTGTACTGCTTTTTGCTGCTGCACCTCCAGTATTTGGTGTAGGTTTTTTAATCTGTTTTAACAGCATATCAAGTCGCTAGGTTCATCCGATATTAGTCAATGTTTTATTATGAAAAATAATACTTTATACTGAAAAATAAATTTGTTTAAAAAAATGCTGTCGATTGCAAAAGGGAAAATCAGAAATGGGAAAAAAATGGTATTGGCCTCTTTCAAATTGTACTGGCTCTCCTATACGCGGCTTTCAGCAGGTTTTCCACTGAAAATAAAATACCAGGTACTAGATCAAACTTTTTGTGCCTGCACTACCCTGGTTTTTCTTGTAGTATGAAATATGAGAAAAGGCTTGATAAAGTCATATTACTCAAACAGAAAACAATAGCAACAGTATGAGAAAAACTGACCCATTGACTGAAACAATTTATCAGTTCATTTTCTGTACATTTATATTGACTATTACTTTTGTTGGTTTCAAGTTATTTCAGTGAGTATTGTGGGTTTTAGTTTATTTACTTTCTAGCAGGTCAAACTGAAAAGGGAAAAACATTACATCAATTATTAAAATAATGGTGAGAATAATAGACTGCTGAAATAAACCATCAATTTAGAATATACAGTACATGCATACATACATATGTGTATATATACACATACATAAATCCATATATATATATACACATACATACACACACACACATACACATATATATATATATATACATACATACATATATGTATGTATATATGGAAAAAACGTGGTCAGATAGCAGAGCCTAGAAGAGAAGATGCTAGTGTGGTGTAGCTCCATGTAACTCAGCGTTCAGAGGAGAGAGACTCTCAGAGGTGTGTTCCAACAAAAACATTAAATCAAGAAAAAAAAATTCTTAAGCCTTGCGCCTTGAGTCAACATTGGTTAGATATTACAACTCAAGTGAAATCTTCCCCTTTCTTTAGGTCTTACATGCTGTGCGCTTACAGCAATCTCATGGTAAAATATTGTATAGCCCTTTAAGTTTACCCATGTACTTATATTCAGACGCACTATCAATTTGCTAAGAAAAAAAAAAAGAACTAAGCCAATCGATTTTTATTAAAGAACTAATTTACTGTCTCAGTACAGACCTTATAACTAAATCCTTAACTTCCAGTGTTAGTACACCAAGAGTGAACAAATAATGATATATATACACACAGTATAGTTGCATTTTAAATGCTAAATTAATTGCACTATTTTGTAAGATGACAACAGCAGAGTGCCACATACTGATACATTACAAATTGGAAAGCAAGACCTTTTTCACAAGGTTTGGGCAGAGCAATGTGAAACCACTCCATCTGATTTGTTAGACATAACAAATCCAGCCAATACACACAAAAGACTTAAGTGGTGCTTCAGCCATACATTGAGCTTCTGATTGACACATGCAACATCTGGCTTATGCTGGTGCACTACACCTGCGATTTACAAAAAAAAGTGATTAAAATTACATATTAAAAAAGGCATGCGTTGCATTCTTATGCAAGACTTCAAGCCACACAAGCAAGATGTGGGGGTGCCGCTTCCAACGGGAAAACATTCCACAACACATGGAGATGGAATATGACTGATCGGAAAGAGGTGGTGCACTCCAGTTGTGGCAAAATCAGAGACCTGTTGTTTTTTTTTCTATGAACCAATTATGTGCCACTGGTCACAATTTATATGTATGACCTGACACCACAGTAGCATCATTTCAACAACGCACTTATCCACTCGTGCGTCAAGTGTCTATTTTGGATGTCCAAGTTTCCTAATGAGTGCCCCCACTTTTATCAAGCAGTGCAGCCTGAAATAAGTAATTGATTTGACCCACAGTGGACCGATCGTGTATTATAAATCGCGGGCTACAAAAATAAACAGATTTTCATGGATAGGCAGTGCACATGAGGATTAGGGATTGTCATTGTGGCACTAGCATTGCGCCTTAGACCATTTCAGTGAAACTTGAAACAATTTCCTTTTTCCCCTCGTAAGATGGCTCTGTTCAGGATCCCTGGGACCTTTTTTGTGTATATTTGCACAAACCTGGAATTAATCATGTGCAGTAAATCCATTCTGCATTAGTCAATATTTTGTTAAAATCCATTGAACACTGAATTAAAAATGATTTATCAAAAGAAAAAATCTTGTTATAAACGCTTACTGAAATAATATTCTGAGAGTGCAAATCAGTTTGGGAAAAAAATGGTATTGTTCAATACAGACCCTTTAAAAATTATATATATAAAAATGTGGTATTAGTATAGTGCTGTCTCAGTATTTGTAATTAATTTTACGTCAAATTCATTCACAGCAGACATGTTGGTTTCAAATTTTGGTTATTCAGGGTTCCTACAGCTTAAGGCAAGCTAAATTCAAGATTTTTTTAGGACTTCAAATCCACTTGAGGTAAAATTTAAGACCAATGACACACTCAACACAAATGAAAAAAATCAATGTCTCATGAACTGCAATCCCACATATCTGGACTGGACATGATATTGATGATCTCACACCAACAGCGGACATGAAGATCCCGTTTTGTTTTCATGGTCTGGTTGAGGCTCTCATCAAAAATGAAAATAAACGCGTCCATGTCTGCATCCGAAACAACCTGCTCTGAAATGTACAGGGCTAATCCAAAGTGACTTATGTAGTCCTTGTCGGAACCATGAGAAACAAACAAGGGGCAGATTTCAGAGTCTGAGAACATTGCAAGGAATAAGTCTCCAACTCCCTCATTTGATTTGGATGATTTGTATGTTGTAGACCTGCTCTCATGATTGCATGTCATTACTGCTATTTGGCAAGTTATTCTTAAAAAATAAACCGTCACCTATTATTTATCGATTCCGAAACTACTTGCAATCATAAAATCATTATTTTTAGAGTGGTCAATTCAATGCCTTTTAAAACGCAACAAGAATGCATACAAAATCAATGTAAAGATGGTACAATAAGCAACACACTTTACCACATTGTGACAATAGCTTTAAGTTCAAATGTTTGAAATTTTCTTGCAACAAGCCCTACTGAAGCCAAAGTGCTTAAGCAATGCAACACTTATTTATTTGTACCACAAGTACCATCTCTTCAAGAGACGGTAAAAACAAACATTAGAAATTATGTATCGCATACCTCCTCCTGTGTTCCATGTATTGTCTGAGAGTATACCCTCAATAACTGGATCTCACTGGTTAGTCACTCTTAAAAAGTGTATCCTGACAAAAATCCCAATCACATTTGTATCTGTAGTGAAGAATACTTCAAAAATAGAAGGTGACCAAGCCCTCACCACTGTACCACTTGCATTGCTACAGATATAGGTGGTATAACAACATAGTTACTTCGGAAAAACAGCCCAAGCCATTATAAAGACAGTAATACACTTCATATGCAGTAATACGGGTTAAGACATGGAAATTACACACGAAGCAGTTCAGTGTAACAAATGAGCTAATGCAGTCAAACAAAAACGTATATAATCACGAGTTTGATTCTCGCGTATCAGCCAGGTCTTGACCTCGCCAGCAGAAGTGAGTGAAAAAAAGGTATCTTTATTTAGTTAGACGGAACCACGGCGATGTTTGGCTACTGACTGAGATGTGCGCAAACATATCCACTCTCATTTCCGGTACCGTGCTCATTCACCAACGCTCATAATTGGTGTCAAAGTGTTTCTATTAAGACAGAACACACACAACCCCTGGGGGGGAAAACCTGGCTGAACACACCGGCTAACGCTGCTAGCCGCTGCTAGCTATTGTTGGCTAACACTGGGATGTAATGGCTTACTCGATCGAGTTCTCGCGGTGGTCGAACGCTAAGATAATTGTTTTCAACCGTTAACGTGGTGCGCCTTGAAGCTAGTTCTGTAATGTATCGAAACTTACACTTTACGTGTGATACACAAAAACGGTTCGTGCTAGCTAGCTAACGTTAGCCAACTGTCAATAAACTGCTGGGTAATCGTCTTGCACCGACCATTTGGAGTGCCTAGCAACTGTACCTACCGACAGACAACGACAACGACGAGTCTCTCGCATGCAGATTATCTTGCCATCAGCCCCAAGCCTTTCTATATCCAACAAAAGAGTGAAAGAATCTGGTAGAAAGAAAGCCGTTCAAAACTGATCCTGTCAGGCGCGAAAAGGAAGAACATCAGTGATGACTTTTCAAGATGGCGGTTCCGTCAACTCCATCAGCCCCTTCCCCCACCACTGCTATTGCGTCTGTCACTCAAGCGCTCATGTCCACGCCATTGGCTGCTACTCAGCTCTCGAAATACTCCCTGAGATTTGATTGGCTATTAAACTTGCCATTCCTTAAATGTTTCATATGAGCGGTACACATTGTACAAATACCAAATGGTCGATTTTATTTTTGCTTGCGGAACTGATATAAATTTGTTGTGATAAAACCAACTTCATATGAGTTTTCAATAAGTATTTTTGCTTTGAATTAATTTAGGTGGGATTGGGACGACGATTCAACCTTAACCCCACCCGCACATTTTTACCATAGATATAAATCGAACATACTCGCACATGAGCGGACGCCCCTCACTCTCTGAAAAACGCCCCTTGGCTTACAGACGCTACTTGACTCACAGTAGACGAAAATCACTTGAAATGCATTATGTGAATTGAATTAGGATGAAAGGGAACACGAGAAAATTCAAGCAAATGCACAGAGCACAGTTCCGCAGTGATATTGACTTTTTTTTCAACCGATTCGATTCATCTTTGATGTGTATCCATGGCATATGATGCATTAGGTGGTACAGTGATCAGACCATAATCGAGACCAGAGAATGTAATCACTGACAGGTTGACTGATTGAATTGGCATAGCTGTCCAGGCAATGCGACTATATAAGTAAAAGCTGTGTTGGAGCCATGAATGAGTTTATTCTCATAAATTGTGAATGGTAATTTTGTGTTTATATCTTGGGTTAGTTTTGGTGGTTATATTTTGCTAATATTTTCTGTTTATTTTTGCGATCACAGTAATGAGGTCACAGGGATAGGGGCGAGCTGATAACAAAGGAAAGAGGGTGGGCACACAGGAGGCCGTATTATTTTTTCTATAATTTTGTGCACGTTCCATAAGTTGTTCTATTTATTCAATAAAATCCATAAACTTATTTTTTGATCTAAGCGAACTTATTTTTGGTACAGCGCGTCAGACAAGCAGCAATTCCCTACCCTCAGCCTCTTGCCGACTTTTTATCTTTTTGTTCCGGAATAGTCGCTACAAGCTGTATATTTACTGTAGTAGTACTTTACTGTAATAATCACATTAGGTTTTGGTTCAAAATAAGTAAAAAGGGTGAAACTGTGAAACTTAGTGATTAGTTCATCGTATTTAAATTCACTTTGATGTGTCTTGATTGTTTTACTTCTATCAGGCTGCATCAGGCTGTGAACTGATAGTGCTATTTTATATGGGTTAAAAATAACAAAAAAAGAAAATTAATTGCTTACATATGATAATTAGTATTTACAAAAAAACGCAAGAGTTGCTACTTGCTAACTGCCTATAATGAGCAATTCTGACTTGTGGGATGATAGAATTGACTTCTTAAGTGAGAAATTATGCAGAATTTTGCTCCCCTTCTTTATAGAAGCACCCTTCTATCTCATGGGCACTATCAAGATATTAGTAAATTCAGCCTTTATTGCATGCCAGTATATAGTATATGTCTCTGCTGCCATCTTCTGGCTCTGAAATTCTGACAGTTTCAAAAATGTCCTGGGTTGCTACTGTTTGTTCAATAATGACAACAGGTTCATAAATCCTCATCATTTATTAGTGACAGCAAATTCACATCATTGTTGTGAGGTGTCTGTGCGACTTGGCTTACCGGCTTTTGTTATAGTCAATAGGCTACTTAGTAAGTTTGCTGCTCATGTTTTTTGTTGCATATGATCTGGTTCATTCATTGTATCACCAGTAAGGAAATTCAAGCTTGCGTGTCATTGTTGGGCGACTAGGAGGCTGACAATTCCCCAGAGGGCAGTGATCCTGTTCTTGCACTGATCTTTTCTTTTCTTTTTCTTTTATTACACTAGTTCTTTTTATCTTTATTCTTATCTTATTGTATTCTGTGTGTATGTGTGAATGTGTTTGTTGTATGTACGGCTGCTGTATACAATGTTCATTTCCCCACTGAGGGATAAATAAAGGACTATCTAATCTAATTCATTTCCTGTGATAGCTCCCTTGGTAATGGGTCGAGGTATGGCATCTTAATATTTGTCATAAATTGTTGGGTTGTTTCTTGGGTTGTCAACATGTAATGTGACATTATTTTCACACTTTTAATTAATTACATGGGCTGAATTTTACAATTTTAAATAGCTTTAATAATAACTCTTTGGTCATTTGTGTTTTATCATGTGATGAATTACTTAGCATCGGTGGTTTAAATGTGGAATCCATGCTCATTAAGTTGTTTTGTTTTCCTTTATAAAAATATTGATTGTGATAGATATGTGAAATGAAATTATTGATTCTGTATATTTGTGTTAACCTTCCTTTTTTCTTTCATTCTGTAGCTACTTGTACTTTTCAAGGTACATGTGCAATAAAAATGTAAGCACCTCCGTCTAATCCTTGGTGCCAAGGGCAGGCTACATAGTTGAAATAGTTATATTTATATATTCATTCAACCGTACCTAATTGAACCAGAATTGGACACAGAAGTAGAAGTAGAGGTTCCCGTTCCCGAACATGTTCAGATTCTGCGGCTGTAGCAGGACGTTTCAGAAATGGTTGGTTAAGTTTTTCCTAAATCTCTTATGTTGTTCATATGTGTTGTTTCAGTTACTACTATTTAACTAACGCTAGCTCCAGCTAATAGTAAGGCTCATCTTATCTGGGGGGCTGGTCGACAGCAGCCTCAACTACAGCCGGCTGGAGTGGACAGAGACTTCCACGTCACAAGTTTCCAGCACACAGTGGGCAAAAATGGAGAAAGCAAATAAATGAGGTGACAGAAGTTTTTCATTTTTGGACTTCATACTCATGCTACGTTGACACATATGACTGTTAGAAAACCTTCAGAACATGAATTTGACTCGGAAGGTGACCTTTAAGCCTTGTTCACACTACACGATTTTAGGTGTCAGCGAGGTCGGCGACTCGCTCTCCCCCAAATCGGGGTGAGGCACGAATCTGCTCGGCGCAAAACTGGACATCAAGCCTGCCAGATATCCAGTCGGGTCGTAGTGACGTAGAAAGAGCTATAGCCAATGAACGTGGACATGGGTGTTGCGGCAAAATACGGAAGTGAAAAGGAGCAGTACTGCGGCTGCCGCAGAGCATAGCAGCTGCGGCAAACAACAACAACATATGGTAGCGCACAAGCGACCTGGAGGGCTGCGTTCTGCTCCGTGTCCATGTTTGCAATGAAAAGCTCACGTGCTGCGGTCACGTATTTCCTGTGTCAGTCCTTGTTTGGAGACTGGTAGGGCAGTTGGCCACACCCACAGACGGAGAGAATCGCGTGGTGTGAACGCTCCCGTCGCCGACTAGTCATGAAGACTCCCGACCAGAGACAGAGGCCGATTCTCAATACCCATACTTGTCTCTACTCCCATCCTCGCGAACTTGTGATACGTCATCAGTCGGTGCCCAAGTAGGATTCCAATCCTCAAGTTGGCATCTGACCAAGTAGAGACCAAATCCCCGGATGTCAACTTGATCCGTCCCGATCCTCCCACTTTACCGAGTCTGCTCTGGAGCTAACTCTCGCAGACTTTACACAGCAAATTACCCAGAATGCTTTTCACCGCGAGGTGGGGACGTCATTGAGTAGGCCGCTGTTCCAATAGCAGAACTACCGTCCTCCCGTCCTCCCAGGCTCGGTAGTCTCTACTTGCGTCGACAACTTGCAAGTCTGAACTACCAAGGGGGCGAGTCTGTGCTTCCTAAGTTCGGGTATTGAGAATCGGCCTTGCAGACTTTTCACAGCAAATTACCCAGAATGCTTTTCACCGCGAGATGGTGACATCATTGAATATGCTGCTGTTCCAATAGCAGAGCTACGTGCAAGTCTGAACTACCAAGGAGGCAAGTCCGTGCTTCACAAGTTCAGGTATTGCGAATCGGCCAGAGAGTCATGTGGTGTGAACGGCCCGACGTGTCGTCGACACCAAAAATCATGTAATGTGAACAGGTTTTAATGTGCACATGCACAGCCACAGTGCCCCTTTTTTGTCCCCATCTCTCTCTCTGGTATTTCAGGACTTCAGGAGTGCACTCCCGACGCAGGCTCCGCGAGTGCACTCCTGGAGCACTCTCCCGGAAGCACCCTCATTCAGGTGGATCGACTGGCGAAATGGTGTGGTGTACCCTCCGGGCGATTTCCTGGTTGCATCACCAAATGCCGCCTCCCAGCCCTACGTCCTGGAATCCCCCAAACCAGACCAGCGAGATGTGCGCGTTACGAGCGACGGGAGTAAAAGACCGAGAGAGAAGGAAATAAGAAATAACCGTCAAAGGATCATTATGGATCCGTATGGATCCGTGAACCGTTCGCTCACTGAGAAATAACTTTGAGAGAGAATTGAATGAACAAATAAACACATTGGTTAATTTCTGTAGAAAATACAACAGAAAACAGCCCACAATGAAGCGCACGTGTGAGGAACCACATCGAGGAATTACTGATTGTATTTTTAAACCATCAAGAAGAAGACTAGGAAAAAACAACAAGTTTGTTGAAAATGTGAGCCTGATGAAGCTGAAACTGGTGAGAGTGAAGAAGACGTTGAGACGTGAAGAGAGTCGCTCTGGAATGTAGAAACACAAGAAAAGATCCCTCAGTTTGCCACCCATTGCTGCGTGTACCCTTTTTGTTTTTTGTTTTTTATGTTTTTATTACATTTGCTTTCGAAATTAATTCTCGTAGCTCGCTTATTTCGCGTGTCTGGTTTGGGGGGTTCCGTGATGTAGGGCTGGGGGGGGGGGGGCATTCATAACAGAAGAGGAATATCACCCTTAGAAGAAGTCACGTTGCACACTCCGATACAGTAGGTGGCGATATGCTCCTTTAATGACACGTTTGCAACCAGCCAATAAATAGAGGAAACAGACGACGACATCAACAGCAACAACACCAGCCCTGACAGGAGCCTCCATGACCGGCTGATCGCTGCCCGCCGCCCGCCGACCGCTGTCTGCTGTCTGCTGCCTGGCGATGTAGCGCCAACATCGTTTTCTACGATCCTCCTTTGAGACTTTTCAGGCGTTTTCTGTTGCGTTTAGCGGGAAACATGCAGGAAAGATTGATTGAAATCGGCTTTGTCGAACAAATACACGGTCTGAATTTTGTGCCGAGAAAAAATGGAACACACCGAGGCAACGACACCGCCCTGAGCGACTTCACAGGTACGGCCGTGTTTCGTCTCCAGTCCTCAGAAACATCCCCGACGGACACACAGGGGATGTCGCTGAGTGCCGAGTTCTCAAACTAACACGGTCGAATGTCCCACAGTACTGTAGCTTAAGACCACGACAGATAAACTCCTCCAAACAAGTCCGGAAAGGTTATTTCAGTCAATCCTCTCTCCCCTTTAATGATACCAGTCGGTGTTGTGTTTGATACCGTTGGAAAGGCTGATTGATCACCTTTACAATGAGGTACAGCTTGTAAGCATCGTGCATTCGTGGATTCGCAACACAGACAAACATGTGGGTAACTTCCCACAAAAATGTGCCTGTAACGCTTCCAAACTCTTTGGGAGTAGTTCCCTTTAGAATTTGACAATAAGTTGCAACGACTCAAGAAGCCAGTTTTATGAAAACAACCTGATCTCGACGTTCACTCTCATACACTGCATATGCACACTTTTGATGAATTCGGGCAATTTGAGTGTAAACCCAGTCAGTGGTGGTACGATGTTGTGGCGTGTGTTACAGTAACAGGCTGTGTTACTCTGAGCACAGAGGTGAAGCCAGGATAAGGATCAGAGAAGAGCAGCAGTTTGACTGAAGTCCTCCAATGGATGTATGACTCCTCCAAACCAAGTCACATTTGACATTTTCACGTGATTGTAATGTTTTTTTTCAGTGTTAAACTGAACCAGGGACTATGTAACTATGACTATGATGGAGTGTGTTATCATGCTAGCGGCCTCCACTTTGGGAACCACTGATCTAAACGGAAGTCAGTAAAGATGTCAAACACATCTTGTTAGTTAGTGCTGGACACTATGACCAAAAATGTATATTATGGTATTATGATGGTTTCCCTGTATACAAAAAAGGACTACAGTACTCTTACTTTTACTGTATGAAAAGAAATGTTTCAGGGCGATAGTGTTTAAGCTGGCCACATAGTTAGGTGTACCTTGATTGCAGTGGACTCCATGCAGACTTCTATGGTTCCATGTATTTTCTGCACAGCAATTAGGCGATTAAATCGTGTCTGGCGCGTGAGCCTCACAGAGCTGCTGTAAACAGCTACATTAGCTAAGTAAAGTTAGATATTTGTAATTCTATATGTCCTATGATTATATATTGTAAATATCTTACAAAGTCAATATACCACCCAGCCATGATTTAATCAGCATGAATTCATGTGACTTCATAATGGTTTGTTTTTTGTCCAGAGATGTGGTACGGGATATTTCTTTGGGCAGCAGTTTCCTCTCTGCTCTTCCACCTGCCTGCAGCATTGCTGTCTCTCACCACTCTGCGTCAGCACAAATTGGCACGGTTTATGCCCATTGCCATTGTCCTCATGGGCATAGTCGGACCAGTTTGTGGAGGAGTCCTGACCAGTAAGTGTCTCTCTCTTTCTACTTTGAAGATGATTTGTCAACTTTATTTGACCTTAGAAATGAGTGGATGCCTCTTAAAATGGTTTTACCAATTGATCTATTTTTTGTTTTGCTAGGACCTAGCTTCATTTCACAGCTACTAGCTTTAAAAAAAAAATGTTTTACAATTATTTTTGGAAAGGCTTTAGGCCACATTTTCAATAGTGTATCAATCAGGGGCCCCAGGACAAAGTTAGTAGGCCCCTGTTGACCGTTTTACCTTGGTTGCTGGAGCTGTCTTCTTCTAGTCATTGCAAGAACGTCCACTAAGCATGTCTCAGAATCGGCCCTCCATTCCACAAAAAAATGTGCCAGGTCTATTTTTGACTGTAGCTGCATCAATTTTCAGCATACATATCCAGTGTAGAGGCATAGAAATCACATAAAATGGCAAATCTGGACTGTAAACAAAGCTGTCAGATGACAAAGTTCTTGTGCTGGAAAAAAAACGTCGCTGTTGAACTGAAATTGACTAAAACTCCAACAACCGATTGTTCACTATGGGTGCACTGATATTATGTGTCTTCTGGTTGAAGCTTCATACATTTTGATAAGGTCCACTGTCACCAAAACTCTGCATTTGAACTAATACTAAAACTCTGAATTTAAGACAGCTTCTTATTTCCTGTCTGTGATTATTGGACACTGATTGATCCAGGTGTATATGTTACCTGACTCCTGCAGTAAGTCACACAGGGATTAATCAGTGTCTGAAATAATGGCATTTACGTCATTAATGTCAACTTTTATGCCACTCTAGATTGCCGATCTTCACAATTGATCATTTTTAGTAAAATGTATGTTTACTCCTGTGCACAGAGTGTTGTGTGTGATATGCGTATGCAGGTCCCAGTGGCACTATAACCAGTACAAGTCCAAGCTGAAAGATGACGTGAACAGCTGTATAAAAAGATCTGTATCTTGAAAGAAATCAGAATTGAGCACCA
The DNA here is from genome assembly GCA_903171835.1 of Mullus surmuletus. Taxonomy (NCBI): domain Eukaryota; kingdom Metazoa; phylum Chordata; class Actinopteri; order Syngnathiformes; family Mullidae; genus Mullus; species Mullus surmuletus. Next base: position 475,596 of record CAESWR010000955.1, read on the forward strand.
AGGACTGCAGTGTAAATCGTGCCTTAGGCATTTGTTATAACAATCGAGATAGGCTCCATATATGATAGAAAATGAATGGATGTTGTGTTGGGTTTTAGCAAGAGGTTCTTTCCCACATGTGTTTGTGAATTCAATAGAGTTAAATTAATTGATATTTTTCTCTGTTTGAAAGGTGCAGCCATAGCTGGAGTCTACAAGGCAGCAGGGAAGCGGATGATCTCTCTTGAAGCTCTGTTTTTCGGCGTGGGACAGTCCTTCTGTGTCCTCATAATTTCTTTCCTCAGAGTCTTGGCCACTCTCTAGCATCACTGAGCCTGGCTTGACAGGAAACCTGCCCTGCTGGTCATAGGACATACATTTACAATGATACACAACTTGCAAAAAAAGGCTTGGATAAAAGGGGGCTAATCAGGTCTGGCATATAATATTTGCTTTTTGATGAATTAGGGCTTGAATGGATTTTCATCAGTTGAGCCAGAGTGGACTAATGAAGACTGAAGGTGTGTGACATGCAGCACTAAGCCCTTTTGTCTTGCTACTGATTCATCTACATTATGTCATCTGTAGTGTGCCATAATGCTACAGTCCTTTATGTAAATTATATACAATGTATGAGATTGTTTCATTAACTTTCACATTAAATTAATCTCCACGAGGCGATTTGTACTGTGAAGTAGGGTACCCTGGACTGTCCTACAATGCACTCTTGGTGCTCTCAGGGTGCGAGGCAATAGAGAGTTGATTCATACAAATATATTTTGTTTTTAAAAAGCATCAACAGTGTCCTCCTCTACCCTCTGGGATATGGCATGGTGTTGAGGGGTGACATTATTGCTATCTCATCCAGATTAAAAAAAAAGACTAGATCAACAGGTTGAATTGGAGAGGGAAATTAAAATGTTAGAGTCATGTTATCAAATTAATAAAAACCACAAGGTTCCGGTATTATTAAAAGAGAAGAGGCAGAAATTGGATGATCTATTGACTTACAAGGCAGAAGGAGCACTACGAATTATGAACAGGGAATATTACGAATTTGATAATTGAGCAAGCCGCCTGCTCGCTTTCCAGCTGCGTAAAGCTCAATCTAATTGTCACACCGCGTGAGAGGTGTCTCGTCCTGGGGTTTTTGTCTCGTGATTTTTATGTTTTATTTCGAAAAGTAACTCTCCTCTCGTTTCAGACGTCTCCCCTGATCCCTGATTGTTTCCACCTGTTCCCCAGTTACCTCATGTGTCTTATAGTCTGCATCTCCCTTTGTCCTGTGCCAGAGTGTCTCGTCTTTTGATGTACCTCCACGCTTTTGAACCACGTCTTGTCCTTGTCCTTGTCCTTGTCCCCAAGTCCCCCATGTTTGTATATGAAAGTTTTCTTGCTTGGGTATATTTTGTTCATAGTGAGTTAGCCTCAGCCATTTCCTTCTGCCTCCCTTGTGGAGTTCTGTTTGTTTTTATTTGTCACATCCTAGCCGCAGCCAGGTTCATAGCCTTTTATTTAGGTAGTCACTCTACTTACGAGGCTCGGAGAAAATCTTTCAGATAAAAACCCATCTGAACCATTTACCCCTCTGCATCTGAGTCCTCTTTCTGCCCAGGCCTGACACGTTCTCCCCGGACAAAGCAGGTTTTTCATGCAGTGTGAAAGGAGCTTTAGATGGACAGGTTTTTGACGGTGCTCTCGCGCAAATGCAAAAAGAGGATAAAGCTTCGCCAAATGTGATTCAAAAGCAAATCTCTCACCTCCTAAAGTACTCGCCAAGATATATAAAATCCTTACAAATATAGATTGCACCATATCTGTCCCAATCGATAAGTGGTAAAGAGACCTGTCTCTCCAGCCTCACTCTAACCTCTGGAGGACGATTTGCTTGAATACCTTCTCAATAATAAAACAGCCTAACCAACAATTGATACAATTTTAAAGTACTGCACAGAACTCATAACACTGGACAGCGGATGTTCAAGATGGGCATGACCACCTCTGAGACCTGCTTACATTGCACAGCTAATGCTCCAGATAAATACGTGCACGCGGTTTGGCAATGCGCACCAGTAAATAAATTCTGGCACCTAGTATGCAATGGTTGGTTGGTTACACCATTATTGCCACCCCTTCTTTCTGCCAAGCGGCAGGAGACCTCACCGATATCACCTCAGATAAGGCAGAATCTCGCATGCTGATCACCGCCTTATCTATTGCCAAGAAAACAATCCTCATAAACTGGAAAACAGAAACACCTACGTATAGTACAATATAGGAACTTAATCTTAGACCACACCTCCGCGGTAGGAGTGTCTGCTTCATCCAATAGCCAATAGGCAAACCATCTTCAGCCTGACCCTGAGTCTAAACAGGTGGAAGACGTCGTGCATCGTTCCTGTGCCAAAGGTGCCGCGCCCCAGCGGATCGAAGGACTACAGACCCGTGGCACTAATGTCACACGTCATGAAGACCCTGGAGAGACTCATCTTGCATCAGCTCCGACACATGGTTCATCCACTCCAAGATCCCCTCCAGTTTGCCTACCAGCCCCGACTGGGAGTTGAGGACACCATCATCTACCTGCTCAACCGTGTCTACGCTCTCCTGGACAAGCCGGCGAGCACTGTGAGACTCTTGTTTTTTGACTTCTCCAGTGCGTTCAACACCATCGGGCCAGCCCTAGTGGGTGAAAAACTGATAACGATCCAGGTGGAGCCCCCCCCTCGTGTCCTGGATTGCCTGACTGGCAGACCACAGTACGTGCGCCTGCAGCACTGTACGTCAGACAGACTGGACAGCAACACTGGGCACCACAGGGGACCGTCCTCTCTCCCTTCCTCTTCACCCTATACACCACGGACTAGCTACTAGCTACAGCTACTGCACAGAGACCTGCCATCTTAAGAAGTTTTCTGATGACTCTGCTGTAGTTGGATGTATCAGCAAGGGTGAGGAGACAGAGTACAGGGGTGTGGTGGACAATTTTGTCACATGGTGTGAGCGGAACCATCTGCAGCTCAATGTGGCAAAGACGAAGGAACTGGTGGTCGACCTGAGGAGGTACAGGGCTCCAGTGACCCCTGTTTCTATTTGTGGGGTCAGAGTGGACTCAGCGAAGGAGTACAAGTACTTAGGGGTGTACTTGGACAATAAACTGGACTGGACTAAAAACGCAGACTACAGGAAGGGCCAAAGCCGTCTCTATTTTCTGAGGTGGCTGAGGTCCTTCAACGTCTGCCGGACAATGCTGCGGTTGTTTTATGAGTCTGTGGTGGCCAGTGCCATCCTCTATGCTGTTGTGTGCTGGGGCAGCAGACTGAGGGTGAGGGAAGCCGACAGACTCAACAAACTCATCCGCAAAGCCAGCCACGTTGTTGGAGAGGACCTGGACTCTCTGACAGTGATGTCAGAGAGAAGGATGCTCTCCAGGATGAGTTCCATACTGGACAACTCCTCACATCCTCTCCACGATGTGCTGGCTGGATATACTGTAGAAGCACGTTCAGCCGGAGACTCATCCCACCACGCTGTACCACAGAGCGCCACAGGAAGTCATTTCTGCCTGTGGCCATCAAACTGTATAATGCTTTGGTGTAATAAACCAGCTCACGATGGCTTGTACATGTACATATACTGTGCTATACTGTTTGATGGGGGAGGGATAGGGCAATGGTGGCTTATCTTAGTTGTACATTTGTAATTAGGAATACTTCACTTTGTACATTTTGCAATATATGTTTGTAAATTTGTTTATTTTGTTATCTTAATTATTTTCATCTTTTGCACTGGATTGATGCAACAAAAACATTTCTCGCAAGGGATTAATAAAGTACTTTCAATTCAATTCATTCAATTCAATAACTGAGTCTGCTGTTGGTGTGAGTGGCCGTGCCCGTGCTGCTTCGGGCGGTGCGCGGCCTGGGGGGGGGGTTTATTGGGTGTGAGGTGCTTGGCTGCTTCGTGGGTTTGGTGGGGGCTCAGGGGGGGTGCCCTGGTGGGGGTTATTTGCCTCTCGGGGGGCTTTGCCTGATGGTTGGGGTGGGGGAGGCGGTCCCTGGCCCCCGGGCTGGGGTGCCTCAAGTTGGTGGGGGGGAACTAGGCTGTGCCTGTGTCCAGGGACTGGTGCTGGATCGCACACGGTGGGTCACTTGCCTGTGATAAGGCTGTGCAACCGGAGACTACCGCTCCTGTGGACCCGGGTAGCGCCTTCTGCCCCACCTTCACCCTGCGTCCCCCTGGTCGCCGCCGCTGTTTGGGGGCCCTCTGGCGTCGGGGGTGGGCCCAGTTCGGCTCCTGGGTCCCTGTGGCGTCCCTGGCCCCGCTGTGAGGGGGGGGACACACACGCAAACATATCCACACACACGCATAGACTTATTGGCATACACGCATAGACAAACATATAGACACACACATTAAAACACTTGCAGACACATACACGCACATCTACACACCCATGCACACACAAACGCAAAATTTATTTTTTTCTCTCTTCTTTTGTGTATTTCTCTTATTCATTGTTCTGTTGTATTCATTGTATTGTTTTTTTGATTTAGTTCATTGTTATTGGCCATTTAAGTATACAAATTAATATCTGTGTATATGTCTTGTTTTTTTTTTTTTGAGAGGGGGGGGGGCAAAAAATTCTTATGTACCAAAGGGGGGCCCAACAGAGAAAGTTTGGGAACCACTGGTATAGGCTTTGCACGATCAGGATGTTGGGGGGCCAATCACCGATTAGTGTTTAAATAAACAATCACCGATCCGATGAGGGAGCAATATGTCTTTTTAAATCACTTTTTTATTTACTGTATGTAGCCTACTTATGTACTATTTACTGAATATTAACAAAGGTGTTCTCAAGCATTTTTGTTTAATATTTTTGTTTAACAATCTTTGCCATGCCCCAAACTGACAGAGATGCAGGGCAAAACATCAAGGATGCTCCCCCACCAGGTATTGTACTGTTGCAGATTGCAAGCAGCTTGAGTTTTATCTGTTTCAGACACTCTAAAGAAGTCCCACACAGCCACCGACATGTTTGTTTGAATCCGACAGCTAATGATTCAAGATAAAAATGTTTTCATTGTCCGTCACATCACAAATACAGCTTTCACACTGAAATGAGTGCGTCGAAGGAGGCAGCGTTTCTCCATGCAAGAAATCAATAAAAACACCTTTTCTCATTTTGATTGCTGTAGTAGTTGGCAATAGGCTTCTGTTTACTACAGTTCAAAATGTGCTGATATCTCTCATTATGGAGAAACTGGATGAAATCAGTTGTAATTAATTAATTTTAGTAAGTAAGAAGCCTACTTTTGCCAAATACTACAGCAATCAGAATGAGGAAAAGGTGTTTTTATTGAGTTTTGGTGAATATTTCTGACAATTAATTTGATCCAGTTTCTCCATAATGAGAGATATAAGTACATTTTGAACTGTAGTAAGCAGAAGTCTACCATTTATGCCAACTACTATAGCAATTAGAATGAGAAATGGTGTTTTTATTGATTTCTGATAAATATTTCGGACAATTTATTGCATCCTATTTCTCCATAATGCAAGATATCAGTACATTTTGACCTGTAGTAAGTAGAAGCCTACCATTCCCACCTATACAGCAATCAGAATGGGGAAATGTGTTTTTATTGATTTCTGGTGAATATGTCTGACAATTTATTGCATCCAGTTTCTCCATAATGAAAGATATCAGCAGTTTGACCTGTAGTAAGTAGAAGCCTACCATTCCCAGCTACTACAGCAATCAGAATGAGAAAATGTGTTTTTATTGATTTCTGGTGAATATTTCTGACAATCAATTGCATGCTATTTCTCCATAATGCAAGATATCAGCTAAATTTGACCTGTAGTAAGCAGAAGCCCACTATTGCCAACTACTGCAGCAATCACAATAAAAAAGACATTTTATCTGATTTATGGTGACTTGCCACACAATTGTCACCCTGGGAAGTGTAATTTGTAGACTGTCCCTAACAGAGACTGCAAGCGAAATATAGTGTAGAATCAACCGCTGTTATTCGTAGTGACAATGCAGCCGCGATTTTTTTTTACAGACAGTTTCCGAAATTGTCAACAAATAAAAACAATGCTACTGGAGCATGTGCAAATAGACACGAGAATGACGTTTAAACGCGATTCACAAAGCGTTGCGTGATCTTGCGCGACTCCCACAATAATGTATGGGAAACACCGGTGGACGCCAGACATAAACAAATGCGCCGAAAGTTTTTTTTTTTT
>CAESWR010000955.1:492248-507689 GCA_903171835.1 Mullus surmuletus
TATATATATATATATATATATATGTATCCCACCTGATCGTTTCAAATATTGGGTCACGATCACCGATTTCATTGTTTCTAAGTTTATTAGTGAATTACATTTTGCAAAAGGTTGTAGTATGCTGTGTGAAATTGAAATTTATGCAAAAGAATGTTTAATTTGGCTGTTCAATGGCCCTGAAACAAAAATATATTATCGCTTACAGCAAAAAAAAGATCTGAAAACTATTATGGCGGGAGGTTTCCTTAATGTTGTGGCATAAGCTACAGCGCAAGATGGAGGAGAGAAGACTAAGGCTGCAGGAAGAAGCTAACAGGTACATCAAGAATATCTACAGACCCTATTAACTAGGTGTAGATGCAACATTGATACAAATATTGCTATAAATTCATATAAATTATTCGACTCATGGCTTGGAAGGTTGGCGAAAATGGTTATTGCTACCAACTGAACGCAAAGCTGTTGGACCACCACAATGGCCGGTGTACGTCACAGTAGTTGCAATACGAGCCAATAAGCCTCCACTATCTTGCTACCTTTACTAGAAGAGCTGTATCCTGTGCTGGCTCCACCTGCCCCAGTATAGGCATCAAGATGGTGCCTATACTGGGGCTATACTTGGGGTGTTTCCGCAAATGGAAATAACTAATCATGAGAGGGCCAAAGGCTGGCTTGGTTTCCACCCCTAAAATGTCAAAGGTCTGTGACTTGTGTGTAGAACCAAGCATCAAATGCACAGGAGGAGAGCGAAAAAGGATCTGGCAACCCTGTGCAAGTGAAGAAGCCCATAGCCCCTCTTTCATGTCAGATTTCTGCACAAGCACAAAAGAGAAGTTCACACAATTAATATCTGCATGCAAAACAAAATAATTTGCTCCAGAGTGTTTTTGCTCACAGCAAATGTGTTTAACATTTTTGTGGCTTTTGACTCAAATGCATTGTCATATAAGTGAGTTGAAAGGCGATTGTGGAATATAAAACAATATAAAATTCACAGCTAATGTTAAGTTAAATATTTGCCACTTATCTTTGTATTTTTTTGGGATAAAATCATCCAAAGTCAGCATATCGCTAATCATCTGTCTTTCCCGGAGATGGTGTGTATATGATTCCAGGCATTCACAGAGCACCATAGCACTGTTGTGGCCCTTGAGCAAGCAGAAGAGTGTAATGCTATGTAGTAAACATCTGAACTAGTTTGTAAATGCATTTGACAGGAGATTTGCAGCATCTGGAGCAATGACAGCAGAGGAAGAAGAACAACGAACACTGTATGCCAATGTGCTGGAATATGAGCAGGACAATGTAAGTTTATAAGCACTTAATGTAAAGTATGTGTGTCTAAGCAGCTAACCTGGAGTATGAAAGATATAGTTCTATTATAAGCAAAAAGCAAACTAATTGTTTATAATTTGTCTGTTTTTATCTATTTATTTTTTGTTTAGGATTGGCCCAAACTGTGGAAAGCCAACGTAAAGAAGAATCCCAATGATGTCACTTTAGTGTCTGGCCTTGTTTCTTATCTGCTCAGGTATTGAGTTTATACAAAATTCTAGAAATTGTCCTTTGCCAGTTTAAATGTTGCAATTATGCTGAGTATGCTTCAGCCACAGTTTCTTCCGCTTTCATGCTGACGAAGGGTGCTATATAAATATATTTTCATTTACTTACTTACTAACCAATCACTTTCTTTGTTCAGAAATAGTATTCTAAGATTCGTCCTTAAAGGTCCCATATTATGCAAAATTCACTTCATAAAGGGTTTCTAACAGTCATGTGTCCCCATAGTCCAGTGGTTTCCAAAGTGTGGGGGGGGGGCGCAATTGCGGGGAAAGTCGTGTGGAATGAATGAATCAATCAGTAAATGACACTGCCTTTAGTGAAGTCCTGATGTTGCACACCGATATAGTAGGTTGCAGCATGCAACTCCAACGTTGGTTTGTAGCCCGCAAGAAGAAGCAGATGCTGCATTCGATTTTACTCGGAACTCGGAAAGATCCGACCTCCGAGTCGGAAAAGTGCAATTGAACGGCCCTTGAGCTCGGAACTCCCAACTTTGAATTTCGGGTAAGATCGGCGCAGCCCGAGTACAATCGAACGCAGCATAAATGACGCTGCTTACCAGTATAATACCCCTTTCACACTGAAATTTGCACGTCGATGCGGGATTTTCTTACCAGGATCGACCCGCCTTTGCTCGGCATTAGGGCGCTTTCAAGCTGCCAGCAGTTGCGGTACTGAGCTCCCGCTGTGAGAGCCGCTCTCTGCCGACACTGAGCAGAGACGAGCCGGTGATCGGTGCCGGTACCGGTACCGGACCTATGCTGGACCTTAGCTCCTCTTCCAAGGACACTTTTTTGTGACTCATTTCACCGAAAAATGACTGAACAGAAACGATCAAAGCATTCACGGCTGATAGTGGGAAGCTGCTGCTTTCTCGGCTGCCTGATCAGCTGTTGGGAGATTCCAGTTCAGGTCCGCTCTGTCCTTTCTGACATCAAATGCCATTGGTGAACTGAATGTGTGTCTCATATGTCAAATACGGTGTGTGACGTTCTCGGGTAACCGCGACAACCCTTTCACAGTGTAGTGGCTTTAACAACCGTGCGGTCTCCCGGGAAAACGCACGGTTTTTCGTGCAGTGTGAAAGGAGCTTTAGATGGACAGATTTTTGATGGTGCTCCCGCGTAAATGCAAAAAAGAGGATAAAGCTTCGCCAAATGTGCTTCAAAGCAAATTCCTTCCAAGGGTTAAACTCGAAAATATGTCTTTTTTGGGGAGGCGGTGCAAAAAAATTCTTATTTACCAAAGGGGCGCCCAGCAGAGAAAGTTTGGTAACCACTGCCATAGCCTGTGTATGAGGCACCAGAAGTGAAAAAATTCTGTTCCCTCCCTCACTTGCTTGCTCCACTTTTTTGGCAAATGTGTGAGTTTGAGATTCTTCCCTTTGTGACGTCAAGAAGGGAAATAACCACTCCCCTCCACTCCACCCGGTAGTGGGTAGTGGTAAAGCTACAAGAAAAGCATGGCATTGTGCTAACGCCCTGTAGCGTTAGCACTGCTGCTAACGATTGTGTCCTTGAATCATATGCAAGTCATTAATATCTGGAGACATTCAACATCAGATTTGTGAGCGCAAGCCTCATTTGAAGCTAGCGTTAGACACTTATTCGTCATTTGGATGGTTGTGATTACTGTTCACGATGCTGTCTGTGCACTAGAGTAACGTTAGCAGCGGCGGAGCTATAGCTATAGGTGGGGGTGGCGTTTTCGGCCCACCCCCTGGTCCGATGATCGAAAGTTAGGAGCGTCGGAACTCCGACAGCACGCACGGTCGGGGGGCCCACACGAAATTTTACACCAGCACCCCCCCAGCTTGAGGTGTGTGTTTGGGCTTGATTACTATTCTGATAGCCATCGCCATAAATCCACCATAAACATTAGCGCATGGTATTGCCAGCGAGAGCTGCATCCTCTCACCTATATGTCTATGCTCTCCCTGAGAGGAGCATGGAGTGGGCGTGGCCAGACATCACTTATGAGGATTTAAAGGTACAGGCACAGAAATCACCTGTTCTCAGTAGAGCGACTTTTAGACTGTCTGAAATTCAGGACCAAGGCTGAATTTGGGGTAATACACTTTGAATACGGTGTTGTTGGACCTCTGACAACTATATGAAGTTGTTGAAAAAACGTATAATAGGGGACCTTTAATACTACTACTAGTTACGTTTTATCAAGGTCAATTTAGCCTTCTTGGTTGTTTTACATCAGACATTAGTCTATGTGTCTATGTTTTAACACTGCTTGCTTCAGTTAATATAAGTCCATAGTAACTGATCATCGAAGGATACACCAAAAGCCAAATAAATCAACTACTTTTGAACTGCAGTTGTTCTGACCACCCAGTGGTGAAGCTTTTGCGGAAGCGCCAGTATCAGGTTTACAACAAGCTCTACCCCATCATCAGCAGAGGGACACCACAGAGTTCTGCATTGACACTGATGCCTTCTTGCAACACTCTCAGCCCGCTACATCTCGGTACGATCGGTCTGTCACCTCTCATCTGTTTGTTTGTGCTGTCATTGCTCTGGTAGCCTTATTGATAATTACTTAATCAGATGGAGCAGTGTCACAGAAATGTGTGTGCTATCATTTAACAATGATTGAAGTAGCTAATAACTAGCACTTGGTTTCTCACTGTGTCTGTATATTCAGTGCTGTTAATTAAAGCTCCAAGTCCATTGTGTATCATCTTACAGAGAGGAATCCAGCCAGAACTGTTAGTAGCGTTTGTGCTCAGAGTTTCAGCACAGACCCGTCACTCTCTCCTTCATCTAATGATCTCACCACCTCCTATGACAAAGAACGGGAAAAACTTCATACAGTCCGTGAGAATTCTTTTGAAGATCTGGAGCAGTTCCTCACTCAGTTGGACGTTGCCACACCAGACAGTAGTGGCACTTATCACAATGACTCTGATTCAGAGCTGACCAATGAACTGTCAGCGCAGTCCGAGCTGGATGAGGGCAACATCTCAGACATTGAAATTAATGCTTTCAAAAAACACCTGAAGGACATCGTGAAAGACATTCATATAGCTATTGGTGAGTGAGCGAGCAGGGATGTACAGTATCTTCCTGTTTTGTCTTATAGCTATAGTTCTCTATTGCTGCTTAAAATGATTATTGCTGAAATCCATTTATATTAAATGTTGTGGTTATTTTCTTGTGTTGCAGATCAGCTTCTATCACTGTGTTTGCTGTCCTTTGAGTGTCTAAACATAGCAAGCTCAAAATACCTTTGCCTCTCCACCATTGAGGAAGCCTTTTTCATGCCCTTGTGGAACGCTTTGATGGCTCTTTTCAGGTTGTACTGCTATATATACTTCATTCCCAAATTCGTTAGATACATTTTACACATACTGCTCACACTGCACAATAATCTATTTCCATTTCCATGTCAAGAATAAGTATCAGAAAATCTACTTTGAAATCGATCCTCAAGATCTTGATTTGCAATTCCACAGCCAATCTTTTAAAGGCCCCATTGTTGTAATTTTGAGACAAATGCAGTGGAGATGATTTCCCAAACTTGAACATGTGTGCATGTATACACAAATGTTTCTAGAGTGTGACATCCCATCTTGATAATCTGAGGTCACATGCCTTGCAGACTAATGTGAAACACAAAAACTAAATCATTAACGCTAACAAACAGATGTTCTGATGATGCTGTGGGTCACTTTCCTGTGATGTGCAAAACAACTTAAGTTTTTGTTTTATTCACAGAAAATCACAGGGTTTGACTGAAAAGTGTTTTGATATTCTGTTATTGCGAAGATGTAATCCCATACTGTTTTGACTATGGAACATAAAACACCATATTTTCCAGGAACATTGATGAATAGTTACTTTAACATGTGATTTGGTATTGGTGAGAAGAATATGAGTGAACTAGAAGCCAACTGCTGTGATCCGCGAAAGGGGTCAGAATCACTGACTACTGAACATTTATATAATTGGCACTTTGACATGTTATAAGGGAAAAACATATGTGTTATTAAAAATATAATCCCTTGGTCCTTGGGGCTTTCACTATGGTAACCGTTTGTTATTCTTTCTCAGGAAGGTAAACAAGGACAGGGAGCTGGCCTTTGAGACAAATATGAAGCTTTACCAGGATGCTTCACCTGGAGTTTTGGGTGTACCCTTGAAACTGTTCCCTCCGGATCCCTCAGATTCATTACCTTATGAGTGTGCTGTTCAGGAGCTTAAGCTCCTTACAAAAGAGAGCTGTCCACAAAGGAAGTTGGAATGTATTGGTGAGTTGGAACTCTTGTGCTCCTCATTACAGATGACTCTTACCAGTGTTTCCCTTTTTACTCTTTACTTTATTACAATTAATATTAAAGCTATCTGCCAACTCATAGGTATATTTATTCAAATATAAATGTATTTTTAAAGATCTGCAATATACAAATCCTGTTCATGAGGATTATTTTATTGTCAATGTTTAGGACTATGAGAGCCAGGCAGATTATTTGTCATTGTATTAGTAAAGTAGAGTATTAGTATAAGTAAAGAATACAGAGTGAAAGAGACACATCCCACACATGCTTTAAAGTCTATACACATCTGTCATTTGTTAAGTGTTGCCCATTGTTACTTCTATTGCAATTAGATATTTGCATCTGTCGCATGTTTGATAAATTGTAAAAATTTACTTTTTTCTCGTCAGGCTATTTTAAAAAGCGTACTGCATATGTAGTTGAGATCTGCAGAAAACCTTTATCTAAATAGATTTTTAGGACAGCCACAATCACCAGATTGGTGAGGGGGAAGCTCTCCTCTTTCGTCAATCTAAACATGGTGTCTAAACCAGTGAACAAGGCAAGTCATTCTTCAGCCTGTTTGGCCCAATTTAAAGTCTTCTTACACATCATGTGCAGCACAACATATTACCTCTTCACTTTGCATCCTGCAGACTGCTGTTTGTACAGATAATTTAAGTGTGTAACAACAAAAATAACCATCTGCCGAGTTTTACTACACCAAGCTGTGGGTGTCATTTGACTGAATGTGCGTGATAATCAAATGTAAACATTTTGACCAGCAGCTTAGATTAATAATTAATTTTGAAATTTCTAAAGGAAAATTGTTATACATACATTGGTCTGTTTCTGCATGAAGAAATTTACACAAGACAAGCTTTCTGTGTATGTTGACCTAGATTATTTATGAAATGGATAGAAAGAATGAATCTGTCGTGCATTTGGTGGGAACCTAAATTTATGTCAAACCATTATAATCTGAACAAAACTCTTTCTCTGGGTTTGCGTTGATTGTATTATACTGTAATATACTGTATATTATACTGTTTGGTCGGTGAAGTTTTGCTCTGTAAGCTAAATCATGGTTTAATATCTTGTACAGAGCATCTTTAAGACAAACCAAGGGTTATGTAACTAATGTTGTTTTTTATGTTCCTAAATTTAGTTAAAGCTATTTGCTCTCTGCATTTTTTTAGTGAGGACGTCACGCCTGATCTGTGCTTGTGCAGAGGACTACAGAAGTATCCATGAGGTGGACTCTACACCCACAACAGCTGCCATGTGAGTAAATCATCAGTTGCAGGAAATGTTCTATCTCTTTCACCCTTAGAATGAGTGCCTAAGGGGAGTACCCCTTGAAGGACAATCCTTAAAGCTGCAGTCTACTATTTGTCACATGAATCATAATCGTTATCTTAATCTTTGAGGTGGTTATGGTAACAAAAGTATTGCCTGCGTAATACTTAAAGCAAAAGGAACCTACTCCCGTAATCTGCTTTCCGAAGTGGTTGCAGACAGGCAAAGAAACAACCAATTGAGGTCCAAAAAGCAGCCTAACCGCTCAATTTTTCCACTCCATTTCTCTTATCTCCCTCCTCCAGTACATCTCCAAGCCTATGAAACAACACATAGCAGGGTTGCATTCGCATGGAATCCAGCAGATGGCAAACTGGATTATTTTTTTATTGGAAGAGAGAAGGATGGTAAAGTTAGGCGAGGACCCATGCGAAGTCCCCTGAAAGATTACCATCCGACGGGTACCTGCCCGCTGCTGGCATTGTAGCTGTCCTGTCAGCTTCCATCATTACTTAGCCAGGCCAACACAGCATGGTTGCCTTAAGTCTTGTTGGCCGTTTTGCAGCCTTGAATTAAGTTCATATCCTCGCACATTTTGAAATAGTAACAAATGGATGGGAACAAAGAACATTGTATGGTATACAATACGTTTTTTAAGGCAGAAACGCTGTTGTTCAACCGTACGTAATTGAACCAGAATCGGACACAGAAGTAGAGATTCCCGCTCCCGAACATGTTCAGATTCTGCGGCTGTAGCAGAACATTTCAGAATGGTTGGTTAATTATTTTTTTTTATCTTTTATTTTGTTCATATGTTTTGTTTCAGTTACTACTATATAGCTAACGCTAGCTCCAGCTAATAGTAAGGCTCATCTTATCTGGGGGGCTAGTCGACAGCAGCCTCCACTACAGCCGGGGGGAGTGGCCAGTGACTTCCACATCACAAGTTTCCAATGCTCAGATTCGCTTGTTTCAGCACACAATGAGCAAAAAATGGAGAAAGTAAATGAGGTGACAGAATTCTTTCATTTTTGGGCCTCATACTCATGCTACGGGGACACATATGACTGTTAGAAAACCTTCAGAAAATGAATTTTGCTCGGAGGGGGCCCTTTAACCTTTGTGCATGTGGATGAAAACAGCCGTTTTGGGGAGGAACCTTATTTTTACATACATTTTGGAAATATGATTTAAAATTTTTCAAAAGGTCAATAATACACTGTGGGCCAATTTACTATACACGGTGTTTGTTCATGGCTGAAAAAAGTTTAGAAATGATCTTTGTCCCTTCCCTCTATAAAATCTGGATTGAGGGGCAGGACCTACCAACATGGGCCTGATCAGCCGTAACCTCTCCATGTTCTCTCCAGCAGACCAGTTGTGTACCGTTCTGCCTAGATTTCTGCTTGGCAGTGAAAAAAATTTATTCCGACAAAAAGTCTCTTCAAGTCCAGATGTTGGTGGAGGATGATTCTTTTTCCCAGGCATTAAGCCACATGCATTATTGCAATTTTTTTCAATTTGATAAATGGCTTTTTCTATTTTCCGGTTTATGTGTGTTACAATTTTTCCATCTGTTTTTTTGTGAGAGATCTTTTTTCAATTCAGCCTGGGGCGCTTCCATCCCCAAAGTCATAACTTAATTGAGTTGTGGCTTTGCACACCCTCTCACTTCCTCTTTTAGGATTGTTTTTTTGAGGCCCAATACCTAGAGACCAGCAACTCGGCTGCCAAACTGTGCAATGCTCCATCTAATATCTCAAATAGATTTTATGGGGTATTTGTAAAAACTTTATTTAGTATAACCCACAAAACACCCAGTATCAGGGAGTAAATATAAAAGCCAAAAGAAACATCTCCAAAGAGAGATGTATGATATTGCCCTTCTCAGACCCTCGCTTTTTCACATTTTCTGCTGTCGAATCCACTAGTTTGTGAGAATTGCTTGGGCTTTGTCTACTGTTCTATGTCTGTCTCTGTACAAGCGGGAGTTGTGAAACTATATGAGGGTTGAAGAGTCAAATTACCTGGACGCCTTTCTTCCTTTGTTTTAATGAACAAAAGGAAGATGAGGGGGGCAAGATGCTCAGCAATTCACAAGTTTGCACAACACCTCAATGTAAAAATATTTTAGGGATTATGAGAGATGACTGACTGTAGGATTGGTCTTTCTTATGCAAGCGGATAGTCTTGATAAACAAAAAGTGACCCATAAAGAGATTACTGCCAGGCTTGTCTTTCCAAACAATATTTGAGAAAGAAAGGGAGAGAGAGAAAGATTATTAATTTGTCTTATTAATCCTATTCCTGAAGAAATCCTGTATCCTGATGCTGTTTTCTGCTTCCCCCTTTTGTTTGTCTAACAGAGGTGCAGATGACCTGTTGCCAATCCTGTCCTTTGTGGTTTTGCATTGCCAGAGCCCTCAGCTGGTCTCTGAATGTGCTGCTTTGGAGGAGTTCATTCATGAAGGGTGAGTTGATGAGATCCGACAATGCACTGAAGGAGGTTTTTTATTCAAGATTCAAGATATTTATTTGTCAAGTGCATAATTGTACATGTACAACAGCAGTGAAATAATAATTGCAGCAACTTCGACAACTGTGCAATTGACAAACATTGATAAAAATGAAGAAATTGAGGCAGCCCCTGACACCCGGAACTGGGATTCAGGAGCTAACCAACCTCTAAGTATGCAAATTAAAATGGAAAAATATAATAATATAGTCAGAGCCTTGTGGACAGTTTTATTAACCCATGGTTTCTGGTTGGGAAAGACCTCAACAGTCACCAGAAACCGTGGGTTGATAATACTGTTGACGCATGATAACTCCAATGTCAAATATAATCTAGATGGATTTCTTTAATTGGGTTACAATGTTAGTGGTCATCCTACTAATAACATCTTTGATTACAAGATTGCTGTCAATTAAGATATTGAATGGGAATCTTGAGTCAGAGATGCTAGACTGGACTATTGTGCTATCATTATGTTGAGTTCAGATCACATCCAGGAACACACACCTTATAAGAGCTGCTGTTGTAAAAGCAAGCTGGATAGTAGTATGACAGGATTGTTGTCATTTGTTTATTCTTCTTCAAATCTATAAAGTATAAAGGTAAAGTGTCATGTCTGTGTAGTTTAGTTGGTTGGGAGGATTCAGCTTATTCTCACAAAACCTTTCAGAAAAAAGTTTGCACACTCAACTAATAAGCATCATTGTCTCTTGCTGCATGTAGCTATTATAATTATCATCTAGCTATTATTGTAACTAGCTATAGTTAATTGCATGTCTCTCATTGGGCAAGTTTATGTTCCCCTCAGCCTTAAAGAAGTTTAAATAAACAAGGTCTTAATCACCACATTTTTCAGTATTCCTTTTTTTTTTCAGGTATTTGATAGGAGAGGAAGGCTACTGTTTGACGTCCATGCAGAGTGCCCTGGCCTATGTGGGGACCTTGCACACATGAAGAACTTGAGGGAACATAATTTGAAATGGGTAAATGTTGATTTAATATGATTTATTTATATCTATTTGTATTAATTTATATGATTATAATTATATATTATATTATACAATAAATAATAGTAACAGCTGTACTAATGATGAAACAATGTTGATGGCTGCAGTTTTCCTGCAGGAGAGATAACATTTTTGTGATGGGAGAGCATAGGTAAGGTAAAGGAAGGGCAGGTGCATCATAGTGCATCATAGGAGGTCCTGCACCTATCTAAGACTCTTGCAGCATATCTTTAATAATGTCCCTATGTGTAGGATGCATCTAACAGAAAGGTTTTACGTCTGTTTTTGAAAAAAGAGAAGGTGTCTGCCCCCAGGGCTGAGGCTTGAAGATGGTTCCACAAGAGAAAAGCCTGATAAGGCTCAGTCTCGCATTCGGAGTTGGGAAATATTTGGAATCACAAGATATCCTAAGTCCTGCAATCGCAGTGTTCTCGGTAGGCAGACGCCGTCTCTGAGATGCACCCTACACCTAGGAACATCGTAAAGACATGCTGCTGTAGGTCTGGACTGCTGAGGGAGCTCCTATGATGCACTGGGTCCTCTTGTTGCTCCTTCCCTTCTTTTCTCTTGCTTATGCTCTCCCATCATAAAAATAAGAGGTCACATTGTTCACTAACCTCACAGTCTCTCCTCTTCACCTCCTCTCTCTCTTTCTTTCACTCTCTGCAGTGATTGAGAAGAAAACTGCAGCTATACTATCAACATTGTCGTTGACACCTCACTGTTTATTGTATTATTATAACTATTACTTTTGTTAGTATGATTATGTTATTATAACCCTTAAATAATATTGGCAGTGACAAGAGCAGTTGTACTTCTATTATCACCTGCAGTCACCATCAACGGATCATTGTGAAGATCATCATCTGCTGCTGTTTATTAGTATCTTTTCTTTGACTGTTCTCCATTATCCTCCATACTCGAATATACGAAGTTGTACTCCAGGTTTTTTTTTCTTTACATAAAGTTTTTCCTGACCAGAGTGCTTGCTCTTGGGGGATACATTGGGTGTCTGTTACTACAACTTGATGAGCACCATCCAGAATCACTGTTTACCTCTCTCTTTACCAAAAAAGATCTAACCCTGCTTTAGGCGCAGCTGTGCCTTGCTTGCACCTGGTCTGCAAAAATAGAGCCCGTTGACACCAAACTGTCACTCCACCAGGCGCACGTCCGTCACTCTCTCTGCTGTGCCAGCAGAGCCACAGTGGCGCATCACTGTCTACCAAGTTGGCAAGAACACACAGTACGCCTTATGCTGACACAAAAATCAGGATGCACTAGCGTTTGCGCCGTGCCTCAGTTGCGCCCTCTACGAAAATAGAGCCCCCTGGTTTTGCATTTCAAAAATCAATCTGTGGGTTATGGTGAGGATTGGTCCGAACATCACCTCTGACGATTGTATACCATGTCATGTCCCAAAGCTTAACAATTCTCAAGAATCAGTGAATTAGATAAATTAAGTGTGTTGGAAAAATGCATTTTTGAAATGCAGCACCACAAAGTAATCAAATCTGTGCGTTATGTCAAATTTCATTTATGATAATGGATTGGATTTATATAGCACCCAAAGCGCTTATACACACACTCACCAGTGTGCAGTAAGCTACATCTGACAGACTGATAGACTCACAAACACATTCACAAGGTGTCTTGCAGCAACCGGGACAGAGTGGGATTCGAACCTCCAAACCTATGATCATTGGACGAACCACTCTACCACCTGAGCCATTGCCTTATGAGTAGCTAAAGCTAGATATATCAAAGTGTTGCAGAGGGTGCTTGGGCTTTGAATATCAAAAAGGTATTTATAAAGGATGGTATATGACCACAATTGTCCAAAGTGACATCATTGGTTGCAATGAACACAGGGTGATTTGCACTGCCTGCAGGAATAATGAAAAACACACAGGCTGACCAGCAATTGCACTGCTTGCCAACTGAATACTCTACAAACAACCACAGGTTGGCCTGCAGTTGCTGACTTTACTGACTGGATCAGTACTAACAAATATGGTACTTTGGTATGTGGTACAGTTATTTGGAGAAAGAAATATTTTGTGACTGGGAAAAATGCAGCCCAACCCCAAATACTTAATGAATTATTATTTAAGTGTGTTGACAGTATGACTAAGTAATCTCACTTTGTGTTATAGGCTGCAAGAATCCCAATTGGCACGTCAACTGCTGCACGATGGAGACAATGGCAGAGCCTGCAGCTCCCAAACATGTTATGCAGATGCATTGTTTCTTCTATATATATATATATAGTACATATATATATACACAAACATAATGCCTATTTTTTCTTCTTACTTCATAGCACTAAACCTGTGTCTGAGTGGTATCTTACCAAATCCGAGCACAGGGCTGTGTCTTCGAACTGTAAAGTTTTGCCCCATCACATACCTAGATTGTTGAAGGGACAATTCTGTGTAATTTTAGAGAGCCTTTGAAAGTGATGTCATTAATTATATTAATGCTTACATAGCAAAAACCTGCAGTTGTGTGTATGTCATTGATTCAGAAGGTGGAAAATGATATGGGAAAAGTGCAACTGTTGCTTGGTTTACTTATAAAACTTATTTAATTTGAACTTAAAACACTTTAAAAAACTAAATTAAAAAAGCACTGTTTCTTGGAGGAGTGAGGGTAAAAACCTGACAAGGTGATATTTGAATGTGTTCCCTATGCTCCAATATACATACTGTCCTACTATTCAGTATGCCTGGAAAGGTGTAGCATGTCCTAATATACAGCATGAGAAATATAGTATACTGAAAGTACCAGGATGCCTTTCTATTTGAATTTTGCAAGCTATCATGCTATCCTGTTTATACTGGCTCACAGTCAACTACGCATGCTGCCTACGATGGATATAGCAGCGCTCAAGGTGGACTATGATGACAGGAATAATATGCCCTAGTAGTATACTATCCATACTGCATGCAATATGTTGCAGTATGCATGCAGTATGTTCTTTCTAAGGTCCATATCAAGGAAGTGACATCCCTCATTACCATACAAGATTGCGCACAGACTCCGCCGAGTGGAGATAGTGGTCCAACACACCCAGTTTACCACACACTCTTAAAAAGAAGAGCACCTTTGTAGGTCCAGATATGTCTGTATTGTGTACAGCTAATTAAGTAAGTAGGAAAAATGCTCAATGAATTAAAGCTTTTTTAAAGCCATGATACCACTGAGTCCACGAAGAAACCACTCAGTGAAGCCTTTCCTCAGCAGGGCCTGCTCCAGAGAAGGGATATGATTTGCGGTGGAAGGAAGGCCTGATAATCAAGCTGCACAAGGTCTGTGTGTGAGTTGTCAATCATCATGGCATCGGGTAGAGAATGGGAAGCCCCATGGGAGTGTTATCAGCCCTACTTTTCTGTGGTGATTAATGATATTTTTGTAAATGTACCAGGGAAGATCTGAAGGTGACTCCTTATTAATGACAGAGCTCTAGAAGGGGCCGTAATGTGAGACATCTAGTAGACAAAGTGCAAGAGGGAATCACACAGGTGTAAGAGTGGGGTTTTAAAAATGTAGTTAAAAGACAAATTATATGATAAAACATTAGGGATGATAGGGGCAGAGATATATGTGAATAATAGAATGGAAAACATTTCCTTCCTAGCCATGAGAGAGACCCGGCTATCATCCCTAAAAATGATAAAAGCATCTATAAAAGTCAAACCATCATCCATAGTTGATTTTTTTAATCTATTAGTATTTTTTTTTTACACAAAGAAAAATATTCAGCCTTCAGACGAACCTTGCCCCATTTCTTGTGATTTCTGATTGAATTTCACTTTCTCACTCCATAGTACTTATTAACAATAAACAAATACACACGCTTTAGATAAAGGATATTTGGTGAGCCCCTGTCAATTAATGTAATTTATGAAAATTGAGATTGTTCATTTCAGATATTTATTGACAAAATGTTATTACTATCTATGCCCTCAATGATTGAATAATCGTTATCTTATCTGTTTAAAATAGAGATTTGTCATAAATCTTGGAAAGGTTTCATAAATTGTTAGATTCTTGTTTTATTGTTCTGTTATTGTTGTACAGCTTTCACGTGTTGTTTTGGATGTAATTGACATGTGTACATTCATTGTTTAAACAAAGTTATTGAGAAATAAATTAACAACCGACAGAGTGCATATGGCCACCTACCAACAACAAATACTGAGTTTAAAATACCATACGATATGATATACTTTATCAACTCATTCATGGAAATGTGTCTTGGACTCAGGAGCTGCGCCACGATGCGTCACAGCCACAATGACAACGACATCATCGACATCATCAGTCACACCAATACCAGAAAATGACATTACAGTATTGCACATACAGACATAATGCATTATAAATGATGAGCATAATAAAAAACATTATACATATTATTGCTAAGTTTTCGGCGTCACACAGCATTGTTTAGGAGTGTGATGGAGGTTGGGATGAATGAATGATTCAAACGGTTCCGTTAACAGTGTGGTCCTCTGATCGTCTGCCTGAGGGCAGGAGGTCGTATTCTGAATCACACAGACTTTCAACATGCACATTCCAACTAAAAGTGTCACCATTACATATGGAGAGAAAGCAACCTCGCAGCATGCCAGCAGCTGAGGAGCTGAGACGTGACCCAGATGATGTCCCGGAGCCGCAGATTCACCATTTTTCACTGCGGATCAGCCGACTGGCTAAAGTGGAAGATGTTGGACGGGAAACCTCGACATAGTTATTTGCGTTTGCGTTTGTTTCGGGATCACTAA
>CAESWR010000955.1:516798-535729 GCA_903171835.1 Mullus surmuletus
GGTTATTTATGGATTCACTGATACTGGTAATATACTCGTACTTATTAAAGTTCACCGATACCAAGAACTGATACGGGGGTTAAACCCGGTTACGTTTAAAAGGATATTAAAAGTGTTCAAATATTCTTTTCATTATTTAGTTTTTTTTCCTCCTTCAAGTATTATTCAGTTCAGTCCTTTATGTTCAATAAAAAAACGGCTCTGAGAATACATTATATGGATTCCTTATTTATGGGGTTGGAGGTGGGCCGCAGGTGAGACTTAAACGAAGGCCCTGAGTTGGAAAAGATTGGGAACCACTGGCTTGGAGAATAAAAGCTTAGCAAGTAGCCAGACAACGACTACTTAGCGCCACGCCTCACGGCAGCATACTGGATGTTAGCATGGTGGACATGGAGAATATCAGACAGAGATTTTGACAGGAAAACAATTTGTGATGTTAATAAAGGCCTGGCAGGTAATTAAAGACAAAATGAAGTGTAAAACCGTATAAATATATGTGTACTGTTTTCATTGTGACTGAGCTATGTGTTAGTGTGAGGCATCTGTGACACTGGTCAATGGGATGATCTTTACCTAGTGTGAAAACGCTCCTTAAATACAAATGCAGTTGTCTGTGTGTGATGATGTGACTTCCTGTCTCCTTGTTGGAGAAGTTAATGATAGCCTTTGTGTTAACAAGAAAGTTTCTATGTTTTTGCAAAATGTTTTGCTTTAGTGATGGGTTTGTTTTCACATTTTGAAATGTAGATAAATAGATAGGTTGTAATTTACAGTGATTTGAGGTTCAGTGGATACTGTATGCATATTGTGATTGAAAGGGATCAGCAGATCATAAGATGATTGCATGAAAATTTGATGTACTTTGAACCATTTAAGAGTTAATTGAGTGTGCGTATGAAGCAAAACAGGACTGTGAGTACTTGCCTGCTGCCATGCCCATGTCAGTTAATCAGACCAAGACTTGTCCAAAACGTATCCTTTGGACCACACACTAAAGGTCACATACCCTGATATTTCGACAGTTGTGTACCTGTTTACTAAAACAGCCAATAAGCTCAGTGGAAGTATGGCGGCCTGTCTGATGGCAACATAATTGTTGCCAATTGTGTGGTTGACGTCATCTCCAGGGTCAGCAGTACCTCCCCTGTGTTTGCATTTGTGTCTTTACACAATGCTATTGGATAGAATGTAGATAGGTCCAGCCTCTCTGCTGCAGAGGAGGTGAAATGGGGACACTGGTTTCTGTTTTTTGACCTGAGTTTGATGAAGAAATGTGTCCTTGAATTATACATCACACACTGTTGGCAGGACACAGAACTTGTAAACCAGATGTTGTTATCAACAA
Source organism: Mullus surmuletus (assembly GCA_903171835.1). Classification (NCBI taxonomy): domain Eukaryota; kingdom Metazoa; phylum Chordata; class Actinopteri; order Syngnathiformes; family Mullidae; genus Mullus; species Mullus surmuletus. The sequence goes on from CAESWR010000955.1 coordinate 518,147, forward strand.
AAGAGGACCAGAATGGATTTGATACAGTTGGAAATAAGGGGAAAGAGTTAACATTGCTGTTGTGTAATTGAGATGTGTCTAAATTTGAAAAAAATTAAAAATGAAGTGTCTAAATTTGAAATAAAATAAAAAAATGTGTGTTTTACCTCTTGAAGCTCATGCGCTCACTGACGAAATATAAGTCTTACAGTATGTCAACTTTCTCAAAATACTGACAAATTATGGGTTCTTACTGTATTTTCACACATTTGCAGCAGATGGTCACCCACCCTGAGTCATGGTCCTTTTCAAAGGCTTTCTTCTTTCAAAGGGAGTTTTTCCTTGCCCTGTTGCCAGGTGCTTGCTCGCAGGGGATTTCTAGGGTTTCTATAATCATGTAAAAATTTAAGAGCTTTGTCAAGACCTGTATATGTTAAAGTGCCCAGAATATACAGTTTTTTAATTTTTGCTTTGTGAATAAGACAAAATCAAAATCTGCATAGAATTGCAGTGCAAACTTTACTCTATGGGAACAAATGATCATGTGGGTGGTCATTATCCATAGTCATGTTTTTCATGTAATTTATCACCAGCATAAAGGTTGTTTAAGTTATTGGTCCTTTTGTTCAAATCAACCTCCATCATACAATTTGAATATGCTGTTCACATCACACGTTTTTGTTTGTCCAAAGATTCCAGCACTGTTAGTATGAGACAGGTTGATAGGTTCCTATTTGGCAGAGGGATGAAGCACAAAATGGCACGGTGCAAAGGTCCTTGGCTACACTGTGTTTGTACTGATTATATAAGTCCCCATTAAAAGGGATGAAGTTCATCCCAAAATTGAATATGTTATGAACTTAAGATAAAGTTGATACATGATGTTACCATAAATGTGTAGTGTATGTTAAACATGAGTAACCTCTTTGAGGGTGGATGTGTTTTTATTAATTTATAGTCACAAGAAAATTAGTTGTGACTGTTTGCTGGCTTTTTTGTTGTGCCAGAATTGCGTCAGATACATTTGATGTTTCATGCTCCCACTAAGAGGCTAAAGATCAATTTGTGACCAGTAGAAACATGTTTATTTGTGCCTTTGTTTTTAATACACATTTGAACACAATATCAGCATCTTTTAAAGTATTATAATTGTTGCTTTTGCAATTAATTTCTGAGTTTGTAGGTCCATATGAGGTGTGGTGAGGCAAATGTTTTTAATGTACTGCACAAATCCACCTAAAAGGAACCCCTAACCATAAGGACGAATATGCTTCACAATATAAACAATATTATCAGCTATATGTATGCAATTTAGAAAACATTGAGAAAACAAAATTGAAACTATAACTTAATCTATAGGCCTAGACAGCTGCCTCAAACTTATTGGCTTCGATGTTGGTCGTGCTCTGGCTTGAACGGATGTACAGACGGCAGGGACATGCTGTTGACTGACAGCTCACAAACACACACTCGTTTTTCTAATAAAGACAGAACTTTTACAACCATATCTCCTTTTGTGCAGTGGGGTTTAATATTGTACATCCGTCTGATCAAGGCTCAGCCCATAAACAGTTTTGAGGCATGCAGTCTGCCTCGGGGACTACTCAGCTGGAAGTTGGTGCAGGAGAGTCCCCTCAGAAGACCCCTCCCCAGTACCAGCAGGCAACCGTTGGATACTGTCTCTGCAACTGTCTGGCCATCGCTCAGCTGCTGGAACAGTGAGTAAACAGGGACATTCAAGCTCTCTAGGTTCACTTTCAGAACATTATGTGTCGAGAGTACAAGAGCCCTGATCGAAATACACAGTTGTATCCATTGTCTGGTGCTCAGCACAGCTCTGTACCAAGCTCCATTTGCAAGGAGTCAAGTCAGAGTGGCATTATTAAGTTGGAGAATCAAAGAACCGCACTGTATCTGTTTTGTGTCTGTAGCTATCTGGGTGTTTCGCAGCACACACATCAGCTGAAATAGAGAGAAAACTGTGAACATTCAAGTTCAGCTGGTTCACTTTTCTAAACTTTATTCAGTCCACAAAGAAGAGCTGAGTTAAACACGTCAATCACGTCTCCAAATCGCCCAGCTTCCCCCATCTCCTGCCTCAGCAGCCACTCCTGACTTTTAAGTGACTAACTTACTGACAAAGGACAAAACAAAAAAGTATAAATGAGTTGATAACAGTAAGCAGGTGCTCCGACATCAAACGTCACCTGTGGATGGATGTGTGGCTGATATGGCAAAGACAGCATATCATAACGGTTAATTAAAGCAGGTCTGCCGTTCCTGCTAAAGCAGAGCCTCAACAAACTGTAAGAGTAAAAATACCATGTTTTGTTGACACAGGTATTAGCCTGAGCATGTCATCATACCTGGCATGAATCAATAACTTTTTGTTTGGGCAGAGGGCATCATGTAACATGAAACGTACACAAAACATTTTGTAACCATTAGATAGGAGAAAATCTTAAGACATTTTAATAAGGAGATATTGTATGATTTTGCTGATGCACTGCAATGTAAACAGCATTGATACTGTAGTTGGAATGATGATGGTGCAGTCTACAGTACACAGTACAGTAAATGAGTGTAGCTGAGGTTCCTCCACTTGGCCCCTGCTCTGTTATGACCCCGACTTGCATGACGCACTTTAGCAGACGCTGTTGCGCTGTTCCCCCTCAATGCAGCCGATAATTGGTGGTGTAAAAGATTTGGCGGTATGGTTCTGGTTAGTGATGTAAGAGGGGTGTAATGGCACTGCCCTCGCCCTCCACCAATGAGGACCGGGTTCAACACCCGCGTTCGAGGATCTTGCTATAAAGTCTGCTTATGAAATATCGCATCATTCATTTGGAGTAAGGAGTCATTAACGCATCGACGTCGCTGCCACCGCTTTTTGAAGACACAGAATTTATAATGAGGTGAGCATACAGTCAATTGAGTTATGATGTAAAGATGGTTGATTATTTATAGACGCGCGTGACGTCTTTTAGCTTTACATCTTGGTAAAAACACTCGAATGGTACTCGGAGTGCTTTATGTCATGTCAATATGTCATATTTTGTTGGGTCTCCTGGATTCATACACTTAACATTTAATCAGTCCTAGGTTCACAAGGAGTCTGCTTGTTAACACGCCGTTTTATGCAACTCCTGAGTCTCTGTGATTGAAGAATACGTTAAAAATACGTTTTGGAGGCGAGAACGGTTCTGCGATGTATTTATTATTTATCAATAGAGATTATGGGTGTAATAAATGGCGTACAAAGTATATTAATAATTGAATAATAATAGATTAAAACAAAAGATAATTTCAGAATGTCTAAATATTCCACAGTTTATGGTTAGTTATTTGAGCATAACTGAAACTCTGGCAGGCTGCAAGTACGATTAAGCGAAAGTACAAGTGAGAGTATTCATAGTGAGGCTAAATTATTATTGGATTATAGTAGTTTCTCTGCCTTAAGTTTTTGATTTTCTATGTATTATATAAAATGACAATAAAGGGCTATAATCTATACAAAATGTAATGTAAAACTACAGTGATTGAATGTAGATGTTATACTAAATAGTAGAAAATAAAATTACAAACAGTATTTTAATAAGCTGGCCTTATTTCCCCCTATATTCGCTGTAAAAATGCATTTAATTGATATAATTTTTCTCAGTTCCAGGATGGATAATAAAGCATACTTGGTTCAGATGAATGGGAATGGAGTTCACAACAAAACCACAGTCAATGGCAAAAGCCTGAATGGGAGCGGAGTCAATGGAAAGGGAGTGCACCACGTCAGTGTGAATGGTAGTTTGTACCCCGTCAAAACCAAGAGCCGTAGGCAGAGATGGGAGGTGAAGCCATCAGAGATGGCCAACAACACCCTCAATCCCATCAGAGCCATTGTGGACGGGATGAAGCTCACCCCAAACCCAGACAAACCCATGATTACCCTCTCCATAGGTGAGTCTGTCAGCCACAAAAATGATGAAGGATAACTGATGATAACTTTTACATTTTTACTTAAGATTTCTTATGAAAAAAAATATCCTAACAAGCAATATAACAGTTATCTAATTAAAGATAAAACATAAAACAGTAACTAAATAATGATATCTGTAATCCTGTTTTTTCTGATCCTCTTTTACTGAGCAGTAGTTCCATCAACATCTGCTTTTAATCTGCAATTGCTTGCTTCTTTAGGAGACCCCACTGTATTTGGAAACCTGCCAACAGACAGTACAGTGCTTCAGGCCATTAAAGATACCATTGACTCCCAAAAATACAATGGCTACGCTCCTTCTGTTGGTGAGATACCCATAAAATATTGAATCACAAATATAGTGAACAGAAATGTCATTTTAATTAAATTTGCAAGTGCAGATGTTGCAACTTTTCATGTACACTTAAAAATGTAAAATTGCTGGAGGGCCTTAAAAAGGCACCATTTGATTCATAACTTATATTAAATATTAGCTTGCAGAGAAACCATAGTGTACATTTGAAGCATGTGTTATGTGCTATTTTCATTGCCAACTGGCAGGGTACCTGAAGAGTCGGCAAGCAGTGGCAAACTTTTACAGCAGCCCAGAGGCACCACTAGAGGCAGAGGTGCGTTCTGCTTACAGTTCTTTACCTTTGCTACCACAATTTTGAGGTCTTCCTCACCTATTCTCTCAGAATTTGAGACAGGAAGAAATGAAATGATTGTAACTCCATTTAACTGCAAAGTCACTTTATGCACCTTGATTGTGATATGCCTTTAATCAATTAAGCTACAGTGGAAGTGTTTATGCTCCTTTTTAAACTAAACTCTTACATTCCTCCGTTCCAGGATGTCATCTTGTGCAGTGGCTGCAGCCAGGCCATTGAACTGGCTATCACTGTCCTGTGTAACCCTGGAGACAACATCTTGGTGCCATGCCCAGGTTTCTCCTTATATAAGACTCTGGCTGTGTCCATGGGCATCGAGGTCAAACTCTACAACTTACTGGTATGTATGATGAAGCGTGTTCCCTCACCCAATGCTTAGAGTACTTATACTCAGTACAATTCTGTGTCGCTCCATTTCAATTAATTAGTTAATCAAAATAAACTATTTTCAGTCAAAATAAAATTATGCTCTTTGTGTGAACATGCCCTTTCTCAAGACACATTTAACTTGTCACAGTTCTTTTTAGTTTACTATTTTCGTTCTTGTAAAATTAGCATTAGTTATTAATATTAGTAATTTATTATTACTAATGAGCTATTTGCCAAGCACACATTAAAGGGCACCTTCAGAGCCAAATTCATGTTCTGAAGGTTTTCTAACATTCTAAAATTCTGTCATTCCATTTACTTGCTTTATCCACCTTTTGCTCATTGTGTGGGGAAAACAAGCAAATCTGAGCAATGGAAACTTGTGACGTGGAAATCACTGGCCACTCCCCCCGGGTGAAGTGGACGCTGCTTTCAACCAGCCCCCCAGAAAGATTTGCCTTACCATTAGCTGGATATGGCATTAGCTAAATGGTAGTAACTGAAACCACACATATGAACAAAATAAGAGATTTACAAAAAACAAAAAAAATTAACCAACCATTCTGAAACGTCCTGGTGCAGCCGCAGAATCTGAGCATGTTCGGGACCTCTTCTTCTGTGTCCGATTCTGGTTCAAATAGGTATGGTTGAACCATGTCATTTCTGCCATAAAAAACAGCATATTGTACGCTAAGAACGTACACCAGCGAAAGCCGCATCCTCTGCCCAATAGGAGCGTGGAGTGGGCATGGCCAGACACAGCTCATTCACATTTAAAGTTACAGACACAGAAACAGCCCGTTCTTAGGAGAGCTCTTGAGTCACCTTCAGACGGGCTGAAATTGAGTACCAAAGCTGAATTTGCGGGAAAAACTGTTAAAATAATATTTTTGGACCTCTGGCAACTAAATGAAATTGTGTGAAATATCCCGTAGAAGGTGTCCTTAAAACACACTGTATAGTGCAATTTCTGATTAATTCATTTCCATTAATGGGGATGTTAATCTCTGCCAAACACTGTTGTGCCAAATAACATAAATGGTAACAAGGAGAGGCTTTATACAAGGGGAAGGGACTCTCTTTGGAAAATAAATATTTTTCTTCATTTTCGTTACCCTGTGAAGAATGTCCGTCTGATTCACTAGATGATGAGGGCTTGAACATTTTAAAAACAGACCTGTTACAGCAAGCTGAAAGTGATAGTTGGAATGAGGGGTTATATTCTTTGTTCCACAGACCATTTACAGTAAAGGGTGACTATGATGCAGTCAAAATAGTACATATTAATTCCATATAATGTGTCTACACCTCTTGGCTGAAGTAATCCTGATGCCAAGTTGTTATAAGCAAGTGCAAGCAGATCTCTCTCTCTTTGCATTGAAATTTCCTAAAAACACATTGGCAACCCTGTGATTTAAGCATGGCCAAGTTGGATCTTGCAGGATCTTAGGGAAATGTGCGAATGCACATACAAAGTTGTCAGGGTAAAAAGCATATCTTTATGTTGTACTTTGTTGTCTGTCCAGTTTTTGTCATCTATCATTGACACAAAATAATGAACAAGAAATATGTTCCCAATAATGTGAATAAAGATATTGGTAGCGTATATTTTGTGATTGAGAGCTTACACCTTTGAAGGAAAAACAACAACAATCACGTCTTGAGATGCATCAATACACAAATAACCAAGTGGTGAGCTGCTCTATGTTTAATGCCTAGAGATAACAGTTTTTTATGAATTGGCGCACAAATGAAGTTGAATTGAGTTGACTCTTCAATCCCACAGCCAGAGAAGTCATGGGAAATCGACCTGCAACACATGGAGAGCCTCATTGATGAGAGGACATCCTGCCTGATTGTCACCAATCCTTCTAACCCGTGTGGCTCTGTCTTCACCAGGGAACATCTGCAGAAAATCCTGAAAGGTTAGCAGATGACAAACACAAACACAGTCATGAGCTCCCATCTACGTGTAAATAACTTGGCTCTTCCCTCCCTTAGTGGCCTCCAAACACTGTGTTCCAATTCTGGCAGATGAGATCTACAGTGACATGGTGAGAGCAAATATACACCAGCCATATGTCAAAGTGTACATAAATTCAGATTGGCATGTGTGCTTGGTGGGATTCAACAGAACACTCTGTAACACATTGGATTTCATTTGGTTGTATTCTGCTTGGCTAGTCAATCCTGCCTTAGACAGCATACTGTGAATGACATGTGAAATGGGCAGTCAGAAGAGGTTCAACTGCGTAAATGAGGACCAAAATGTCAAGAACGGCAAGAATTGCCATACTGCATGTTATTCAACAGGGAGGAGTTCAAATGTCAGTGAGGGTGTGGATGCTAATTCAGTGGTATGATGACCTGAGAAGAGTCAGTTGGAGTCAAATATTTATTTATTTTTTGGGCTTGATCTGTTGAAAAATTCTGTGTACACACAAAATCACTGTCCAGATATAGCTAATGTCGCTATTAGAGCAGCAGGGTGAAAATATCTGAAACGGACCCAAAATTGAATGTGTTATACCTTCATATATCCAATATACTCAATCATACTCAATCCATTATTACTATTTCATTTGAATAATTCTGTCAACAAATAAGAACATCTAATTTGCAGTGTAATTTGCATTGTCACTGTTTGAATATTGAAGCATTGTAACTGCTTGAAAATCTACTGCCATGTTGTTTTCAGGCGTGTGCACAGACTCACAGCTCACTACATGCATTGTGGATGTGCAGGCACCAAACTTCAAGTAAAACCTAGGAGTTAAGTTGTAATTAGGTATTAATGACAGTTTTTTATCTTCAGATTCTGACCCTGACTCAGGTGGCGGTGCAACTGATGCAACCTGAATCAGGAAAAATATCTGCTTGTCCTATCTAGCATCCCAAGATCGTTTTTTAGATAACCACAGAAAACAACATTTAGTACATTTAGTCCAACTTACCATTGATACCATTGTCAGTCCTGAAAAACAGGCACTGGTCAAACTTCCTAAGGTCATGCATATGTACATAAGCACATTGCACTTGTGCAGACAAGCAGCAACACATACACGTAGTCACGTCTGTTTGCTGGCTCAATAAAAAAGATGAGATAAGGTTAGGGTTTATTTGTCTTGTTCAGTGGTTTATATATAAACACAAGTCATTGCTGATGTCCTGAAGTGTCTTTCGGGCTTGATATCACTGCACCTACTTCAGTTTGATTTTGATTTCATAAAGGCCATATGGTAAACCAGTAATCTCCTAAAGAAGAACCTAGTTTTAACTGCTATTAATCTAGATTTATCACATTGGTAAATCACCTCATGGGATGGATTTCTATGAAGCTTTTTAGGAAGCTGCTCAGTTGTCTGATCTGCAGACTGGACTAGTCTGTTAAGCAATTTGAAATCTGACTGAAGTCCATCTGGTGCAGCTTTGGCAGCAATGCGTCCGGACACTAGCTGGGTGTAGAACTCAAGTCCCCTCTGCTGTATCTAACTGCCACTGGCAGTGGAGTTCTAATAGCTCACCAATATGGACAATCCTATCCATAACATTCAAATGTTAAATCTACTTCTACATTCATACACTCTCCACACTTTATTTTAAGTTATTTATCAATACTTTAATGAAGCTAGATTTTTATGACGAATAACAACAACAACAATAATAATAATAATAATAATAATAATAATAATAATAACAACAACAAAGTGTATTTTTAGATCACAAACACACAACACACAAACAAACTGATACATTCATTCAATTTATCAGTGTATAACCAACAGTGTGATTTTTAAAAGGGCAAATGGAAGTCAGTTGATTGCTAAAAAAGGAAAGAAAAGAAAAAAAGTGCTTTGTTTGGGTGGAAAAGTTCTGAATTCGGGTTATTGAAAGTATCTGTAAACACTTTCAAACTACCGCATGACTATTTCGCATGACATTGCAGACCAGAATGACTCTGCACTTTTTTGGCTGCATATGTTTGCCATTAATGCAGAGGCAGATGTTGGGTTTTGGGTTGCGCAAAAAGAGAAGTGATGCAGTGGTGGGTCTGACGATGAGACCGTTTTTTATGAGGTGTTTGGAAGGATAAAGCATGGGTGTCTGTCTTAGCCAGTGGGTCTTTCTGCCCCTTGACTTGTGTCTTTCTATGATCCTATGAAGCAAATCATGTTTTTATCAGGAGTCTAGACACTTGAATTGCCTTGACTAATTTGTTTGTATTATTAATTTTTGCAACCCACTGGTCGATGGGTTATATATAATTTTAGTCTTTATTCACCTGTACAGTATACATATTTACATAAATATGTTGCTGTTATGTCATCCATGCAGTAACTGTCTGACCAATAGAACACAGGGCAGTGCCTCACATAAAGTATGCCTTTAATGAAAACCAGCTTTCTGTGGGCGGAGCTGACTAGTATAGACCCCCTCTGCCCTCTTTTTACTGACTACCTCCTTCTTTTCTCCCTCTCTGTCTTTGTGTACTCACCAGATGTTACATAATGGAATAAAAGTGAAAAGAAACATCTTTATTGATTGCAGCTTAAAACATTTTAGTTATTTTTATTTTTATACTTACAGTTCTAATTGAACTTTTTAATCTTTTCTTATTCAAGCTTTTTTGTCTTTGGCCTAAAAAACAATGTTTTCATGTCTTAATCCACACAAATAAATATCAGCATAGAGTGATATATGTGATAAATGATAAAGTGATAAATTGAAAGGGTTATTTCTTTTTCTGCCCTCAGGTTTTCCCAGGGTGCAGTAGTCCTTCCATGGCATCCCTCAGCAGTGATGTTCCCATCCTTTCTTGTGGGGGCCTGGCTAAACGTTGGTTGGTTCCTGGCTGGAGGATGGGATGGATCCTCATCCACGATAGGAATGAAATATTTGGATCTGAGGTATAATGGTGATTGCACTTTTAATTCAGAAAAAAATGCGTAGTCTATAAATGGTAAATGTACGTATTTTATATAGTGCTTTTCTCCCTGAATAGTACTCAAACCTACTACATTACACGTACACTACCTTTCATTCAGCTATTCATACTTAAATCACACACAATGCAGAGGCTGCCATGCAAGGTACCCTGCTCATTTGGATTAATCAGGAGTTCAGTGTCTTACTCAAGGACACTAAGAGCTCAACCCTAGAAGACAGCCTATCGAACCAGTAATCCTGAATACAAGCCACTCTATCTACTGAGCCTTGTTGCCTTAATATAGGACTGTCACATCTACCTGAGTCACATATGCAGTCTATTCACTCTGCAGATTCGAAAGGGTCTGGTGAAACTGAGCCAGCGAATTCTGGGAGCTTGCAGCATTGTCCAGGGTGCATTGGAGGCCATTCTCAACAACACACCTCAAGGCTTTTACAACAACACGATCAGATTTCTAAAGGTAGACAGAGAATTGACTGATATACTCAATAGTGTTTAATTTTTTTGTGTTTTTTATCTTTGCGGTCTGTACATCACAATGTTAACTACTATCTGCTTTCTCCTTACAAAGTCTAACTCATCAGTTTGCTTCAATGAGCTGGTCACTGTGCCTGGTTTAAAACCTGTCATGCCTTCTGGAGCCATGTACCTCATGGTCAGTATCATACATATATTTGGGTGTATTTTGAACATTAACACATGCAAACAAGTTGTATGTCAAAATAATTTTACTGGGGAAAAAAACACTCTCCACATCAAATGTGGACTATGTGGGTAATTGCAATATTTTTATCAGATGTCTGAGAAATCTCTGTGTGATAAATCAGGTGGGAATTGACATGGACCACTTCCCAGACTTTAACAATGACATTGACTTCACCGAACGGCTAGTGACCGAGCAGTCTGTCTTCTGTCTGCCTGCCTCAGTAAGAAAACTGACTATTTGTCAATAATAATATACAGTAATTTCAATGCAAAGCAAATCCAAAAGCATTCTTTTATTTATGCTCTCCCCTCACAGGCATTTGAGTATCCCAACTTCTTTCGCATTGTTGTGACGGTGCCAGAAGAGATGATGGTAGAGGCTTGCTGTCGTATCAGGGAATTTTGCCAGTGCCATTATCGGCCTAGCAGCTGTGACAGCAATGACCTGGACCAGTGATGCAACAGAGCTGAATATCCTGTATGATGAATGACAAATGGCACATTTACCAAGCAAGAATGTGCTGTGACTTTCATCTCAAGATTAATTAGTCTAATGCTGAAACAATGTCTATATTTTCATTTCTGTGGTAGCAAAGCTTGCAACCAACCTTTCTGATGGTCCATTGATGGTGTAATTTTCGACCATATGAAATGACCAGACCTAATATTTATATTTTATACAGGCACCTTATGTTAACCGCTTCTTGTTTTGTATATTTATAAAATGTATGTCATGCTTCTTTTGTAATGTATCTATCCTCTAAGATTTTATTTGCTGGATCATATACTGTGCATACTGTATACACTACCAAGGTCCATTGCATTGCTATTTCATCATACCTGAAGATATTATCACCTAATGTTATGCCCTAATAGCATCTCTGTCACACACACACACACACACACACACACACACACACACACAGGCAAATGCTTTGCCATGTTTAATTAATGCAAAACTATATCTTGGGCTAACTGTGCACAAGTAATCAAAATAGACCTAGTTGAACCACTAACCCCATATAATAAAAAATGTTTTATGTTCGCTTTGCTTGCCAATTGTGGTATTTTCACATTTATTGAACTGCAAATTAGGAATCGTCTTTCTAGTCCATCCTCAGAGGCTTACTGACTGTCATGTAACTCCAAACATTTGTAGTACATATGAGACCTCAACCTTGGATCCTTTCCACAAATTTACATCATGTCTCATCTGGGTTGAATGGTTGCACAGGGGGCAAAAAGATAAGAAGGAAGCATAAGCAAAATGAGTAAACCGAAGAATGCAACATACAGATGCCATGCAGGGCAATAAGACATTAACAAATAGAGGGAGAACGAGGAGCATGCCACATCAAGAGTGTGCATTTGATCGATGGTTGTCTATCAAAGTGTTAGCAGGCCATTTCTAAACAAATTAGTCCTAATTACTGAAGTATGCATGAATTGCTAAGCTAAAAGGGATAGCTAATTCTTGATAAAGCTCATTTCACTCACTGGCAATGTCACACTCATACCCTTCGATACTAAAAGTGACTGGATTTCTACTGGACCATATTGGACCAAATTGATACAAAGATTTGAAAAGACCAATTATTTGAGATGCAGATTTGGCGCGCCGCATATCGACGGGGATTTTACAAGAGTGCGGGTCCCGTTGGTGGAGGAGAATGCCCATCTAACATCTTTTTTTCTCCGTGTTGGTGTCTGGTGATTTATGTGCAGTATGTCCATATGAAATTAATGTGGTGTGGCTTTGTGATCATTTGGAACATGTTAATAAGAATTATAAACTGTTTCCTTATGTAATTTTTCAGAGGTTAAATCTGCTATCTTTCGATATCTTTCCATATTTCTATATTTTCCCTCTTTCAGATGTGCAAGGGCTGGTCCACACTGGAAAATTGTGTCACAGGGTGTGTGTGTGTGTGTGTGTGTGTGTGCGTGTGTGTGTGTGAGATCTCGATTGGTGATGGGAAGCACCTGGGTGATCAGGCACATAGGTGTGGGTGGTTGGAGACTTGACAGTAGAAGAGAGGAGCAGGACGCGGAGGAGCACAAAAAAGAACACCGTCGAGGAGGTCCAGGATTTGGTGCCGAGCTGAGAGAGCAGCGAGGAAGCACGTCCGGTTCAAGCCCCACCATGGCCATCAGGACCGAAGAAGTTTTAGCTGCCGGAGCACAGATTGCCAGCCGGAGCACTTGCTTCCCATATTTTTCCGTACTCTCATAACTTCGTAGTTTTGTTTTAAACTTCCCGAAAGTTACATGGTCATTTGACTGGGTGATGTGCACGATGAATGGCTTGTATGAATCGGGTAGTCCTTTACTACCATGGCTATCTGAAGCCCATCACTGATATGCTCGTCTGCTCTTCTCAATTACATGAATATGGTCTCGGCTCGAATAATATAGTCCGTGACCGTTTCACTGCTGGCCTTATGGAGCAAGGAAAGTTCACAATACAAACTTACAATGCGGGATTTGTTCTTCCCCGCATAGTGTTTGTGAAGAATCTCCAGTGCTCCTCTTCCATCGCATTTGGGGCCCTCATCACCAATGACAAACTCTTGTTGACTAGACATTGCACTAGTTCTGCATATGCCTCTCCATTCTTTGCCTCATCTTCCGCGAGAGCTGCTTCGTCTTCATCAGCTATCTCTGGGTCCTCCAAGCTAACTTCTCTGAGGTTACGCAACTCCATGTGCGCAAGAAACCTCGTTTCCCAGAGCTTTCTCGCCCCCGTCGAATAACAGTCTGAAGCATCTTTGGCCTGTATGACTTGGCCCATAACCTGTAACGCTAGACATTTCTGCAGCAGTCTATAGTTTGGCACTCACCAAGGTGGTTAGCTAGCACCTTCTATGCTAATATTCACGGGGGGGGAAAAATGGCAGACCGCCATTGTCTCTTTGGCCTGGGAACTCACACTGACCGTCTATTCTGCGAATGCTTACAGTAACATTCAAGTGCACGCAGGCACACTTGTTCTAACATGACATCCCTGTGTAGTAGTCATTTCACCTGGCTTTGCTACTCATACTATCAAATATGCTTAACAATTCTGAAATGTAAGAATGTACACCAGCGAAAGCTGCATCCCCTGGCCAATAGGAGCGTGGAGTGGGAGTGGCCAGACACAGCTCATTTACATTTAAAGGTACAGGCACAGAAACCACTCGTTCTCAGGAGAGCTCACTAGAGCGACTTTTAGACTGGCTGAAATTCAGTGCCAAAATTGAATTTGTGGGGAAAAAACAAATGAAATTCTGTCAAATACCCCATAGAGGGTGACCTTTAAGCATGAAGAAGCTAAAAAAAGAAGTTGAGCTGGAGCTGATCTGCCAGGAGACTGAGAAAGTGAAGCTGGAGAGTTATTGTCAGTTTCAGGGTGGTTTCATAGGGGGCTGACGGGCACGCGCATCCCTTTTATATTACTCTGCAGGTGGTACCACCCTTTAACCCTCTGGTCCTAATTTTTTTAATGCACGATTAATGCTCAGTATAAAAAAAACAAAACCCTACACAGGCACTCTCTCTACAAACGGTTGCCATCTTGGCGCCGTTAGCCCAAATCTTGCGAAATCTAAACCAAACGTCCTTTTCTAGCGCCACCCTGAGACGCAATGCCGAAAAAATGGAATAAAATCATAAATGTATTTTGGGCTAGATGCCACATCATCCTAAAAACTTTTAGGCCGATAGAGAAAAATATGGCTGAGCTACGAGAATTTGAAATTTTGGGACACTTTGTTCAACTGTGGCGGCCTCTAGAGGACACAACTTTCATTTTTCAGCAAAACCTATGATAACTTTTGTGTCTCAAGGGGTCTTGATTGACCTGATCGAATTTGGTGCAAATTGGAGGAAATTTGTACAACTACATATGTTCGGCATGACATGTGCAAATCTGCAAAAAAAGCCATAAAAAGTGGAAGAACTTTTTAACCATGCGTCTGAGAAAAAAGTCCAAGCGAGCAAAATCAAAGATCTCATTGTGATACACGAGCTTGTAAAATTTCATGCAGCTACGACAAAGTCGACGTCTCCTTGCGGCCGTTGGCCATTCGGCCTAGGCCTGTGTGGCGGTCGCCTGTCACTGCAATTGCAAGGCTTTGAGTTGTTTCCCATCCTTGAAAAAGTGTGAAACTTGAGGCATTGCCACGACCACGGCCAAGCCCTTCCACGTAGCCGAAAACTTTTGATAACCTATCATGTTAACTGTCGATCCACACAGGACATGCAAGGGACAGACACACACACATAAGAAAAAGCAATGCTTGTCTAACAGACACAAAGGCACTGTCTCTATAAACGGTTGCCATCTTGGCGTCGTTAGCCCAAATCTTGCGAAATCTAAAACAAGGCTTTGACAACAACTAATATCTATCCTCAACATATTTGACCAGTTTTGCTACAATATGGTAGGTTTTATAGACGTAGATGCATTTCCCGTTGCCACTAGGTGGAGCTCTGAAATATTCAGGATGTTATTACAGAAATCTGTTAAGGGTCCGATTGTAAATAAGAGTCTAGAATTTAGTGAAGATCAGATCAAGCCTTATCAAAGTATTACATTTTCAAATTTCAAAAAATAACACACATCGTCCCTCTCATTTTGCTGCATTGCCATGGCCACGCCCTTTGCTCTACAAATAAGCTTTTGACAAGGATTCATCCTCAAGATGTTATTTTCTATAAGACTCAGAAAGACTGAGACTCCTGCTCCTTTCCATTTCTGAGCTGTTTGGTGAAGTTTAACAGCTGCAAGAAAGAAACAGATGTGATTTGAGCCTTCGCTGAAGCCACGCCCCTTCGATGTGGAATAATTCTTTTAATAGGTTTTATGGGAATCTGTCATATGTACTTGTGGAAGAAGTAAAAACCGGATATCTTTAAATCCCTAGGAGGAGTTTTTTCATTTACCATGCATGCAAAATCACCAAAGGTGCGATTTTCAATTCAAAATGGCGGACTTCCTGTTGGGCGGGGCCCATTAGTCCACGAGGCTTTTTTGTTCATCTCGGCAGTCTGCATAAGCCCAGTCAATTTCATAGCTGTGGGTCAAACACAGGGGCGGGGCTACACGTTTATAATTTTGTAGGGGGCGCTACTAAGCCGTCTTGACTCATATCACAATAAAAATGATAATATGTGGTTTTCACAGCCCCCTTGATGGGTATACCAATTTTCATAAGTCTGCAGCAATCCTAGCAAATTCTGATCACTTCCTTTTTGGGGCGTTTGGCTGGCAGCCATCTTGGCACCGTTTGAGGAAACCTCACAAAAATCGTACTGTGGTTTCATGGAGGGGTTACAGCCCTCCTGTACTAATTTCAAGTCCATCGTATCAAATATATAGAATTTATAGGACTAAAAATTGCAACATTCTTTTTGTTGCCACTAGGTGGCGTTTCACATATAGAGGCAAATTTGGTATCAATTCATGCGCAGCCGGACTTTTATCATTATAGATGAATTTGGTGAAGGTCAGGACATGCACGGCCGAACAACGCTCGAAATACTCATCACGAAACAACTCTCAACTTTGCTGCGCCGCCAGGGCCATGCCCTTTGGGTAGGAGTCAAAATATGAATCGTGCGGTAACTTCAAAGTGTTTTCAGTATTCTTGGCTTGGTTTGAGGCCGGTTGGTGAAACACAGCCTGAGCTTCTTCTCCAAACGTACAATATGTCCTTTTCTAGCGCCACCCTGAGGCGCAATGCCAAAAAATATAAAAAATTCATATATGTATTTTGATGCGGATGCCACATCATCCTAGAAGCTTTGAGGCCGGTAGAGAGAAATATGGCTCAGCTACGTGAATTTGAAATTTTTGGCAACCTTTTTCAACTTTGGTGGCCTCTAGAGGACAGAAATTTCATTTTTCAGCAAAACCTTTGCATAACTTTTGTGTCTCCAGGGGTCTTGATTGACCTGAGCGAATTTGGTGCAAATTGGAGGAAATTTGTAAAACTACATATGTTCGGCATGACATGCAAATCTGTAAAATAAGCCATAAAAAGTGGAATAACTTTTTAACCGTGCGTCTGAGAAAAAGTCCAAGCGCGCAAAATCAAAGATCTCATTGCGATACACGTGCTTGTAAAATTTCATGCAGCTACGACAAAGTCGACGTCTGTGGCGCTCTGTAGGGTACGCTAGCGAGCACTTTCTGAACCCCTTTTTTGGGTCACTTTAAAACCTTGTTACGAGTGCCGCCCCTGACCTGCCTGCAATTTTTTTTGCCAGTAGAATGTCATACAGTATGCTTAAATCACCATTCCATAAAATAATAATAATAATGAAGATTCATTCTGGTTACAATAGGGCTTCGCCGCACAGCGTTGCTGTCGGCTCGGGCCCTAATAAAGATTCATTCGGATTACAATAGGGCTTCGCCACACAGCGTTGCTGTGTGCTCGGGCCCTAATAATGAAGATTTATTCGGATTATGATAGGGCTTCGCCGCACAGCGTTGCTGTCGGCTCGGGCCCTAACTAGGGCCCCGCGGGGCACTGGCGGGCCCGAGCTGTGTCGCACCGCCTCCCCTAGCGACCGCCTCCCCTAGCGACCACCTCCCCTTGCAGCCGTTGGCCTTTCAACCTTTGCCCTGTTTGGCTGTCGCCTGTCACTGAAATCGCAAGGCTTTGAGTTGTTTCCCATCCTTGAAAAAGTACGAAACTTGAGGCATGCCACGGCCACGGCCAAAGCCTTCCACGTAGCCGAAAACTTTTGATAACCTATCATGTTAACTGTCGATCCACACAGGACATGCAAGGGACAGACACACACACATAAGAAAAAGCAATGCTTGTCTCACAGACATACAGGCACTCTCTCTACAAACGGTTGCCATCTTGGCGCCGTTAGCCCAAATCTTACGAAATCTAAACCAAGGCTTGGAGGAGTTTTTTCATTTACCATGCATGCAAAATCAC
>CAESWR010000956.1:51095-61170 GCA_903171835.1 Mullus surmuletus
TGGGGGTTCTGAGCCGCAGATAAAGCAGAACTATGGGCACAGACGAGCAAAGCAGCGCTCGCGACATGAGATAAAACCCCTTGTTTGCACGACTTGGCTGCGACTCGTAATGGGATCTTTCAGCGAGGGACGCGGGCGCACGTGTTGATTCCCGTCGTCATGGCGATACATCACCGCCAACGACGCCTTTAAAAAATCCCATTATCGAGCCGCTGTTTAATTTTTAAAAACAACTGTAAATTCCACTATTGATCTCAAAGGATAATTTATGAATTAATAATGATGTTATTGACTTTTCTTTTTTTTTTTTTTCTGTTTTTTTTTGCCCTTTGGGCCCCACCAGCCCCCCATCACCCCCCCGCCCCCTCCCCCCCCAGCATCATGTGTGCTTAGAGGTGCGCAGCTTTCGTCTGATTCGCTTCTTTCTTGGCGACCGTGCATAATAATCTCCGCCATAAATCCTCTCCTCTTCCCACAGCCTCGCGAGCGTCAGGCGTTTGAATTCATTTACATGGGCTGCAATTATTTCTGCACCCAAGCTCCTCGGGAATAAGCCATTATTATTTTACCCGGCATAAATCTCTTTTCGGGCCGACTCTTGCTTACAAACTGCGATGAGATTTAGAGCGCATTTTCCAGTTTGTTTGCCGGCTTTAAAGGAAAAAAAACATGTTTTCCTTTTGAGTTTCATTTGTCACTTTGGATCAGCCGAGTCATAAAAAGGCAACATCCGCTCGTATTGTTTTCCCCTGAAATATTAAAGGCGGGGCCGGGACGCTCTGCCTCGCTCATTTTCAGATATAATAGCGGCATGAATAATGGAATTATTTCACATGAGAGGGTTTCGCATGTAGGCGATTATTGCTGCAGCGTGAGCATAATGTAACATACTACGCATGATAATTGACCTGAAAGGACGTGTCGTTAGGAACCATCTTCCTTGTGAGCGTCTTCCCATTGATGCACAGACAAGCCGGCATTCAAGCTGTGAAGTGGCGTTTGGGTGGGTTAAAAGAAAAAAAATCAGTGCTGATTGCTCTAAAAGCAGGCAACGGAGCAGCAGCGGCAGCATCCTTTAGTTCCATTTTGCCTGTTTATTCACCGCGAACAAAACCGATGTGTTTTTTCCGCCGCCGGGGCCTCTGACCGCCCCGCGGAGTGCAAAATGTCGGCGGAGTTTGCCCCCCCCCCCCTCGCCGCCGCGCCGCCGGGAATTCGGAAGTTGAATCGCGTTCTTCTCGGCTAATTAGCGCCCGTGCATTCAAAGTCTGCCAATTAAACAGGCCCCTTTCTGCACCACTGGCCATGTTTCCTCTGAAGCGCTGCCTTGTCTGAGGCATCGGCGGCGCATCCTGTCCTCCACCATGTGGTTTGTTGTTGTGCGGCGGGGGCAGGCGGGTGTGTGTGTGTGTGTGTGTGTGTGTGTGTGTGTGTGGGGCTCGCCGTGCATGTTGCTTTCCACCCGCGGCCTGTGGATTTAGGAAAGTCCGGTTAATGCTCAGGCGGCGTTCTGCTCACACCGACGCAGCTTCGTGATACAGCCGGCGGAACGCACACAGAACACAAAACGCCGCCCGCTTTTTTTCCCCCCTCCATTTAAAATTTAAACGCTTAAACATGCCACTTCCGAACATCCGCCATGTTCGGCCGAGATGGCAAACCACCGTCGGATTTCGCCCTGTGTAAAAGTCACAGATGCGATGTTCCCGAAAGTAGAGAGGCGCTCAAAATAAATGCGGTGTGATATAACAGGGCCGATGATGAATAAGCTCGTCGTTCTTCCTCCCCTGAATGTCCAGTCTTCATTCATTCCAACCCTGCGGATGAGAGCGCGTCCGTTAAAAAAAAACAACTCGGCCAATGCGGGACGTATCGCCGCACATCAGCGCGCCGGCATTAAAGTCTTAACATAAAGCTGCTCTGAAATTTTAATATCGCCGCTGGATCAGATGTCCGCGTGTGAAAAGGGGCCGCGCTATTACGCAATGTTGCAGCCCCCCCCCCCTGCAAGCCCCCCGACAGGGCACAACAAACCTAAAAGCCGGAGTGAATATTATATTATAGCGTGGTGTCACTCAAAAGAGCCAAGCTTTCGGGTGAACGACCTGAACTGAATCACTTGCTGAAATATGCAGGGATACGCTCACTCGCTGAGTCATTTGTTTGCAGGAGGAACGGGGTGTGTTCAAGACACACACACACACACACACACACACACACACACACACAGGTTCAGGTTATTCACATTTCGGTTGTTATGTCCATAATTTTGGTCCATTGTGTATCGTCACACACTTATGGCGGGAAAAACAACAGCGTTCTGTACCAATGGCCACCGCTAGCTTGCTAGCTGTGAGCGCGTCCTAGCAAAACATGATGTTAGGTAGTTGTTTCTCGTTGTTTGGAGCTATACTAGCTAACAGTGCTAGCATATGTACAACTTACATAATATAGTACTTACTGCTAGTTTTAAGTCTTTGACAGAGTTAAAGCGGCCATGTTGACCTGTGTTTATCCCCTTTCACACTGCACACTGGGTGTTTTCAGCACTTTGAAACGGTTGTCGCGGCATTTTGACCCGCGTCCACCGACCCTCCAAGCGACCTGGGAGTTTAGCGCCTGCAGTGTGAAAGGAGTCGCGCGTTGTCCCGCTAGATTACCTGATGACGTCACGCGTCGTCTTTGACATATCAGACACATATTCAGTTCACCGGTAACATTTGATGTCGGAACGGACAGAGCAGATCAGAACTGGAACCTCCCAACAGTTGATCAGGCAGCCGCAAGCTGATGTGGCACATCGCTGCTGTTCAAACAGACAGCCAAGAACGCGGCTGCTTCCCATTATTAGACGTGAATGCTTTGATCGTTTCCTCCGTTCAGTCCTTTTTCACAAAAAAGTGTCCTTGGAGGACGAGCTAAGGTCCAGCGTAGGTCCGGTATCGGCACCGATCACCGGGTCGTCTCTGCTCCGTGTCAGCAGAAAGCAGTGCTTTAAGCGGTTGCGGTCCGGCCGTCTCCCCCAGGGACGGAGGCGGTGTTTCTGGTTGTGAGTGTCCGGACACTCCGTCAGACATCCAGGCGGCGCCGCGTCACCACGGAGGACGATGTGACGGACATCCAGGCCTTTGATCACATGTCAGAGGGTCTCTGCATGGAGAAACGCTGCCTCCTTCAGTGTGATGACGAACGAGAGAGAAAAATACAGGCCTTCACAGCGGGAGCTCAGACTTAATGCCGAGCAAAGGTGGATCGATCCTGGTTAGAAAATCCTGCATCGACGTGCGAATTTCAGTGTGAAAGAGGTGTAAGACCAAGCACTGTCTGGTAATGTCTCGACTGTTCTCCTCTCTCTCTTTCTACCAGTTGAAGCTATTGGCCCGCCCGTCCTGAGCTGTGGTTCTGCTCCAGGTTTCTTCCGTTAAAGGGAGTTTTTCCAGGCCCTTGTTGGCGAGTGATTGCTCTCGGGGGATTTATCGGGTCTCTGTTAATATACAACTATTGCAGAGCTCCAAGTTGCTGTAGAAATAAAAATGGAACTAATGAACCGGTGACACCAATCTAGCAGCAGCTCGGAAAAAGTTCACACTACGACCGGAACAACACAACCGCGGGTCGACGTCGGCGCTGCTGTGTTTTGCATGATCCCCTCTGCCACTTCACACTCGGCTGTGGCGCCGCGAGCAGAGCAGAGCGGCAATCGCGGCGTGTGAAATGATTGCTCGAAAAGACGCAATTCCTTCATTTCAATGACTGCTCAGGCCGCCCACGAAAAGGAATAACCTGATTTTCCACGCCGTGTCGACTGGCATTATGCTTCCCCACCTTTCTTGGCGAGTGTTTTGCAGGATAGCAGGGTGGGGGCTTTTTTTTTCTCACCCTCTCTCTTGTTGTTGCTTGTAAATCAGGGTGTTACTTGAAGGACACTTGCCATATTAGGTTTCTGTCTAATTTAGTCTCGAGAGGTAGAACTCATCCATTTTTCATGGTATATGTATACCACCAGTGATTCAGAGGCCCACTCCCCATTCACCAAAATGAGATTACACCAGGTTTTCCTGCACTCGCTCTAATAATATTATCTTCTGCGAACAAGTTCCTCATAATAGGTTTCAAAAAAGCATGATTATTCAGTTTATTTCAGAGGGGGGGGGGTTTTGGGGGTAGTGTATGTGAGTGCCATCCAAGGCTTACTGGGGCCGGGGTAGGGGTTAGGATTATCTTCTTTTAAGCTGGTGTGAAATCCTAACAACCATATTAAAAAAAAAACCCCACCAAAATAGCCCCCATACAGGCTTTTACTTTTCCATTAAAAAGAAAAAAAAAATCTCCTCGCAATGTAACTCATCTTTTTTCACCCCCACCCCCCCCTGCGAGCACGCTTTGAAAACTTTGCGTCTGATTCAATTTCACCCGACTCCAAATCACGACGGCAAAGAGGCACCGCGACTTGAAAAGGTCAAGTGTTAACTTACATCTGTTCTTTACCGCTAAAAATAAAAGAGAGAAAAGGAGCCTGCTGATGCCAGATAGCCTCTGTTGTCCACATTTTTATGTTTGCCACAACACCCGGGGGAGGCATTTGTACTGTCCCTAACCGGGGGCCTGTTGCAATTATATGGTGCCCGTATCGATCCCGCCTATTGATTAAAGTCTGTCCTTGATTTTAAGATTCAACAGACGCTTCTTGGGGTTTCAGAGGCAAATGAGAACAATGGGAAAGTGCTCTCGTTTGAAAACAGAACAGACCCTCATAAATAAGGCGATTTTATTCACTTAGAGAAGCGCATCTTTTTCCGGAATCTGCTGCGCTCGGGAGCGACTGGATAGCGGGAGTCAAGGGGAGCGGCGGGTAACACGATCATCGCACGAGAATCATTCTGTACGTGCTTGTCTGAAGTGTGTGACAGAAGAATATGACAGAAGTAGCCATTGTTTAAAAAAAATCTAGGATTAGCTAAGTCTGTGAATGTCACTGCATTGATGAGGACATTCCGCAGTGTTTTCTATTGGTTTTATTCTATTTTCTGTGGTTTTGCACCAGGTTTCTTCTATTAAAGGGAGTTTTTCCCAGAGTGTTTGTTCAGTCTTTGTTAACATTCATTCATAAATATTTTTTTTTGGAATCCGCTCTATTGTCTCTCTTTCTCTCTCTCTCAAACCCAATGAGGAATATGGCCAACCACCCTGTGCTGTGGTTTTGCACCAGGTTTCTTCTGTTAAAGGGAGTTTTTCCCAGCCTTTGGTTGCTTTTGGGGTATTTGTGGGGTCTTTGTTAATTTTCATTCACACATCATTTTTTTGGGACACCTTTCTATTGTCTCTCTCTCTCAACCAGTCAATGAAAATAGTCAACCACCCTGTGTTGTGGTTCTGCACCAGGTTTCTTTTGTTAAAGGGAGTTTTTCCCACCATTTTTTAATCCAGTGCTTGCTTTTGAGGGATTAATTAGGTCTCTCTATTCATTCATACATCCATTTATTTGAAGACTCCTCTCTATTGTCTCTCTCTCAAACCCAACCGGTCGAGGAAGATACAAACGTATAAAAAAGAACGAGACAAAAAGGTAAGAAAGCTTAAAAAAAAACGGTCACACCATGAAATGATTGAAGTGCTTCGTAAGTCTCATTTGTACAGCGTTTCCAAGCCATTCCCTCGACAATAAATCTGTCGTTCGAGTTACCGACTCTAAAACTATTCATTAGTTTGTAAGAAATTCATCAAAACGTCAAAGAAATCCACTTTCTTTGCCTCAGGGCCGCGTTTTTCCACCACGACCCGCCGAGAAACTTGCGAACGAGAGAAAATCCTTCTGCATTGAGAGCCTGAAAACACCGAAAAAACACACAACAAACTCAACCTGCGGCGGCGGAGGTGATCAATCTCCCGCTATTGGTTTCCAAAAGGATTTTCTGCTCATAACACGTTCTCACGGCCGGTTCGTCTGAGAACCTCGCGGCGCTCGGAAAGCCCCCCCCCTGAAAATCTCCGGGAAAGTAAACGATCCCGCTTGCAGTTATTAATACGAGGCATGTGATGAAAAGAACGTCGGAGCGGATACTTTCTCTAGACGTGTGACCTCGAGGAGATGTTTTTGGCCAAATGAGCTTTCCGCGGCGTCCCTCACATTCTAGACGCTAATTTTAAACGCTGACTTTTACAACCCGGTTTGATTTGATTTTTTCAGGCAACACTGAGACGACCACACATTTGTGACCTTTCAGAAATGAAAAAAGCAGCTTTGTGCGACTGCTGAGAGACTCTTCGAAAAAAGTGTTTGAAATCCTGCAGACGCGACGTGTTTCCCCCCCGACTGAGTCACGGTTCCTATTTGAGTCTTTTCTCTCCGTCGTCAATCAGCACATGAATACATTTTCCGGAGGTATTTCGCCGCAAAACGCCCCGCGCGCCTGTAAATATTTGGTGGTGCACTCGAACTGCGAACCCCGAGCCGCCTACTATCATTCTCCTTTCTTTCTTCCCCCCCCCCCCCCCCNCGCCGCCGCCGCCCACCACAGCCCCAGAGACTACCTCAGCCTCGGCCGGCGGGGGGGGCGAGGGGCCGCCGCCCGGCTCGCCCGCGGCGCCGGAGCCCGAGGCGGAGCAGGAGGCGGAGACGGACGCCGAGACGGAGGAGGAGAAAGCTCGGCGGCTTCTTTACTGCTCGCTCTGCAAAGTGGCCGTCAACTCGGCGTCGCAGCTGGAGGCGCATAACAGCGGTAAGAGGGGCGTCGCAGAGGGGAGAATAAAAAACCAAACATGTCTGACATCACCTGACACCTTCTGATGCTCGTGTGGATGAACAGAACGCAAACATTCCTTTTGTCCAGACGAAGTAGAAGGATTTTTCCTGCATCGTTTAAGGGAAACAGGTCGGAACGACACTCGGATTCCAGCGTCAGTCAGTCTGAACGCTCTTATGAAAGACACCAAACAAACGGTGAAGTAGGAAATAAAACTTTGCAATGAAAATCTTGGCGTGAGTGGAAGTGGAGACAAGTGGATTGTCAGCGTAGTAATTCTCATCACTGGTGTCGGTAAAACGTCAGCCGAGGCCAAAACCCAAAGTGGAAAACAGAGAACAGAAGGTCCGAGCAGCTGCTGGCTGTCAGCGGCTCCAATCAGCGCCGCCTCAACCAAACTGGCCGTTTCGGTTCACGCGAGTGAAGCGAGTCTGAGTCCGAGAGTGTGACGCTGTGCGACGTTTTCCGGTGTTTTCTAGACGTGCAAAGCTGGAGGACAGGAGGGATGGAGCAGCAGGGACGGTGACTGCTGAGTTTGTGAGGGCAACACAGGAGGAAATCTTTGTTATTGTGAAATAGTATTCAATTCTATGATTTTGATTTGTTTATGTCTATACATATATATATAAACATATATGTATATATACATTTGCTATATTTTTACTGTTTTCTTGTTATTATTTTCCTTTTACCCGTTAGGGACGACTGCCTGTTCTTTGGTGGGAAGCTTAGAGATGCGACACATTATTTGGAAACATAAGAGATCCAAAACATTTCATCAGGCCTTTTTCTTGTATGTTACAAATTATATAAAAATTAGTTTCCTAAATAAAAGCTTTTCTCTGATACGAAGAACCAAACAAGAATGTATTTAAGCCGCAGAGGTCTTTAGATAGATAGATAGATAGATAGATGGATAGATAGATAGATAGATAGATAGATAGATAGATGGATAGATAGATAGGTGGGTGGACAGACGGCTGGTATGCAGATTGGTCGATAGGTCGATAGGTGGGCGGTAGGTAGGTAGATTAGTAAGTAGGTAGACAGAGACAGACCGATAGATAGATAGATAGATAGATAGATATGCAGATAGGTTGAGAGGTCGGTGGACGGACAGATGGACGGACGGATGACGGACAGACAAACGGATAGATAGATAGATAGATAGATAGATAGATAGATAGATAGATAGATCAATAGATAGATCGATAGATAGATATGCAGATAGGTTGAGAGGTAGGTGGACGGACAGATGGACGGACGGATGACGGACAGACAAACGGATAGATAGATAGATAGATAGATAGATAGATAGATAGATAGATAGATAGATAGATAGATATGCAGATAGGTTGAGAGGTAGGTGGACAGACAGATGGACGGACAGACGACGGACAGACAAACGGATAGATAGATGGATAGAGAGATAGATAGATAGATAGATAGATAGATAGATAGATAGATAGGTAGATAGATATTGACTTTATTGATCCCTTTGGACAGAGCCCTCAGGTAATTTAAAGCCCCATGATGCCCTGGCAGACCTTGACGTGATGATCGTGATTGGATGTAGACCCAGGCGGGTGGGTTTGGGTGGGCGCCCCCTCCTGGTCACCTGTGCAGCCTCTTATTTATCATCTCAGCTCCGGCTGAGGACTGAAACCCAACCAGAGCGGGCTGATGTCATTGTTTTAGCGCAGCCGTGCCCTTGGCGGTGAGGTAAGGGCGGGCGGGGGGTGGGGGGGGGGGGCATGGGGGGCAGTGCCAGATCCGTCCGGGAAACGACATCCAGGGACTCTAATCTCCCCGAGCCGCTCGGCCTCACACACCACAAACACGGCCAGGCTGAGTTATGGAGATTTCCAGGTCGGTCTTCCGCTCCGGGTTTTCGCTCGCTGGCGTTGCTGAAATCCGCCCGGGCAGGTTTGAGTTTTTTTCTCGAGTCAGATGAGGTTTATGGGAGATAATTCATCTGGAGAACACCTCGGAAAAGGCTGAGAGGCAGATGAAGAATGATGAACAGAGCGGGAGTGCACTTTAATACATCTGTGAGTCACCGCTTCCATCCAATGGTGTCTTTTTTACCCAATAACACTCACAATAATAAAACACGGCCACATTCCTCCAGGCTTCCGTCTTTCTGGAGGCCCCAGTTTGTTTTCCTCACTCTGTTTCTTCTCAAACGTGATGCGAACCCGCCGCTTTTTAAATCACGACTCGCCTGACGTTCCTCTCACACCGACCCACTCGTCGCCAGGTCACAAGCGACGTCACCATGGGCGCCACCGACCTCTGACCCAGTGGCGAAACAAATGTACAAAGGGTCTTGGGGCAGCAATAGGTGGACAGGGGAGGGGCCCCCTGTGTCCCGCCTATAGCTCCGCCCCTGCTCTGACCTCACCACTTCTTCTGGGATGAATCAATATAGTCAAGTCAAGTTTATTTATCATTTATATATTTATAAAGCACCTTTAAGAAGACAGCAGTCAATCAAAATGCCACCTGCCATCTCTAGACTTCAGTCTAGTTTTGGGGACCTCCAACAGCAGCTGGTCAGAGGACCTTTAAGGGATAGTTGTGATTTTTTTTACATAAAGTTGTATGAGCTCCTCACCATCAGTGTGGTTCATCAGCAGTGACTTTTCCTCCACTGTGTCGCGTGTTGCAGAAAGTAGTTCCGTCTAGTTGCTGGAGTCACACGGATAAAGAGTTTTGCTCCAAAAAACAACATACATTCAAAGGAGTAACCCATTTGCATCACCAATTCTTTGCCGTGGAAAAGTCCGACCTCGCAATCACCCAGCACTATTTTTCCTCTGTTCGTATCACTCCGCCCACCATCATCAACTGTTTTGTGGCGTTTACGTCCTCGGAAGGAGGTCTCTCTCCGCCTCCTTCCTCCTTCAGCTGATGGAAAGGTGCACATCTAATTATTTGTGATGCAAACGGTCACTGCTGATGGTGAGGATCTCATACAACTTCATGTCAAAAAATCCCAACTATCCCTTTAAGGCTCTGGTTCGGGAGAGGCGACGCAGGAGCTCAGACAGTTGCAGATGGCCGCGACCATTGATTAGGCGAAGCTCACGCTCTGACCTTTGACCCCTGCAGGCACCAAGCACAAGACCATGCTGGAGGCGCGGAGCGGCGTGGGCTCCATCAAGTCCTTCCCCAGGCCGGGCGTCAAGAGCAAACTGGTGCCGTCCTCCAAGTCGTCCACGGGTCTGCAGAACAAAACGTTTTACTGTGAGACGTGCGATGTGCACGTCAACTCAGAGACACAGCTGAAGCAGGTGAGGCAACACGCCAAACACGGGGGGGGGGGGGGG
>CAESWR010000957.1:21980-49114 GCA_903171835.1 Mullus surmuletus
GACGTGGACGCAGTCCATGTTGGTGGGTTCACCCACCTGCCGGCATGCCGGACCGCCGGCACAGTCTGAATAAACTCACATCCTCACAGCAAACTTGGACCCTTGGAATTTTGCTGCAATTTCCTCGACAGGAGAGATGGAGCATCCCATTGCCATCCCCTTCTCGAGCCGGTGCCAGTCGGTTGAGATATTCCGGGTTGTGTAGCAAACATGCAGGTTGTTGAAGTATTTTACTACTAGGTTCTGGATGTGTGCTGGTACAGGGAAGAATTCAAGGGCGTACTTGATGAGCTGGTGGGGAACTGAGCCATAGGCGTTGGCCAGGTCCAGCCAAACTACGTGCAGGACTTCTTTGCTTCATTTGGCTGTCTGGATTTGCTCCCAGATCATTGCTGAATGTTCCACGCAGCCAGGGACCGCGGGACTCCTGCCTTTTGGCAGCTGGTGTCGACATACTTGTTCGCCAGGAGGTAGCTTGTCATTCTTCTGGCCAGGATAGAGTAAAAGATCTCCCCCTCCACATTCAGCAGGGCGATGCCTCTAAGCTGACTGAGGTTTTGTGAGTCTTTTTCCTTTGGAATGAAGGTGGTAACTGCTTTGCACCCTGAAGGTGGGATGGAGTGAGTTCTCCAAGCTGCCACCATGAGTCTCCAAAGCACCTTCAGGAGCCCTGGG
This sequence comes from Mullus surmuletus, assembly GCA_903171835.1. Taxonomy (NCBI): domain Eukaryota; kingdom Metazoa; phylum Chordata; class Actinopteri; order Syngnathiformes; family Mullidae; genus Mullus; species Mullus surmuletus. Next base: position 22,656 of record CAESWR010000957.1, read on the forward strand.
CAGTTCTTGAACACCTTGTACAGCACACCATTGGCCATTTGGCTGATGCTGCTCTTGCGCGCTCCCATGGCCTGCTGGACATCTGACCACCTGGGTGGGGATGTGTCGAATTCTGTGGAGGGCTCTGGGGGGCGGGGTACATGACCTGGTAATCCAAGGGGCTTTGCTCTTAGGTTGTCGCTCAGCTGGTCCTTAATGTGCTGTTTAAGCTCCTGCTTGGTAGTCTGCAGCGTCCCGGACCTCTTCTCCTCCAGGAGGCTGCGAGCATACTTGAAGGGGAATAAGCTCTCATCGAAGCTTCTCCATACTTCCCGGTCACTGGCCTTTTGCCACATGACTGTGGTATCTTCGAGGCGAGGAGGACGGCTGTCAGCTCCGAGGGGGACAGGGCCACCAGCTGTGTGGACGGAACGTTCCGTTCTGCCGCCCGCTGCTCCAGGTCTCGAGAGCGACGACTCAATCTGGAGGGGTACGGGTGGACCCTCTGCAGCCTGGTTGACTGAACGTGCTGGACCACCCTCACCATCTGCCGAGAATACTGCTGCTGCTGCTGCCGCTGCCACTGCTGCTGCGGGCCGTTCCATTGGCATGGGACGGAGCATCGCCTCCCGGACCATTGTCACTCCGGTCAGCGCGCCACAGCAGTGAAATGATTAACAAATAAATGAATGAATAAAAACAAAACACTTACTGCCGCTTTGGATTTGTTGTCTTTTTTATTTTGCAACGGTTTGGTCCTTAAAAGGACCTTCTTCAGGCAAAAACAACAATGAATTGAACGCGAACCACTTCCCTCAGCGACTGCCAGCGGAAGTGGAGCAGCAGGTCCAGGTGAGTGAAAAAACACAATAAACATACAAAGTTGTTTTATTCATGAGAAAATAAGAACATGTGAATTGAATAAGATCCATGAAAACAATAAACAGTTCTGCCAAAACCAAATCCAAATGAAAGGCCCCCTTAAACAACATCACCAAATAAAAGAAATCTCCAACACAAAGTGAAAGAAAAGTATAAAAATTTGACCCAAATTCAGGTCTTAATCTTGAGTGAATCGATTGGGGATTAGAATTTGGGATTTGGAAGGACTTCTGTTGTCCCACCTAGAAAAAATGTGCAACCTTAAATGGTGGAGTGTCTGTGGAGCGGTGGAGGAAGATCTGCTGCTTTACAAAACCGCGTGTCCAACGTGTCGATTGCAGCTTTGGAGAAACAAACCACAAAAGAAAAACCCAAGAAATGAAAAGAAGCAGTAAAGATGCTGCTTATTTGGCAGCGTTTGCAGCCTGAACAGAGACGCAAAGAAGCCAAACTAACAAACCAACTCTCTTCACTCTGCTCTAAACACTGACTAACACCACCATGTGGACAAATGTGAGGACACTTGGACACCTTCAACCCTCCCACTGTCTTATACAGAACCTTCAACCCTCCCACTGTCTCATACAGAACCTTCAACCCTTCCACTGTCTTATACAGAACCTTCAACCCTCCCACTGCCTCATACAGAACCTTCAACCCTCCCACTGTCTTATACAGAACCTACAACCCTCCAACTGCCTTATACAGAACCTTCAACCCTCCCACTGTCTCATACAGAACCTTCAACCCTCCCACTGTCTCATACAGAACCTTCAACCCCCCCGCTGTCTTATACAGAACCTTCAACCCTCCCGCTGTCTCATACAGAACCTTCAACCCTCCAACTGTCTCATACAGAACCTTCAACCCTCCCACTGTCTCATACAGAACCTTCAACCCTCCCACTGTCTCATACAGAACCTTCAACCCTCCCACTGTCTCATACAGAACCTTAAACCCTCCCACTGTCTCATACAGAACCTTCAACCCTCCAACTGCCTTATACAGAACCTTCAACCCTCCAACTGTCTTATACAGAACCTTAAACCCTCCCACTGTCTCATACAGAACCTTCGACCCTCTGACTGTCTCATACAGAGCCTCCAAAGATTGGAATGGGGATGATCCAACTTTAAAGAATGTCTTGGATGTCAGGATGTTGGATAATAGAGGTCATCAACTGATACTGTGTTTCCTGAACTCTCAGTTCCAAATAAAACAAATAAAACTACAGTACAACTGACTCTGCAGCCTCCCTGCTTTTGACGACAAACATTCCATATCTGGTGGATTAGGAACTTACTGATCTCTGAGGCGACGACAGTGATGTTGTGCCAGGCGTTCTCCTCCCGGTCCAGCTCCTGCAGGATGAACAGCGACCCGTCCCACTGCTCCCACAGCTCCCACTGCTCCCACAGCTCCCACTGCTCCCACAGCTGCCTGCACTGCCTCCCCTCTGCCTCCTTCCTGCCTCCTCCCTGCGGCAGCAGCCAATCAGCAGCAGCCAATCAGCCCCAGTCTCGCCCTCATTTACGCAGAGATTTCAACCTAAATCTATGTCAGGGATTTTAACACGTTGCTGACTTCCAGAGCGGGGCCGGACGCTCACTGCTTGGAATGCATAATTTGGTTACTTCCTCATTGGCACAGCCGAACGACCGCCCGCTGACACCATGACAACCAGCACAAAAGCCAACGTTCACCTACTTATGGCTTTAAAAAACATGCGATGACACCAATGGAGATGAGATTCCAAACATGAAACAAAGAAGACGGATGGGCATGTTGTATTTACGCCCATGATTCTGTGTATAAATTAGCGCGCACGGCCATTGGAAAATGCTGCTTTTTTGAACACTGTGCTCTTCATTGAGGAAGGATTCGTCCCTGACTTCAAACTTAAGAATTTTGACGGCGCCAAAGACACAACAAGTTGAAGTGACATGGTGCAGAGATCCTTGTGCGGGTCCGACCCAGTCCATCACTGGCCCGACTGGGTGACTCCGCCCTGCCCAGGATGATCCACATCAGAACCTCAATGTCAAAGGTGTGTGTGAGTGTGAACGCACCATTACCACATACTGCATGTCCATCCCAGTGTACTCCTCCAACACAAAGAACTTCCACATCCCGACCCCCTTGGAGCTGCTGAGCGGCGCCCGGCTCTCCTCCTGCCCTGTCAGCCCCCCCGACCCCCTGTCTCCCCCTGTAGTCCCCGCTGCTGGGGCGCCGAGGTGGGCCGCCACCCACAGCACCATCAGCAGGCAGGCTTTTCTTCGCTCCATCTCCTAAAAAAACAGCCAATCCCTGGGTTCCCTCGCTCTCGGCAGTCTGTGTCCAATGTGCAGCGGTCAGGGATCAGATCAGTCGTCACAGACTCAGACTCACACGGGAAGAACCTGGTGGAGTCACAGAGACAAGGGGAAGAACCTGGTGGAGTCACAGAGCAGCAGTGAAGCAGCAGAGAGTCCTCAGCAACCTGGAGGAGTCACAGTGAATTTTGGGATGTCCTGACTCCGAATGTACACTGAGCGACCCTGTGGTCAGAGTTAGGACTGTAGAACATTAAAGAAATGCTAATGACAGTAGAATTTCTAAAACAATGGCTGGAGCTCATGGTAACATCTGTGACCCGTGTGACTCCATAGGAAGCGCCAATGAAAAGAAGAGAAAAAAGGTTTTCTTGTTTTCTCTGGTCGGCACCTCGGGATATAAATATGTATATCCTTTATTATCTGTTTATTATCTATCTATTATTAGATAGAAGTGGTCCTTCATTCTAAACGGTGCCAACAGTGTCCAAAACCAAACACACACCTTTAGAGCATCCTCGACCCAGCAATTTAGTTAATAATTTTTGATTATTTTTGTTAATACATCAAGTCGTCAAAATATGATTTAAATATAAGTAAGCAATGAATATAAGCACAGAGTCTGATTTGAGCCCACTTTGTGTGAAGTGTTGTATCAGTGTTTGCTTTGATTTGTCACCTGTTTTTGCTTCTCGTCCCTTCAACCACATCGCTTTGACCAGACTTTTATCAGCACACATGTAGAAAGCAGCTGAGATCCGGAATCTGTGTCCTCCCAAGACTCCACAACGGAGGCCAAAAGGACGAGGCAAGGACAAGGAAAGCCCAGGGGGGCCACGGTGGGCGACGTGCAGCCGCAGCTACAGGCCGTTGGGAACAATTGTTGATGTATTGAAAAGCAGATGAATTTTTTAGTGGCATTGCAGTAAAAAACATTACCCAGTGTTTCACGGGATATAGTTTGTCTGATTTCATCAACTGTTGTCTAGTTTTTCTATATCCCTCCGAAAGGGCTCGTCGTGAAGCACATCATTACAACTCTTGTTTGTCTTGTCTTATTTTACTAAATCCAAAACACACTTTATAAACCTGAAGCACAGTAACAGATACAGTTAGTTGCACAATATATCAAGAAACCACATGAATCAAATCTGACTTATCAAAGATTAATCAATCTAAGAAGAATCATTAACATCATCATCATCAAATACCTCAAACCGAGTCGGGATCTGTGCTCCTTATGATGGTTCTTTGATGGAATTGCTCTTAACTGCTACATTTCACAAACCATTCAGGCTTTTCCAGGGCCTTGATTTCACTTAGATCTAAACACTAAAGCATCACTTCACAGTTACAACTTGTAGTGACTTTAAATGAAAAACAACTTGTTGTTGTGACTTTAAATCTCAAGTAAAACTCAAGTTTAAAGTTTTAAAGTTCAGTAAAATTGGATAAGATCCATTACATCGGATAACATTTTCTCACTCTTCCAAAGAGAGTTTAACACTAGTAATTAATATGTAGGTTGAAAAACCATGATTACAATCCTGATCCGAGCCGAATCCCTTCTTATTCTTCTCTGTGCTGATTGATTTGAGTGCGTCCCCTCATCCAGGGCTGGAGATGCGCTTCTTTACCCTCCACAAGTCCTCTGGAGAAATTGTGTCAATCACGGTGATGAATGAATTTAAAGTTAGTCATAATCTTCAAATCTCCATGTGTAATTGAACTTAAGACAGACACTGAAACAAACCTTCAACTCTAAAGACGTTAGACGTTCCCCCTTTGAACGCATGTTGTTTTTGTGTCATGTGACTCCACAAATGAGACAAAACTTTGACCTGCTGCTATAGACACTTCCACCCTTCCACCTTTAATATCCACCAGGGGCATCTGACTCCCCATGGAGGCATATGGAGGCGGGGCCATAGAGGGGTTCAGTCTGGCTCCGACTGGGGAAGTGGGTCCTTTAACGGACTCTTTCTCTTCTTTCCCTTTTTTATGTCTCTGCGTCTTTCTCCGTGCATCTCTCTTAAAATTACGAATAGATGCATTGTCTATGTGTTGACTCTTCCTCCGTGCGTGTTCAGAATCAGGATGCTGGAGCCCTTCGAGTTCGGATCCAATATGTTTTCATAAACAGGAATGGAAAAAGATGACAGACTTCCAGGTCTTTTCTCGTGTCCCTGACAGCAACAGAGTGTTGTTGTCAGTTTGGCAAGTCTGACTCTCTATCTTTTTATACACGAGTTCTTCGCAGGCTGTCTCATGAGGAGTTGTACAGCCTCCTTCACACCCTGCTGCTCATCGCCTTGGCATGAGGTGGTCCTTCTTTCTGCCTTATCTTCGGCCTTCTGGGGGGAGGAGGCCACACCCCTCCCACACTGATGTGACAATCCCGTTGTGTACTGCTCGTACTTTCCCACCGATACATGTCCTTAGCAGCTTCGCTCTGTACTTTGCTACAGGGACATGTCCTCATCTAACCGCGCCCGTTTAATAAGATCATGGGCTCAACGTGTCATATAAGCATATCAAGAGCAATACAAAGCCAATAGAACACGGGGGGAAAAGGCTCCCACATCAGCCACCAACAGAGGAGCGAGGCGGCCCCTCGGCCTCCACAGGCGCCATCTTTCTGCTCAAGAGTCCGGGAGGCAGAACTGTCACTAGAACCGTGCAGTGACTGCCTGCCTGTCTGTCTGTCTGTCTGTCTGTCTGTCTGTCTGTCTGTCTGTCTGTCTCTCTGCCTGCCTGCCTGTCTGTCCGTCTGTCTGCCTAACTGCCTGTCTGTCTGTCTGTCTCTCTGCCTCCCTGCCTGTCTGTCTCCCTGCCTGTCTGTCTGTCTGTCTGCCTGCCTGTCCGTCTGTCTGCCTATCTTGTCTGTCTGTCTGCCTATCTTGTCTGTCTGTTTGTCTGCCTCCCTCCCTCCCTCCCGGTCTGTCTGCCTGTCTGTCTGTCTGCCTGTCTGCCTCCCCACCTGTTTGCCTGCCTGTCTGTCTGCCGGTCTGTCTGTCCGTCCATCCGCCTGTCTGTCTGTGTGTCCTTCATTGCGTCTATGTAAAAAGTATTATTCAAAGAGGGTGAAATCATCATTCATGCCTTCATTTCATCCTGACTTGATGATTGTCATGGTGTTTTGACGCGTCTCTCACAGAAACCACTCAGTAGACTCCAGTTGGTCCAGAATGCAGCTGCCAGGCTGCTAACTGGATCAAGGAGAAGGGAGAACATCACTCCCATCTCAGCCTCTCCATTGCTTTGGTCCAGTTTCAGAATTGACTTTAAAATTGAGTTATTTGGAGTTATCAACCCCATATGTGTCTGCTGGCAGCCCGAGCTCCTCTAGCAGGAACCTGCTGGTCGTCCCCAAATCAAGGTTGAGGAGCCGGGCGACGCTGCCTTCGCCGTCCGAGCTCCTCGTCTGTGGAATCATCTGGCCGAGGAGCTCAGACTGGAGAACTCACTGTCCTCCTTTCAAACCCAGCTAAAAACTCACCTCTATCGCCTGGCCTTTGACCCCCCACTGTGACCTTGTCTATCTGTCTCCTGTCCTCTCCACCTGCAGTGTTTCTGTAACTGTTTGTCTGCTAACCCGAGCGGTCTGAGCAGATGGCTCCGCCCACCCCGAGTCGTGGATCTGCCCATGGTTTCTTCCTAAAAGGGAATTCCAGGATTATATGTCTGCTCTTCAACACATTGATTCACACTGACCTTATCCTGATAGTTTGGTCGACCTCGGGAGCTGCACTGGATGTGTGAATATTAATCACTCTGTGCAACATCTTTTATGCTGTACACAGTCAAACACCCTGTGCAATACATTCTGTTTATTCTGGGAGAGAGAGAGAGAGAGATGAGATGACCTCAAAAAACAACAAATAACACAAGTCCCTTCAGTTGTTGCTCAGAGCAGCTCCGTCACTTTGATCTTTAATGACATTAACAATAAAGAACAACCGACTACTGTTTGTGCAAGTTGTATATTTGTTGTTTTTCTTCTTTATTCCTTTGAGGAGTACAGTTGAAGCAGAGGTCAAGGGTCAGGGTTGAACCTGAGTTTAAGAAAAGGCCATTTGTCTTTAAAGTTAGATCACTGTAAATATAAATCTACCCTCATGAAATATTTCAAGTATTCGTGTTGCTCTTCTTAAAGTTACATATGGAAACTTTGCTCACATGAAAAATGATCAGAACATAAAACAAAAATTCACTCTCATGCACATTTCAGACTATTTGGCAACGATTCAGTGATTTGATTATCCTGGTCAAAGCCTTCATACATTTTAATATAGTTAAAACAATGACAGAAAATAAATATATTTATCTGTTGATTTGCCACCATCATCATCAGCTACTTCAAATGTCTTGTTGAAGTCCCAGATGTGATGCAGGATCGGGTCGGCGTCAGAGCGGAGCCGAAGCCCGACTCGCTCGGAGCCGCGGACTGTCAGAGGAGCCGACACTTCAGCGGCACTTTTCAGTGTCAGAAAATAGTTCAAATCCACATGAAAACAACATCTGGCAGCATCTGGCTCATATAAACTCTGTTCTCCATCATCCGCTCAAAAATTTAAACAACAAAAAGTACGATTTGAATCTGGCCTCAAATATGAACATACATATTATTCATCTATTACGACTACTTTATATGTTTTGAGGCTGAATAAGTGTCGACCAAACTGTAAGTCAGTCAGCTCGAGTAGAACTGGTTTCACAGTTGGACGAACTGGACTGGATTCATAAAGACCCAAAGTGATCGCATGCCTTTGAAGTCTGTGTCGGGTTTGACATCAGTCTGAATCATGTGCTCGTTCACGTGCTGTACATCACACATAAGATGTATCCACATAATATAAATCCTGCTTATATTATCCTTCACTTAAGGTCAGTGTCGGCATGCATCGATGATGGAGCAGCACCATGTCGTCACTGTGAACGACTTCACCATGTTCGTTTGGAACAGAATATTCACTTTTGGAACAAGAAAAAAAAAGAACAAAAAAAAAGGTTCCCAACATCCATAGTTTGTACATTGTGCACCTGGATGAACAGCCAGTGAGCAAACGATGCTTTCTGATGCTGTTTCGGAATTACAGAGTTAATCTGAACCATGAAACGATAGTAAGAAAAAAAGAACCCAAATCATTCTGAGTTCATTAGTCTTGATTGTACCCTTTAATAAGACTCAACACGTCGGGGGGTTCCTTCATCAGAGTGGGAGCTCTCATACACAGCACACGGTCATTCCTTCAAACACGTGGATTCAGACAAAACGCAGCGGGGGGGGGGGGCACAGATAGATGTGTTATTGAGGGCTACTAACAGGATCTACAAGCCAGATCAATTGTGGAAGAAATATGTCAAACATGGAAATATTATGACTAAAAAGTCACGTACCACCGTAGTATAAATCCTTTTTAAGTAAATGTTGGCTTCGAGTAATCAATACTCTGAGCAATACTTGTACTCAGCGTAGATGAGTGTGCTCTCAATGATGTTATTAGTGCACAAGGTCATGATTTCTGCAGCTTGATTTGGAGAAAATAAATAATACATTGTGTGTGTGTGTGTGTGTGTGTGATCCATACAGCGCTGAATACAGAAGCAAACACAAGAAGTAACTTGAATACATGTGAATATAAGAAAGGAATGACACTTGCACATATTTGGTTAGAGAGCTCAACCAAACCTGGAAATAAAACAAGGAAGGTCCACCCCAAAAATCCCCCATCAGCCTCCCGGGGGTTCGAGAGGCCAACCTCTCCTGATCTGTCAATCAACTCTGATCAGTCATAAACTGCCATCAGCAAAGCAGAGTTTCACATCTACAGGGGGGAGAAGGCATAGAACGGGAACTGGGCCTCGTCCTCGTCCACAAAGAAACACTGGAAGTAGGGCAGCTCGTCTGGGGGGGGGGGGTAATTAATTAATGTCATGAGTAATGTCATGTTTAATGTGTAATGTAACAAATGAAAAGAAACATTGCACTCGCTCACCTTCCATGAGGAGGCTGTCAGACACAGATGCCTCTTCTGATCACAAGGAGAAAATAATGTTTAATAATTAGCCAACAATTTGTTAGACTAGTTTAGGATAAACATGAGGCAGCAGAGATACCTTTTTTCAGAGGCTCCTTTACCTCTTGAAGAATTCTTTCTTCTGTAAATAGCAGCAAAATGATTTGATATTTCACACACAGAGACAGTCAAAGACTTCTCACACACTGTAGATGTTGTGGTTGTTCATTACCTTTACGCTTCTCTGCTTTGGCTGCTTTTTCAGTCGCTCTTTCTGGAGTGAAAAGAAATATGATTGTGTTATTTGAACTGAGAACTGCGGTTGTATTGATTGTCACTTCCATCAGATGCATCAGTGCAGTACCTTTCTTTGGGGCCACAGCTTTGACTTTTGAGAACTTTGGCTCTGTTTCACAAATATGAAATAAATACAAGCCGTTAACAATTGACAGTTCATACTTTTAATGAGATTACTGGAAAAATCTACCTATGATTATTTCGTTAAACATTAGAATACACAAAAAAAATCAATAATTTAGTATCCTGTAAAGTACTGTCATTACATTTAAGATATATGATCATAGAATAATAATAGAACGTGCCCTTGCTGAATGACACATTTTCATGGGGTAGAAAGTTTTATTTCTTTTATTTGTGTCTCGAGATTATTTGTTTACGAGTGATTCCGATTTCTGATCTCACTTGATGGACACAAATTCCATTTCTGTCAGTGTTCCTGATGCCTGAGACATTTATCTGTGATTTGAAAGTGGACAGTCTGACCACATTAAACACTTTACCTTTCTTCACTGCAGCAGGTTTACGAGTCTCCAGATCTACAAGGTTGAAAGAAATCTTTAAAGCAGAGCACATTTGAATCCCTGTCAGCTCAGAAACCAGAGGTCTGAAGCCTCGCAGTGGTTTCAGACGGATTACTGAGTGACGAGGATCAGCTGGTGCTGTTTGAAAAACACTGGGTTGAAGCACAAAGTCATCCGAGGAAAGACAGCTCTGAAAGCTTGAAGCAGGTTGATGCTGGTGATTGAATAGCCATCATTGCTTTCTATGTGCTGCTGTTGCAAATCCCACACACACACACACCCACACATACACATACACACACACTGCACAGAAACAGCTGTTTGCCTATGGAGTAACTGTGGAGTGGCATTTACATGATGCTTTTTAACCCTCTGAAGACATTAGAAATGTACAACTGATGAAAAGATTAATGAGAGGACTTTGGCCTCTCTAAAAAATCGTTAAAATGAATAAAAGTATCAACAAAAAAATTCAGCATGAAATTTTGATGTGTGTCTGTTCGACTGCTGCTGATTTCTCTGGCAAATCCAATCCACTTAACTCCCGGTTATGCCAATTGTGGTGGAATAAAGTCAGAGTGTGTGTGTGTGTGTGTCTGTGTGCTGTGATGTGTGGAACACAGCTGTCAATCAAGATCAGGTGGGTGGGCCCTGTGTTTTGAGTGAGAAAGGTCTCTATGGTGACATCCTCCCCTCAGAGGCGGAGTCAGCGGGAGTTCATATCTGCTGGTTTGGTCACGTTCTGTCACTGCTGCCTTCGTGGCTCCGTTTCATCCACAGCACAAACACAAACACGCCTCCACAAGCACCACGCGCCTGAACGCACCTGGACGCATCTGGATGTGCCTCAACGCACCTGAACGCACCTGGAGGCGCCTGAACGCGCCTGGATGCATCTGGATGTGCCTGAACTCACCTGGAGGCGCCTGAACGCACCTTGAGGCGCCTGAACGCACCTGGATGCATCTGGATGTGCCTCAACGCACCTGAACGCGCCTGGACGCATCTGGATGTGCCTGAAAGCACCTGGAGGCGCCTGAACGCGCCTGGACGCATCTGGATGTGCCTGGATGTACCTGAACCCACCTGGAGGCGCCTGAACGCACCTTGAGGCGCCTGAACGCACCTGGACGCATCTGGATGTGCCTCAACGCACCTGAACGCACCTGGAGGCGCCTGAACGTGCCTGGATGCATCTGGATGTGCCTGAACGCACCTGGAGGAGCCTGAACGCACCTGGAGGCGCCTTAACGCACCTGGACGCATCTGGATGTGCCTCAACGCACCTGAACGCACCTGGAGGTGCCTGAACGCGCCTGGACGCATCTGGATGTGCCTGAACGCACCTGGAGGCGCCTGAACGCACCTGGACGCATCTGGAGGCGCCTGAACGCAACTGGACGCATCTGGAGGCGCCTGAACGCAACTGGACGCATCTGGATGTGCCGCCTGAACGCACCTGGAGGCGCCTGAACGCACCTGGACGCATCTAGATGTGCCGCCTGAACGCACCTGGAGGCGCCTGAACGCATCTGGATGTGCCTGAACGCACCTGGAGGCGCCTGAACGCACCTGGAGGCCACCTGGAGGCGCCTGAACGCACCTGGACGCATCTGGATGTGCCGCCTGAACGCACCTGGAGGGCTCCTCAGGCGCCTCCAGGGTCACAATAACAGCCTCATGTTCAACTCAGAGGCAAAATGTTGTTTCCTCTCAGAACAAACCAGATCAAGCTCTTAAAACATCAGCCACCTGCAGATGGTCGCTATCATCATCATCATCATCATCATCATCATTGCTACTGGTTATCTGGATTACTTTTGTTAACTAGTTCTTCTACTCAATCATCACTAGGTACATTTCTTCACCAGCTTGGCTTTTTCCTTCATCATGACTGGGCCAAAAGGTAAGACACATTTCACAAATCTCCATTAGAGTAGATTAGAGTAGAGTAGAGTAGAATAGAATAGGATAGAGCAGAGCAGAGCAGAGTTGAGTAGAGTAGAGTAGAGTAGAATAGAATAGTATGGAGTTGAGTAGAGTAGAGTAAAGTGGGATAGAATCGTCTCTATCATCCCACAGTGGATGGTGGCGTCCCAGCAGCATGTACACACACACACAGAAGATGTAATGATATACATACATTAAAGGACTGATTTTCTTTTTTTGTGAGAGCAAATTTGAATTTGTTCCGTAGGACTTTCAGCTGGAAGTTCAAGCATTTGCAGCTGTTTGCAAAATGTTAAATTTTAAATCCAATTGACATACCTTTACATTTTCTGTGTTTTACATTAAGATCGAGCTTTTCTATCATGAGCTTATTTAATATTCTTCTTTGTAACTTGTGATTCTGTATAATAAAGGTCTGAATAATGACGTGAAATGTGCTGAGGACATTTTCAAATATTTCTCCGTGATTGATGAAATCAAATAACATTACCTTTTTGGGGATCAACGGATTTAGCATCAGGTTCTGTGGATAAAGAGGAAAAAAAGTTTGTAAGAAACTTAGACTTGAGTTGATAACAGATTTCACAAGTGATAATATCTGAAACACCAAAGGAGTGGAATGGGACAGACTGAACGTGAGCGAAGGGTTAGGGTTAGCCCTGAGCCGCGTCCCATCACAGCCTGCTCTTCAATCCCTTGGTTTGGAACCGATGGCTGACGTGAACATCGTAGCAGCCATGAACACGTTATGAGTTGGTGTTGAAGTTGGAGTTTGCCGTGAACTCACAGTAGAAGAAAAACTCAATCTCAAAAACCTTCCTCTTTTCAGCAGCGGCAGGTTTTTCCTTCAGCACTGAGTGACAGAAGCTCTCAGATCTCCACTTCACATGCAGCTGTCCAACCAAGACCTCAAATGTAAGACACGCCATCGAGCAGACCTTTGCCTCTCCTTCACATCTTCAGCTGGGGTTCACGGTCTTCATGTCTCCACAAATCACAAACAACTCTGCACATTAACAAGTGATGCCGTTTTATAAAAGCATTTCTGCAAAAATCATGATTCCGTCGTTCAGCGTCCAGTCCAACAGTGACAGCCTCGATGTAATGGAGGGAAACACGCACCTCTTTTCAGCGGCGCCGTTTTCACTCCATCCTTTGTAAGAGAGACGTTCTTCTGTGGAGCCGCTGATTCTGAGGGTCAAATCAGAGTGAGAGTCATCTGCTGACCTTTGACACCTGTGATCGCTTTGCTCTTGAGAGGAGTTGCTTCCAAACAGAGAGTAATTGGACATTGGAGAAAAGGCAACCTGATGAGAAGCCGAGAGGAAAAGTCTCACCCCTCTTCGTGAGGACCGGCCTGACCTCGGCTTTGGAAGCTTCAGCAGCTGCAAGAAACCACAGAACAAAGTTGTATCGGAGCAAAATGTGCAGATGTAATGTTTGCTTCTTTGCCGTCATACATGTCTTTGCAGCTTCTCCTTTGACTCTCTCTTTTGGAGCCTTCAGCACTGCAGTGACAAGATGGAGAGTTTGATGAGAAATACTTTGGTGTGTGTGTGCAGTCAGTGACTCGTCAAGCACGTCACCTCTCTTCACAGACGCTGCTTTGCTCCTGGATTCAGACACGCCGCGACCTTCTGCTGCTGTCGGAACAGATGCACAAAAACAAGGTCAAAGACGCCAAAGACCTCAAACTCAATAGTGGACAAAAGACGTTCAGAGCCACTCGTGCATCAGGAGACGTTTGCTCCAGTGTTTCCAAAAGTACATTGCGTCGCCTCGCGTGGACGAGCGACTGCCTTCATGAAGAAACGCTCAGAAAGTCACTGCTGCTTTGGAACTGAGGTGCATCATCAAACATCACTTGCATTCGTTTGGACATCACAAGGATTGTGTGGCCTCATTGTGCAGCACCTGCATCCTTGGTGCAGCCTCACTGTGGCTCCACACACACACACACACGTACGCACACACACACACGTTTTATCTGTCACAGAGTCACACGTGAACATCAAACTCAGGCATCGAGCAGTTGTGACGGTACCGTGTGTGTGTGTGTGTGTGTGTGTGTGTGTGTGTGTGTGTGCGCTCCGATCATCTCAACACAACACCACACACATCATGATTCCGTCAAATTTGTCAATGACTAATTTAGTGGAGAATTTGACTCAGTGCTTTGACGAGGAGCGACACAGCAGACACCTTCAATCCCGTCTGCAAGCTGCACAGAGACGCCGTCCAGGTGGTTTAGAGTGATATCAATGATGAATCTCATTCATAGAGCGCTTTTCATCAACCTCAAAGACACTTTACAATAAAAAGGGTAAAAGGGCGGCGACAGCTGTGTGTGTGCTGGACTTTGAGGGTTGTGGTGGATGCGGTGGTGGAGACGTGATGCAGTGACAGCGTAAATGAGGCTTTGAGCAGCGGAGAAGACGAGCCGAGACACTGTCGGTCTTAAGGTGAAAAAAGGGGCTCTGTGATGTTGCTGACGTGTTGCTGGAAGGCCAGGTTGGGGTCAGAGGTGACTCCAAGGTTGCGGTATTATTTTTATTATTGATTATTTAGTTTATATCCGTTAAATAATACACTGGATTTTTAGTTGAATGAGAATATTGATTATCATCAAATACTTGAAATATGCATTTTGGATTTTTTCCCAAGCAGTTTTTTTTGTCACCAAGTATGGATAAGTACATGTGTACTATAAGTGAAGGAAGTACGAACATCAGGCATTTATATATGAATACTGAAATGTTGTTGCTGCCCCCCTTTTTTTGGTTATTTTTCTTATTCTTTTGTCATTTATTGTTTATTTCCCCCCCCCATCCTTTGTGTTTGTGGGTCAGTGTTAGTGCTTCAGTGTAGAAACAGGATTAAACAAAGATATTTAGCAAATCACTTTCTGCTCCTAAGAGCTGATGTCATTCCCGAATTACTGTTCAATAAAAAAAGAGAAAACAATCAAATCTGTACTGGGAAAGTAGTTGCTCTTATTGAATGCAACATCGAGCAAAGACATGTTCATGCTGCATCATCTCCAAGACCTTTGAGAAGATTCTAACCTTTCTTTGAAGGAGCTGCTTTTCTCTTTTCCTTCGCGGCGTCCAGTCCTACAGAATACAAACAATGGTCACTCACTGTTGTTCCGTCTCTTCCTCATGATTTGCCTCAATTCAATCTCAAATCTGACTTTCATTGATTTGTTGTTCAATCATCACAAGACACATGCACATGCACACACACGCGCGCGCACGCGCGCCCACACGCACACACACAGACAGACACACACACACACACACACACACACACAATGGGTACTGGCATTGTGGGTGAAAAAGTTGCCCACTACACTACCCACAATTGTGATAAAGGTTGACATCACTGACGTGTTACAAACCTGTTGCTGTGACATTCAGGTGGTGGATTGAAGCTTTTTTAGCAGCTTGCAGCTTTACAGGCTTCTTGAGTTCATAATCTGCAGAGGAACAGAAAAAGACAATGATACAACTTCAGTTTTATTTCAGCTCGAGGGCTTTGATGATAAGGACTTGAGGGAACGATGTGGATGGTGACGTCAGGCTCCAGGTTCTTTCCACACCTGTGTATTTTAGACTGTTAAATGCTGTGTTAACTTGGTATGTAAAAGCAGGAATCTGCAATAGTAAACCTGTGGGTCGGAATTGATGCATTTTGTCAAAAACATGTCATTAGGTTCAGGTTAAGAAACATTCATTGAATGTAGTAAAATAATATATGATAGCTAATTCTACAAAAATACTTTGGGTCATGTTTACATAATAAATACACAACTGCATTTTTGCAAATCACACATATTCAAAGCCATCTGATCGTACAGTGTTTCCTATGCTAACCTTTTCAGTGATGACTGAACCAAACTCCTCAAAGAAAGTTTGGAAACGTTATTTCAGTCAATCATTTCTCCCCTTTAATAATACCTTCATACCGTTAATCACCTTTACAAGGAGGTACAACTTGTAAGGATCATGCATTTGTGGAATGAGCAACACAGGCTTAAAGTGTGCTTAGAAATGTGCTAAAATCCCTCAAAGAGAATTCAGAAACCGGACTTCAGTCAAAGGGAAGTCCAGAGCGGCCATGGATTTACATATCATGGTCATTATCTCAAGATAACAATTCATTCGTTATCTTGAGATAATAGGGTTAGGGTTAGGGTTAGGGTCTTATTAGTTAATGAATTTGTTATCTCAAGGTAACCGTTTTCTAGATAACGAAATAAATCAATTCGTTATCAGGAGATAACACCACAAAATGAACTCTCGGGAAGACGTAACGAGAAATATGTCATCATCAAAAATGTTCAAGCCTGATGGGCTGAAAGGTGTGTGCCGGTCATATACCTGTGACTGACACACACACACACACACACACACACACCCGTGACTGACACACACACACACACACACACACCTGTGACTGACATACACACACACACACACACACACACACACACACCCGTGACTCACACACACACACACACACACACACCTGTGACTGACACAGACACACACACACCTGTGACTGACACATACACACACACACACACACACACCTGTGACTGACACACACACACACACTTAAGTCACTAACCCTAATTACAGCAACTACCTCCCTAACCCGAGCCTGAGAATGAAGGCTGGTCTTTGACTGACTGTAGCTTCTCACGAGAAAATACCAGAAGCCTGGAAACAGTGACCCTAACCCAGGTTTTAGGACGTGCTGAACGCGCTGGTATCAGTCCTGAGTTTCCACTACAACCCTAACCCTAACCCTAACCTCAACCTTATCCTAACCTCAACCTAACCTCAAGCTAACCCTAACCCTAACCCTAACCTTAACCTTATCCTAACCTCAACTGTAGTGTCTGTACTACAAGGCTTGATATACCAAACACCATGTTACTTGCTGTATATAGACAGTTTCACATAGAGATGTCTGTAGACAGGTGGAGTTGCGCTTTTTTGATACTCAGGCCTGTACTGAGGTCAAAGGTGCAAGACCATAAAAGACTGTAGTGGACAGCATCAGTTGGAGAGGATGCTACTAGCCGTCCAAAGAACATTAGATTCCATAAACAGAAGCGTAATTTATAGAAAGGACATTGTATATAAGGGAATTCTCAAACGTGAGCAAGAGAGAGTTCTCTGCATTGGTGAACGGAGGTTCTCTCAGGGATTGGAGATTTGACATTGTCCTTCTCTTGTAATAAAGACAGAAAATTACAGAGTTGGAAGTGTCAGCGGTGCTTCTTCTTTTTCATCATCACATCACCAGAAACAGCACAACCTTATCCTAACCTCAACCTAACCTCAAGCTAACCCTAACCCTAACCCTAACCTTAACCCTAACCCTAACCCTGACCTCAACCTTATCCTAACCTCAACCTTATCCTAACCTCAACCTCAACCTCAACCTAACCCTAACCCTAACCTCAACCTAACCCTAACCCTAACCCTAACCTCAACCTTATCCTAACCTCACCCTAACCTCAACCTAACCTCAACCTAACTCTAACCACTAACACGTCTAACAATTGAGGACATGGACTTTGTCCCCAATTGCACATGCCGTCCCCAATCAACTGGTCTTAAGTGGAGTGTATGACCCCAATGTGGACATAAGCAAGTACACACACAGACACATACATGTGACTGACACACACACCTGTGACTGACACACACACCTATGACTGACACACACACCTTTGTCTGACACACACACAAACACACACACACACACGCATGCACACACGTGTGACTGACACACACACATAAGTAGTTACTCGTAACGAATTACTTTTTGTGAGTAACTACCCAAACACTGACTGACACACACGCGTGACTGACAGATTTAGGCCCATTGTTGGGGGTCGTTACACACACGTTCAGCTGTGTTGCTCCCATGCTCACAAGTTGTACCTTGTTGTCAAGGTGACTGATCAGGCTTTGCAACGCTATCAAATACAACACACATTGGTATTATTAAAAGGGAGAAATGATTGACTGAAATAATCTTTCCCAACTTTCTTTGAGGAGTTTTGTTCTCTTACCTGTCTTCGTGACATTGGTGTATTTCTTCTTCAGCACTGATGTGACCTTTACATGTCCTTCAACCTCCTTTACAGCTTTTTTAGTGCGAGCATCTACAGTAGGAAAGAGGTGATGCGTTGATGATGTTACACCTGTAAAAATAATTCTTTCCTGTCCCTGACATACCTGACTTGATGCCTCTGCCTCCTTCCCTCTCCACTTGTGAAGATTGTGTTGGTTCTTTGTCTCTGCTGGAGGCCTTCTTGTATTCTTGTTGTCCTGTCCAGATCTTAGGAGGGCCCCTCTTTTTGGACAACTGGTTAGGTTGTGTTTCCATTTTAGAAGGTCCTTGTTCTTTTTTAAGTTGCTCTTTTGTAGCATTCTGTGGTGCGACCTCTTTGAAAAGGCTCTTCGTAGAAGGTTTCTTGATGCCTTTCTCTTCTTTAGAAGGCCTCACAACTACTGTCTCTTCTTTAGGTTTTTTCCCAACTTCTCTCTCCTCTTTTTGAGGCTTCTTGTCCTTTGTCTGTTCTTTGGGAGGTTTCTTGACTTCTTTTTCCTTCTCAGAGGTTTTTTTGGCTTCTTTCTCTTCTTTTGATGGCTTCTTAGATTCCCTCCCTTGTTCAGAAGTTTGCTTGACTTCTTTCCTCTCTTTGGGATGTTCCTTGTCTTTCTCTTCTTTAGATGGTTTCTTGATGTCCTTCTCTTTGGGATGTTCTTTGTCTTTCTCTTCTTTAGATGGTTTCTTGATGTCCTTCTCTTTGGGATGTTCCTCGTCTTTCTCTTCTTTAGATGGTTTCTTAACTTGTTTCTCCTCTTTGGGATGTTCCTTGTCTTTCTCTTCTTTAGATGGTTTCTTGATGTCCTTCTCTTTGGGATGTTTCTTGTCTTTCTCTTCTTTAGATGGTTTCTTGATGTCCTTCTCTTTGGGATGTTCCTTGTCCTTCTCTTCTTTAGATGGTTTCTTGATGTCCTTCTCTTTGGGACGTTCCTTGTCTTTCTCTTCTTTAGATGGTTTCTTAACTTCTTTGTCTTCTTTGGGATGTTCCTTGTCTTTCTCTTCTTTAGATGGTTTCTTGATGTCCTTCTCTTTGGGATGATCTTTGTCTTTCTCTTCTTTAGATGGTTTCTTGATGACCTTCTCTTTGGGATGTTCCTTGTCTTTCTCTTCTTTAGATGGTTTCTTAACTTCTTCGTCTTCTTTGGGATGTTCCTTGTCCTTCTCTTCTTTAGATGGTTTCTTGATGTCCTTCCCTTTTGGATATTCCTTGTCTTTCTCTTCTTTAGAAGGTTTCTTAACTTCATTGTCCTCTTTGGGATGTTCCTTGTCTTTCTCTTCCTCAGATGGTTTCTTGATGTCCTTCTCTTTGGGATGTTCCTTGTCCTTCTCTTCCTTAGATGGTTTCTTGACTTCTTTCTCTTTGGGATGTTCCTTGTCTTTCTCTTCTTTAGATGGTTTCTTGACTTCTTTCTCTTTGGGATGTTCCTTGTCCTTCTCTTCCTTAGATGGTTTCTTGATGCCTTTCTCTTTGGGATGTTCCTTGTCTTTCTCTTCTTTAGATGGTTTCTTGACTTCTTTCTCTTCTTTGGGATGTTCCTTGTCTTTCTCTTCTTTAGATGGTTTCTTGATGTCCTTCTCTTTGGGATGTTCCTTGTCCTTCTCTTCACTAGATGGTTTCTTGATGTCCTTCTCTTTGGGATGTTCTTTGTCCTTCTCTTCTTTAGATGGTTTCTTGATGTCCTTCTCTTTGGGATGTTCCTTGTCCTTCTCTTCTTGAGATGGTTTCTTGATGTCCTTCTCTTTGGGATGTTCTTTGTCCTTCTCTTCTTTAGACGGTTTCTTAACTGCTTTGTCCCCTTTGGGATGTTCCTTGTCTTTCTCTTCCTTAGACGGTTTCTTGATGTCCTTCTCTTTGGGATGTTCCTTGTCCTTCTCTTCTTTAGATGGTTTCTTGATGTCCTTCTCTTTGGAATGTTCCTTGTCTTTCTCTTCTTTAGATGATTTATTGATGTCCTTCTCTCTGGGAGGTTCCTTGTCTCTCTCTTCTTTAAATGGTTTCTTGACTTCGTTGTCCTCTTTGGGAAGTTCCTTGTCCTTCTCTTCTTTAGATGGTTTCTTGATGTCTTTCTCTTCTTGAGATGGTTTCTTGATGTCCTTCTCTTTGGGATGTTCTTTGTCCTTCTCTTCTTTAGATGGTTTCTTGATGTCTTTCTCTTCTTGAGATGGTTTCTTGTCTTTCTCTTCTTTAGATGATTTCTTGATGTCTTTCTCTCTGGGAGGTTCCTTGTCTTTCTCTTCTTTAAATTGTTTCTTGACTTTGTTGTCCTCTTTAGGATGTTCCTTGTCCATCTCTTCTTTAGATGGTTTCTTGACATCCTTCTCTTTGGGATGGTCCTTGTCTTTCTCTTCATTAGACGGTTTCTTAACTTGTTTCTCCTCCTTGGGATGTTTCTTTTCCTTCTCTTCTTTAGTTGGTGTCTTGATGTCCTTCTCTTTGGGATGTTCCTTGTCCTTCTCTTCTTTAGTTGGTTTCTTGATGTCCTTCTCTTTGGGATGTTCCTGGTCTTTCTCTTCTTTAGATGGTTTCTTAACTTCTTTCTCTTCTTTGGGATGTTCCTTGTCTGTCTCTTCTTTAGATGGTTTCTTGATGTCCTTCTCTTTGGGATGTTCCTGGTCTTTCTCTTCTTTAGATGGTTTCTTGATGTCTTTCTCTTTGGGATGTTCCTTGTCCTTCTCTTCTTTAGATGGTGTCTTGATGTCCTTCCCTTTGGGATGTTCCTTGTCCTTCTCTTCCTTAGATGGTTTCTTGATGTCCTTCTCTTCCTTAGATGGTTTCTTGATGTCCTTCTCTTTGGGATGTTTCTTGTCTTTCTCTTCTTTAGATGGTTTCTTGATGTCCTTCTCTTTGGGATGTTCCTGGTCTTTCTCTTCTTTAGATGGTTTCTTGATGTCCTTCTCTTTGGGATGTTCCTTGTCTGTCTCTTCTTTAGATGGCTTCTTGATTTCTTTATCTTTGGGATGTTCCTTGTCCTCCTCTTCGTTAGATGGTTTCTTGATGTCCTTCTCTTTGGGATGTTCTTTGTCCTTCTCTTCTTTAGATGGTTTCTTGATGTCCTTCTCTTTGGGATGTTCTTTGTCCTTCTCTTCTTTAGATGGTTTCTTGATGTCCTTGTCTCTGGGATGTTCCTTGTCTTTTCCTTCTTTAGATGGTTTCTTAACTTGTTTCTCCTCTTTGGGATGTTCCTTGTCCTTCTCTTCTTTAGATGGTTTCTTGATGTCCTTCTCTTTGGGATGTTCCTGGTCTCTCTCTTCTTTAGATGGTTTCTTGATGTCCTTCTCTTTGGGATGTTCCTTGTCCTTCTCTTCTTTAGATGGTTTCTTGACGTCTTTCCCTTTGGGATGTTCCTTGTCCTTCTCTTCCTTAGATGGTTTCTTAATATCCTTCTCTTTGGGATGTTCCTTATCTTTCTCTTCTTTAGATGGTTTCTTAACCTCTTTGTCTTCTTTGGGATGTTCCTTGTCTTTCTCTTCTTTAGATGGCTTCTTGATTTCTTTATCTTTGGGATGTTTCTTGTCCTCCTCTTCTTTAGATGGTTTCTTGATGTCCTTCTCTTTGGGATGTTCCTTGTCTTTCTCTTCTTCAGGTGGTTTCTTGACTTCTTTTCTGTCTTTGGGAGTTTTCTTGCTTTCTTTTGAAGGCATCTGGACTTCTTTCTTCTCTTCGGGTTTCACTTCTTTAGATGGTTTCTTGGACTCTTTGTCTCTATGTTGTTTTTTTCCTTCCTCTTTTGGAGGAATCTTGTCCGTTTTCTCTTCTTTCGGTGGTAATTTGTCTTCTTTCTCCTTTCTTAGATGCTTCTTGACTTCTTTCACCTCTTTAGATTTTTTCTTAATCTCTCTCTCATCTTCAGAAGATTTTGTGACTATTTTCTCCTCTTCTGGGTGTTTTTTGGACCCTTTATCTTTGGGAGATTTCGTGACCTCTTTCTTGGGTTCTTTTGCCTCATCAGAAGATTTCTTGACTTCGGGAGATTCATTAGGTGGCTTCTTCTCTTTGGACGGCTTCTTGAATTCTTTCTCGTCTTCTGAAGCTATCTTGATATCTTTCACCTCCTTCCTTTTCTTCTCTTCTTCAGGAGGCCCCTGTATTTTTTTCTGCTCTTTGAGAGACTTCTTGATTTCTTTCATTCTCATACCGTGTGTCTTGGTATCTGTTTCATTTTTAGCTTGTTCCTTAATATCTTTTTTGTGAGGTTTCTCTGTCTCCTTTTCTCTCTTGTGTTTAATTGTTTTCCTCTCTTCTATCTTTCCTTCTGGACCACGTTCCCTTTTTTCTGTTTTGAGAGTTTTCTTGGTATCTTTCTCTTCTTTTGGAGACCTCTCCTTTTTCTGAACCTCAGCCTTTTCTTCTGAAAAGCAGATAGTAAACGACAAAACACACACACACATTTTTATATACAGGATACTTGTCATGTGTATTTACAAACAAACAGCACACTATAATGCTATAGTTAACCTTGCTTACCTTTGGACTGACCTTTGGTCTTTTTCTTTAGGGGTTTTGTCCCCGATGGTTTGAAACCCTCCTCTGACTTTTCTCTTTTTGATTTTATCTGAATGGTTTCCTCAACTTTGGCATCTGTCTTTTCCATTGCAGTGTCTGTGGCTTTGACATCTGCGTGCAACAATAATTCACTTGTGAGGAACCATCAAATGTACTTGCATAGAGGTCCTTGTATTTTTCCACAAAGTTATAACAATTCACTGTGTTAAATATGAATGTTTCATACAGTAAATGTATAACACTACAAGAACTCCTGTGCGCGCACACGCACTAATGTAACAAAACTTGCAATCTGGGGGTTTCAATGTCTATAGTTGAGATTGTTGTTAAAAGATGAATAGAAGGGACGCAGCAGTTATGGCTGTGATCTGTCAACATGTGAGGTTGCATCCAGAGATGCCTGTTGGAAAACCACAATGCCAAGAGAAACTCAAGTCCAAATTTAAAACAACAGTTTGACTTCAATATTTAAAATATATATCTGTGCGATTTTCTTTTCCACACAAGGTTCAATTGCATCCAAATAACTACATTTTATTTTCATTCATCTTTGTGTTTTAAATAGCGCCCTTATATTTTTTACACAGGGCTTGACGTGCTTACACAGTAAGACAAAGAGCATATTGTCACAAAAACTGTTTGCTTGTTTGGTTGTGAGTCACTCGATCCTTGTTTTATGAGCTGTGTTGCCTCCAGAAAAGTAATTTGTCTTTAAAAGTGAAATTCCCTAATGAAAGTGCATGTAATGTATGTGAGTGAGCTGCGGTCCGTGTCACAGGAGCAGAGCGAGTGGGAGCCATGCAGCAGCACTAGCACTCAGGTTGCTCAAAGCCACCGGGTATATTTGGGTTTTGCAGGTTTGTCAGTGCGTGTGGGAACTGAGGGGAGGAGCATTGAGACACGCCTCCCATCCCCGGCCCTGGATAGGAATCAGGTTTGTTTAACAATAAAACAAGGGAAGGCAATCGCTCCAATCTCAGTCTGAAGGTCTACAGGTCCATTTGAGGATTGTAAACCTCTCTTGGCTGGATTCCTCTCTTCCAGTGAGGCTTTGCTTTTGCTCTTTTACGATTGCTGAACAGTTAGAAAACTTGAAATGTATGCAGGGTCATTGTTATTAGCATCGTCACAAGATTAATCCCAGAAACCAGAACAGAAACGCACTGATACAGCATGAAGATATAAAAGACCAAACATGACAGACTCAACAATGAACTGTTAGGCTTCATCATTTTGTTACACTTCAACCAATGACTTTCACAGGTTTTTGAAAATTGAAATGTGGAAATATGACAAAGATGGGCGGGATCAATACAAGCTTTTTCCACACACTCGATTCACAAACATTTTCATCTCACAAAGATAATGAAAACGAGAAGGGATGAAGGATGGAGATGGAAGAGTGATGTACCTTTCTCACGGTGCTGCTCAGGATCTGCTGCGGATCCAACATGTCTGCTCCTCGGAGGGGGCAGAGGAACCTTCCTCCTACGTTTGGATCCAGTCTTCCCACTGTCACTGTTGTTGTTGTTCTCGTCACCATTGTTGGTGACCTCAGGATCATCAGACTCAGAGCTGCTGTCGTTGGGCTTTTCGGTTGACAGAAGCTCAAAATCAAATTGACTGAACATTTCCTCGTGTTCATCTTCTTCAAGCGATCCATCCTCTTCCTGCAGCAGTTCTAGAATTGGATCTTTGTTATTGGTGTCGTTCATCTCAACAACTTCTTCAACTGGGTCTTCAGCACCATGAAAGTTGTGTTCTTCATCATCATTGAGGGCATCATCAAGATCTCTGATCTCAGAATCTTGATCAGAGATGGCATCGTTTTCAGGCTCTTCTCCTTCATTGTCTGTTTTTGTCTCCTCTTCGGCTTCAACACCGGTTTTTGTCTCCTTCTTCATCATTTCATCTTCCACCTCATCTTCTGCTTTGGTGTCTCTCTTCCTCTCGTTGTCGATTTCCACACCAGTGTTGATATTTTCCTGCTTCTCTTCCTCTTCATGTTGTTCCACATGTTCTCCATGTTTGGCTTGATCCTCCTGTTCCAAAACCTCCACTGCTTCTGTCCTCTCCTCCTCCTCAGCTTTCAAGTGATTCACCTCAAATTCATGTATCAACTCATCTTCAGTTTTGATCTCCTCCTCCTCCTCCTCCTCAGATTTGGTCTCCTCCTCCTGCTCCTCCTGTTCCTCCTCCTCCATGTACTCAACAGTCTTCAAGTGATTCACCTCAAATTCATGTTGTATCAATTCATCTTCAGTTTTGATCTCCTCCTCCTCCTCCTCCTCCTCCTCAGATTTGGTCTCCTCCACCTGCTCCTCCTGCTCCTCCTGCTCCTCCTGCTCCTCCTCCTCCATGTACTCAACAGTCTTCAATTGATTCACCTCAAATCTGTGTTGTATCAGATCATCTCCAGTTTTGATCTCCCCATCCTCCTCACTTTTTATCTCCTCTTCCTCCTCAGTTTTCAAGTCATGTTGTATCAGATCATCCTGATTTTCGATCTCCTCCTCCTCATCAGTTTTCACTCCATTCTCCTCATATTCATGTTGTATCGGACAGTCCTCAGGTTTGTTCTCCTTCGCCTCAGAATGTGTCTCCTCCATCATGTGCAAAACATCTGCAGCAGCCACTTTTGTTTTATCTACCTCTTTTTCATCTTCATCCCCCATGATGCTGCTTGACTCCTCATCATCTTCCTCTTGTTCTTCCTCATCGTCTTCATCCATATCTGTTTGGAGCTCTTCTTCCTCCTGAGCATCGGCCTTCTCATTCTCGTCCGCCTCGAGGTCATCAGCATCAACAATTTCTTCGTCACACAATTCCGTGTCTTCAGGCTTTACCTGCGTGACTGGTGTGTGACAGTAACAATTTCAATGTTGTCTTTCAGTTTCTTTTTAATACATCATATGATGAAAAAATGTATCAGGACAAATACCATCTTCCTCTGTGCCTGTGCTATCTGTAACAGTGACGGATTGAGTGGGAAGCTCCTCCTCCCCCTCCTCCTCCTCCTCCTCTGTCTGGGACTCAGGAGCTCCACTTTTCTCTGCAGCAGGAGCAGCTTCCTCTTTGGCAGCACGAATCATCTCTGTAACTGTATTGTAGCTGTCTTAATGTTTTGTCTTTTTCCTTTTTTTCCACATACTTTTCATTTTAAAGGCAGGTCCCAACTTGTTTGTGGTACACAATGAATATGACGAGGTGACATTGACAACATACAGTCGACACCACATGCTGCGATGAGTGAATGTTGCCTGTTGAATTATTGATATTTTGACAGTTTTTCTCATGCTATCAGCTTTTACACAGCTTAGTACTCTTTAGTGCACATGAGGTGTAAACTAGTGAGATTTTATGCACAAATTGAAAAGTATATATTATATATTATAAAGTTCAAAGAATCCACCAACACAATACATGACAGATGAGTATACAGAAGATGCTTGGACATCAGATAAACGGTGCAAAGGACAGGAAAAAGCCCATTCTCTGTACGAGACACATCTCCGATCACCAAACCAAAGACACTGAATGCAACAAATCGAAGGCAAGGCACATTTCAAATGAAGGCAGAGTTTCTTTCCTTAAATTCTGAGTTGCATCCGGATTATCAAGACAGTCACAAACCCGTTACAGTTTCATGCAGTATGATTTCAAGTTTGAGTCAGTGCACAATGGATTTTATTCCCAAACATCTGCTGGTTACACACAGCATGTTACATCGTACAAAAGACCTTTTATAATCCTCAACACCAACAAACAAAGGCACATCAGATAAGAAAAACAAGGTTATCATCTTCATGCATGAATTACCAAGAACAAATGTGTGTGTGTGTCTGTGAAGGGGGGGGGG
>CAESWR010000957.1:65817-77832 GCA_903171835.1 Mullus surmuletus
AAGAGACTGGCTTTGGCAGGTAATCCATGGATTTTGCTATTTGTACAAATTGTTTCAAGAAATGCACTCACTGCTTTGCAAATGTCAAGGATGATTTAAGAAATTTACCAAAGCGACTGAGAAAAACTGTCATTTGAACACAATCATCCTACGTATATCATGAGCAAAAATGCCCCAAATTGCCTGTGCAAACTATTTTGTGAGTGAACACTATCAAATATATACTATTCAATAATACAAGACACAGGTACCTTGTCTTGCTGTGTATTCGTTGTCTTCAATGAGCCTGGCCAGTCCAAAGTCTGCAATCTTACACACCAGACTGTCTCCAACCAAGATGTTGGCAGAACGAAGGTCTCTATGGATATAGTTCATCCTCTCGATGTAGGCCATGCCAGCTGCAACCTAGGACAGAATCAAACAAAGCTTCGGAAAAAGGTGCAAAATGAGGTGGTGATGGAAGCTGTCCATTAATAGCTAAAGCCATACACATACTGTGTATGGCTGTGTGGAATGATCGGGCTACACAAAGCACTAAGATCCGCTGGAAGCAGTAACAGCTGCACCGTCAAACATTACTGATATCATCACACCTGAGCTGCCATGTCCACAAGGTTTGGGAGCTTGAGGCCTCGCCCTTCTCCATCCTTTAGGAAGTCCAACAAACTCCCTAAAAAACCCCAAACAATGGAAAAAAATGAGGCAGACAGTTTCCAAACTCATCCTAGAAATCCTGCTTTCCTTTCTTTCCTAATCATTTCAGTAGGAAGTGAATATCTTAGTGTGTGCTTTGCTGTCGTGCATTGGCCTCACGTAGCGTCACACGTAGGAAAGAGGACGCACACATGTGTACATGATCTATAACTGTGTGTATATAAGAGAGGTCGGATTTGGTGTCGTGCTACCTTTGCTCATGTACTCCGTGACGATATAAATGGGCTCCTCTGACACCACGGCGTAAAGTTGCACCAGCTTGTCGTGTCGTAGCTTCTTCATGATCTGAGCCTCCTCTAAGAAGGACTCGGGCGACATGGTTCCAGGTTTCAAAGTCTTCACTGCCACCTTGGTGGTGCCGTTCCACGTACCTGTGGTATTTCAGCAGTGTTATGATGCTCAATCATTTAAAATATGAAATGCATTGTGTGACATAATGGAGAGTGAAAGATCTGAAGTACATAGATGTGCATCATAAGCTACTGTATATAATGATTGATCATGATTCAAATCTAAACAAAAATGTTCACATTGACACCAAAAGACAACTACTCTTCCTGTTCATGCCCCCGTGCTACAGTGACACTATGTAGAAATGAAGGAAAAGCTGGCACAGATGCATGGATTCTAACAGAGGTAAGCACTGCAGGCCGAGTCTGAGGCCATCAGGATACGTCTGGTCACAGAAACCTCATTAGGAAAAGCAAATACTGTCATTCAGGCTGTTAAGAGGCTTCAACAGCCTTTGGCTGATAACAAAGACCTTTTTAGATCTACAAAAAATGTTGACATGGTATAAATTTGGATAACAGAATTAGCAAAATATGTAATCGGATCAGAATCAGAACCAGTATGCAACATACGAGGAATTTGACTGTGGTTTTTCGTGCTCCAATGTACAATTTAAGGATAAATAAACACAAATAGGGATATACATATATACACAAACATACGAGTAGAAGAATAGTATATATAAATAAATGAGTAGAATGAGTGAAAGTCAACTGAGGTGCGCTCTATTTAAATGTACGTTTATGCATATACATATCTGCATTATGTGTATAAGTACAAGATATTGTAGAAATGATACGCACCCATCCACACCTCTCCAAACTGGCCATTGCCAAGACGCTTAATGAGCTGCAGCGACTCCCGCGGGATCTCCCACACGTCTTTGGTTTTGACGGACAGGTCAGTCAGACGAGGCATGCCTTTGTGGCACGGCACGATCAGACGGCAGCACAGCCCGGCCGCCCGCGCTGGATCGGACACGCAGTGTCAGCGAAAAGCCAGTGGAGATGTTGGAAGCAGAGAAGTAGTAGTACTCACCCGAGTAGTGCTGCACCAGCTGCTGCAGCGTCTCAAACTGGGCCCTGGTGGTGATGTAGTAACCACCACTGTCCAGCTTGCGGATCTTATAGTGTTTGACGTGGTCTCCCTTCATGTCGTCCCAGTCTTGGATCGATAAGGAGTAGGCGCCTGGAGCAAAGACAGAACAACCATCAATTACAAAACACCCGGGTTGGAGCAGTATGGAACTACATTTCCACCAACCCTCCTGTGACTCGGTACATGTGGTGTGGTGTGTACTGTGAGCACGGCGACATGGAGAGTGTGATGAGGCTGCCGGTTTAGCTCCCTCACAGACCTCCCACCCAGAGGAGAGGAGCCCTCTGAAGGGCTGATATATGAAAACAGAGTACAAGAGCTGTTTCACACTTGGCTGCAAAAACTGGGCTGCTAGTCGTGCTGAAACGGTTTGCTCGAAATGTTGTTGCAAATTGAGTCAGTTGACTGGACTTGTTTTTGAAGCCTAAGTCGGCTCACCAGCCCTTCCAACGGCAGAGTTGGTCAGCAGATGAAGAGGGAATGTTCATCTTTGGCTGAATGATCCCTTTCATCAAGCGCGAATCGCAAACAAATGTGGATGACAATAAAATAAGACAAGCACAGACTGAATTTCTGATTTCATCACTGCCGGGGGTATGAAAAAATGCAAATATCTATCTGTCAATTTGAAAGCATGCAACATTGCATGAGAAATGCGGCGGAGAACCTTTGGTTGTTTCACTCTCACGGATGAGGAAAGTTCCTCTGGCGTTGCCATTGGAAAGCAGTTGCCTCTCTGCGTCCTTTCGGCCTAATTTACCGAAGTACCAGCTGCAGATATGAAGACAAAGGAGGTTTTTCACATTTTTATTCTAACTCCACATGTTCTCTGCTGCTGAAGCCACCATGCATCTGAGACACCGGCAGCTTTACAGAAACAAAGTCTGACTCACTCCTCGGCTTGGATCGAGTCAACTGGAGCCACATAATTGCTGGGAATGTAACCAGTTCCGCCTGTGGTGAGCGAGCGAGCCTCCCACCAATCCCCCTCCCTGAGGAGAAGAAAACTGATCAGCAAATCGAGGCAGGTGGGATAAATATACAGCAAGCAACATAAACAGACACATCAACATTCAAAAGTAGGAGAGCGTGGATTTATTGGTCCTCCTGCTACAGCCGAGAGTACGAGCAGGAAAACATGCTGCCAAATCGGAAACAGCTGTTGTCTTAAGCGCAAAGCCAAAGCAATCATCTCTTAAAATACAAAATGAGATGATCAGTGACAATTGTACATGACGCAGAGAGAGGGGACGACTTGTAAAACATGTGCTGCATAAGGCGAGTCTGTCAGAGCAAAGACAGAAGGCCGAGCGGATCGCTGCTGACCCAGCTAGGCTTTCAGACCGGGAGAACACGGCCGCCACCCTGGATTCTGTCATGCAGATGTTTTCATACTTACGTGCTGTTGAGGATCTGGAACCTCTCCCCTTTTCTGAAGCTGAGATCATCCTCCGTTCTGGCTTCATAGTCGTAAAGAGCCACAAAAAGCGTCACCCCTGCAGGCAAACACAGTCGCTGCTTAGCGGCAGCGCTAATTGTGCCGAGCATTTCATGCGGCCTGACGAGGCAACAGGAAGCTCCGGGATGAGATGAACGTTGTCGTGGATGGGACAATCCTTATCCTTTGATAACGGTTACAACTGAAGTTGACTGTGACTTTTGTTTGGGGGCTTCCACTGTTGGGCTTTGCGTTCCGGCCACCTGCGTGTTTGTTTCAGGAGCTTCAGTTCGACATCTCTCGTCATGTTCTGGCGTCCGGTTTTGTGCTCATGTTTGCCCACATCTGCTAAGTTGTGGTTCTATGTGTCGCCATCAGAGGCAGATTTCAAAGCCTGCAGTCTAAACACATTCATCCTTTGTCATTGAGATTTTTGGACATTGCTCCTGATGGTTTTATGACCTTTTCTAAAATTTACATTCAATTCTTCAGTGTTTTAGTCTAATACTTTCAGCCTCATACGCAGAGCCGGACAGTATCGGAGTACATTTACTTGAGTACAGTACTTGAGTACAATTTTGAGGGATCTGTACTTTACTCGAGTAACATTTTTGGGGAATACTCATGACTTTACTCAAATACATTTGAGAGGCAAATGGACCAAACCATGGACGAAACAATGGATGAAGACGCAGCAGGTCCATCCCGGGAATGTGCCGACCCGTGGCCGCGCCGAGCCAGACTATTTCAATGTTCTGTTAATGATAGTGTTAATGGCTTCAAGTGTTTGCTGTGTTTACCAAAACAGAACTTCATCACCGCCTACAAAAGTTCATCCTCCAACTTACGTGAGCATGTCAAGGTACGAACATTGAAATAAACTTCCTCACATTTCTAAGCTAGATTCTAGCTGCAGAAAAGTGCACTAAATGATTGGCTCGCTGCGATAATGCAGCTTTTTAGATTCTCGGTTATGTTTGAGTGGTGGAAACCAAACAGTAAAAAGATGAAAATGACTTGATTTTACTTTCTATTCCTTTTACATTCTCCAAGGTATTAACATTTTTCATATGTAGGACGTTTCTGTACATAAATGTAAGCATTGTGGCAGTAGTAATGCAATATTTAGAAAATGTACTCTTGATACTCAAGTACTTTTGAAAACAAGTACTTTAGTACTTTTACTTAAGTAGACATCTGACTGTAGTACTTTTACTTGTACTTGAGTAAAATTTAGCAAGGGGTATCTGTACTTTTACTCAAGTAATGAGGCTGTGTACTCTGTCTGCCTCTGCTCATACGATTGCCTGCACGAGCAGCTGACATATTTCTGTTCCTACGATGGTGCACAGTGAGCAAGCTGTCAGTGCTGCCGTGGGAGCAAGGCCCCTCGACTCATCTGAGGTCATATGCAACAGCTACCCAATCTGCTCGCTCTCAAACTGTCAAATACCATTGAATTTTCGGATTTGTTGGTCTTTAACTCCCCCTTGCTCATACTAATACTGGATCCATGGAGATCACAGGAGGACCAGGATATAACGGATGGACCTCGGATCAGGATGTTTGTCTGTTTTACCGTCATCAGTTGCCATGTTTTCACCTTCAGCACACTCTGACACTCCTCGACAGCACTGATTCTGTCTGGTCATTAGATGTCCCACACAGACAGAATGGACTCAAATCTCCGTGTTTTGGAGGTAGTTGCACAAATAGTACTTGGTTGTGCTTCTAGTTTCCCATGATGAGGGAAACATCGCAGGACCGTACGATCGCACAGACAGCTTCTCCACTGAGGATTGTGGCAGTAATGAGGCTCTTCTCATGGGATTACATGTGACTGGCATTAGCTTTGTCAGAAGGGTGGGAAGAGAAGCTCAGGTGTCCGTGACGATGAAGATGAAGATGAAGATGAAGATGAAGATGAAGAGAGTTTAAACCTCACCTGTTCCTCCTCGAGAGCGGAGCGTGCCAGACTGCGAGGATGAGTGGACTCCTCCGAACACCGTCACCCCCTGCGTGGAGCTGCTGGGGAAGTTGTTGTAGTTGGGGATGGTGGTGACGCCGAAGCCGGGGTAGTGCTGCGGCGTGGGCTCAGAGCC
The DNA here is from genome assembly GCA_903171835.1 of Mullus surmuletus. NCBI lineage: Eukaryota > Metazoa > Chordata > Actinopteri > Syngnathiformes > Mullidae > Mullus > Mullus surmuletus. Next base: position 71,461 of record CAESWR010000957.1, read on the forward strand.
ATAGCGGTAACCCGAGTTGTGTGAGAGGCTCGTCTCACGCTCATCAGTGAGTTTTGCTGCTTCTTTATCCTTACATTGGACGCAGCCCATTCTCTAGTCTCTGTGGATAGTGCGAAAGATGCAAAGAAGGAAATGAGATCGAGAGCCGTCTCCAACGGGGAAGCAATGATTCAACGTTCCATTATTACTGTCCTTCCTCTGATGACAAATGATTCCAATTATTCTGAGAGTAAACGTGATACTTTGAATTATCAACTTCTTACTGCTCCACAGATAAACACAATGTGAGCGAGTGCGAGTGTGGGGCTTGCGTGACCCCTCCTGTACGCACAGTCTGCGTACACACTGATGTTGATAACCAGAATATACAGCAACTTGCCACAAAGTAGTTTAACAGCAGTACTCAAGCATGCTTCTCTTTTCTCACGACAGTGAATAGCATGGGTGCACTCGTGAGAAGGATTTACACCCAACTGCTGCTTTTACAAGTTGGCACGTTTTCTTTATGAGCAGCCACACATTCTACAGGAATGGATGCGGCACGGAGTTGAGACGCAGAGAGTTGGAGCAGCACGCCGCTGGACGGGGCTCAGGAGGGAGGCACTTCCTCCAATGGGGGCGGCCGTCTGCGCCACCATTAAAACAAAGACCCCGTTACAGTCATTCTGGCTCCCCTCACCTCCACTCTACATCCACTTTACATTCAACATGTGGAGACGGGACTGGCATCATCATCATCATCATCATCGTCATCATCATCATTGTCATCAGGCGCCGACGGCAGCTGATTGTATAAAGTCACAGGAGGTGGGACAGTCGGAAGTAGCAGGTGCCACTTTCTGGGGGTGACGTTAATCATTAGCCACGTAATGGGCTGTATCGGCGCTCGATCCAATGAAATAAAACATGAATCCTACTTTGGTAAAGATCACCAGGTCTTTAGTTGAAAGGTCATAAAAACACTACATTTTTCATCTTGAGCAATCAAGAAATCAGCTGGTGCAAAGTTTTTGGTTTGTATCAGCACCAATTTCCCTCTTGAATGAATGTTTATGAATTCTAGAAATATTATACTTGGCATATCTCAAATGGCAATTAGATATCTATATCATAGAACTCTCATAAAGCTCATGTCAAGTCAGAATTGACACGCTCGCCTAATCATCTTCCACATGAGCACAATTACGCATGTGTTGAATGACGCTTCATCGTGGTTGCAGGAAAAGCTACAAATATGGTTGGATTCCTTTCTGCGTGTTTGTTGGCCAGCATTTTACGATCCCTCAGTAGAGAAACTTGCTAAACACTACAGGGGCATCAGGCAAAACTGAAAGTACTGTGTTATGTAGAATTCAAAATTCTTGCACTTCTTGACAGAGAACAAACATTAGAACAAACTGTTACGGTAGAAGAACATCGCTAGCAGGAGATCAGTGGCACATATGGCCTCCATGCCCCAAGAACAGAGCATGCGCTTCCTGTGAGGCCGCCCTGCTGCCACCAGTCCTTCGTGGTATCAAACTGTCCTCTAAGGCCAGAGGTCCCTGTGATACCGCCGGAGCCTCGGGCTAAACTATAGAAATCCAAGATCAATGTCTGTCAAGTGCAGGCGTCACCACCTGTGCACGCTGTTTTCACTTGATCCAGTTCTTTCCATCACTATCGGAGAGTGGAGTCACTGCAGGAAGAGGGAGATCACTGTGATTCTCAACAGCCCATCAAAGTCTGTACAGACTCCAGAGGAAGAAACCAGCCGAAGGTACCGGTCCAGGTTTCAGAACTGGACCAGACGCCACATCTCTGCTCAGCCCTCCTTCACTTTTATACCGACATCTCTCCTGGTTCCATGAGGCCGGCTATCAGCTCTCTAACTCCATACAGGGTGAGGCCTCAATCTGTGCGCGCACACATCAAAGGGGCGGGTTTGCTGCTTTTGGCCACCGGCAGGGACGGAGACAATTCAGAGCTGCTGACGTCACCGTTGCAGAACACACAATATATATCGAATAGCAGTTCAATATTAAGTTCAGAACAAAAGCAACACTGTCACAGTTGCCAAAAGCAAGGAATGCTGGCAACCCCCCCCCCCCACACACACACACATTAAAAATAAGCTATTGGCTGGTCGTGTCGATGTGTATGTTAGGGGGATTCCAATATTACAAGATTGAAAAGTAAAACTTCAAAGAGATCAGAAGACACTTTTTTAATATTATGTCGGACATCTGTACATTTGACAGAGGATTTATTGGGCAGAATCAAAGTGGCTATTGTGATATTTTAACACTCTCTAGCCTAAATGTGTCTCTCATCATCCATCAAGGTGATTCCGTAGATCCACTGGATCCTAAAGAAGTTTTCCAAGAGAACTGATTGGTCATGATGCAGTTTTTCATACATGACGACCCCCGACTACGACTGCCTCCCAGTCCAGCAATGGACGACCTCAACAACTGTTCTTTGCACTCATTTTAATATAGACTATTTATCTATGACATTTCTGACTGCACTTTTGCATTTATTACTTATACTAGCTTTTGTTTCTTCCTGTGCCTGTGACACGTAGCTGCCACAAGAGATGCTGCTTCACGCAATGTTCTCAAAATGTATTCTTGTATGATGACGATGAGGCTTCTCAACTGATCCTGAGCGTAAGCTGCTCCAGAACAGCGTTAACCTGAAGTGACCTCACTAAGGCCAAATCTTATCTCATCTCATTTTAGAAGTTGAGTGACTATCCAGTTCTGTTCAGATTTAATAATGATAATAATAATAATAATAATAATAATAATAATAATAATAATAATGGATTGGCTTCGCTTTTCAAGGCCGCCAAAGTGCTTTACAGAAGCCATCATTCACCCGCACACACAGTCCCAGTGGTGGAGCTGCGCGTCACAGCCACCGATGCCCTCCAGCAGACGGACGGACGGACGGACGCACGGACGGACGCGTGGCTGCCGATGCGACGCAGACATTCAGACGCGTTCACACGGGGCCGGGTGGGTACGCTACCACAGCGACCGAGACAGAGCGGGATTCAAACCGCCAACCCTCTGATCATTTGTATAGTGTTCTGATTGGTACACAATCACGTGATAAAGTGAGACTTTAAAAGAAGAAGCCATTCGGACGACGTGAATGAATGGCTGAGTTTGTGTGTGTGTGTGTGTGTGTGTGTGTGTGTGTGTGTGTGTGTGCTGACAATTGGCCGTGTGGCCTGAATGATGTCTGCTGATTGGATGGTGTAGACATTTAAACCGACGGGTGCTGGCAGTCCTCCTCTCCTCTCCTCTCCTCTCCTCTCCTCTCCTCTCCTCTCCTCTCCTCTCCTCTCCTCTCCTCTCCTTCGGCTCCAACGATGACAAAGAGCAGGAAGGAGGATCAGCCATTTTTCATCTGGTGTTACTTACTTACTCACTCACAGGTAAAACCTTGCTTTTCATTTGTTTTGTTTGGTGGGATTAGGGTGGGATTAAGGTGGGATTAGGGTGGGTCACCTTTGTTTGTTCTTTTAGGATGATGCATTTTCTTGAGTAAAAAAATTCAAGAAAAAAAATTCCTGCACACATGGCCAACTCACAGAATGATTTTGGTACTAGACCTGCTTGAAAAAGGTCTATCACCAAAATGTCGCAATAAATTATTCTGCAACTTGGCCATGTGTGCGGAAATGTTTTTCTTGGATTGATTGTCACCCTCCGACACACCTGCCTAATTAATAGATGTGCAAAGATGTTTTTGCTGTTCTTGAGTAAAAAAAAAAAAAAGACAGAATGAAATAAAAATGACATCTTTTGTTCAGTTTAAACCTTAGCTCAGCTGACATTCTTGGGGAAGAGGAACGGAGGCTCTAACTCAGGTCTGCCTCGAGCAGAGACATCCCAACACGTCTTCCCTTTGCTGTGTCGTCGTCCGGCTGAGACGGTTTTCCCTCAGTGATGACAGAATCCCGATGCCAAACGCAGTCCTCGCAGCTGCACAGCTTTCAGATGGGAAACCTCTGATACTGTGTGAGACGCCGGAGCCGACACTGTGGATCAGACCTGAGCCACAATATCCTTACACCCAAGTATCGCATCATTTCACAACGGTACGGCTTTGTTTGCAAACACTACCGCCAGATTCTTGCCAACACTTGATGATGTCAGAACGACGCCGTGCACCTCAGGCTCGAAGGAGGCACTTCCAGTGTTTTGCTGTGACAAAACACTTGCATGTGCAGGAGCAAAGCCCAACCCCCGCCCCCTCCCTCCGGGAGAAAGCGCTGCAGCCGCAGGGTTCGTCCTTTCCGTGGCACAGTCAGGGTATCACATGACCACCTCAGTCTGCAACAACACTCATCACGCTATTTTCAGGCCCAAACCAACAGCCTGCCTCAGAAATGTGGTCCGTTAGCCCGGATGGATGGCGAGCGCAGTGTGGCGCCGCACGCTCACAGCTCAGAGGGAGGAGCGAGGGGCTTCCACACAAACACGCACAGGAAACTCCTCATCTCCAGCAACTCAAGACGGTGTGTGAAATCCAACATCGATAACTGGCCACCTTCTCATCTCCACTGTGAGATTCCCTCACATCAGACGGCTGTCGAAGCCACCATCGTCTGAACATGAAGAGAGACTGCAGGAGCACCGACGTCACAAGCGCCTCCACTGGGGATTCTTCCTCCGCAATGACAGCCCTCGACTGGCTGCTCTACAAACACACACACACACACACACACACACACACACACACACACACACACACACACACACACACACACACACACACACACACACACACACACAATGCCATTGATCATATTGTGGACTCTGTCAGGGTGTAACTGGTGATGAGGGACGACAGCAGACCGTGGGCCGAGCCGGACAAACACAGAGTGCTCGTATGCGTCTCATTTGGTTCCACATAAAGAGCTGAGCTGCTTCAAACACTATCTGCATGATGCACAAATGGCTACTTTGATGTTCTGGAATTATTATTAGGTCTCTTCATGAACTGCTCCACAATGTTACTTTGTCTAATTGGTGATTACTGATCGATAACTCTGTATTGCTCATGTGGAACCTTTCTGAAAGTTTACGATAACCTTTGTAGGAACACATTGTGAATCATTCGTAATTGATATTCGATGGAAATTAGGTAGGATTTCATAATCATCAAGATTTGCATGCGGTGTGCAAAAGTGTCACGTTTTACTGATGGAATATTTGTAAAGCATTTAAAATGTCCTCACCAAAGAAAATGCAAAAGAGGTATAACGACAGAATAAGCGCGTTAAGTAAGGAATTGAAGTGCACTTTGCGAGAAAAGAGATTTCAAAGTATCTGACAACAACATATTCTCACTCACTTCAATCTATTTCCATCCCTCATTCAGCCTAGTTTGACTGCACAGCTGTGTAACGTGCGAGTGTCATGCGTGAAGCCATGTCAGAAGCCCTGGCAAACATCTCACCAGCTAGTTTACATCAGTAGAACGCAACAGAACTGGGATGACGGATGTTTATCATCTCTAAAGTAAAATAAAAAGTTGGTAGCAAATACTTTGAGATGACGTTCGGTGTGAAGAGTGAAAATCCCGGCTGTGTTTGCCCGATGAAATGACAGTCTCTCCCTTCTGGGTGTCATTCACTGCATGCTTACAATATTTGCTTGTGTCAGACAACCGAGTTCATTCAGTGTCAACAAGCAAACAACGGCCACGTTTCACTGGTCCGCGCCACGATGATGTGTACAATGAAGCGCAGTGTTGAGCTTTGACAACATTCTTTGCATTGTGAATGAAAGGAGGCCGTTCTCAAAGCCCCAGCTGAGCTTCCTACAGTCTGCACGTGGGGCTTTGTGGGGCTTTGAGCCCCCGAGAGTGGAGTGTGTTGAGTCATGTCGTTCAGTCACTGCAGCCATTGTCAGCTCTCTGCTCTCTGCTCTGCTCTCACACCGGCAAGATTCCTCCACATGGGAAGAATGACTTTTTCCACGGAAGCCGGCAGTTACTGCAGCCTCGGCCCGTCGGCGTGGGTGACATGTTGAGGTGGGCGTCACTGCGTCTGATCGGGGCTTTAACTGCACGGAGGAGCAGAGACAAACGTCCCAGGAGGCAAATGCTGACCCTTTCACGCTCACATCAGGCTCTGCTGTTCTCAGGAGGCTCAGAGGAGCCGCACACACACACAACTAGTCCAACTACCAAACAGTGCAACACCGCACGCTTCCAAGATGGATGCCCCCCCCACACACACGCACACGCACGCACACGCACACACACACACACACGGGGGACAGTCTGACTGGATGTCTACAACTGGCCTTAAAGGCGATGATTTTGTGTTTAATCAACAGGAGGCAGCTGCGCGGCCCTCCTGTGGCGGAG
>CAESWR010000957.1:84279-101041 GCA_903171835.1 Mullus surmuletus
TCGTTGGACCGGGGACTTGTGATTGGTGCAGACGTCCTGGCTGTGACGTCACAGGCCCGGCGCCCATTCATCAGTGGACTTGGGCGTTGTACTCCGCATCTCATTTGCAGCGGAGCCAATTTGTCCGCTTCCAAACTCTGCTCGAGGAAAAAAGCGACAATCCGCGTTTCTTTTCGCATCTTCGCCGCTTTTTGCGAGTTCTCACGCGTCCTTTGTGGTCACCTCGGTTTGGCGCTCGCTGGTCTGCTGCAGCAGGAGAAGCAGCTCCGGGACTTTGACGCGGATTGTGGGAGGAAGCTTGCGGTCTTTGTTCATTCATTTGGCGGCTCGGGTTCCTTTGTTGGACCAGAAGCATGGGAGCGCAGATCTCCAAGAGCGCCGGCAAAGACGAGGCGGCGCTGGAAAAGGCGGCGGACGGCGGAGCAGCTGCAGCTGCAGCCAAGTCCAACGGACAGGTACGCGCCCCCGGCCCCGGCCCCGGCCCCGGCAACGGCCCCGGCCGCGCAGCGTGCAGCCGTGTGTCGGTGTCTGTGTGTGTGTGTGTGTGTCTGTGTGTGGCGGCGCGGCGGCGGCGCGGCGGCTCCATGTTGGACGCGGCGCGTCACGCTCACCGGCGTCCAGGGAAAGTGGACACATGGAGCCGCGGCGGGATCCGTGAGGCTGCGGAGAAACCCGGGACGCACGATTGCGGACGCGCGCGGTTCCATTTATTGGCGTTTTGTTTTTCAAATCTTCCAGCTGCGCAATAATTCCCGTCTGACGGAGATTGAGGAGCCTGAACGACGCGGCGTTGGAGCGGCGTGCGCGGGGCGGCGCCGCGTCGCCGCCCCGCGCACGCCGCTCCGCACCGGGATGTGCGCGGCTCCAAAGGCGCTCCGGCGGCCGCGGGGCGGCGGGGCGGCGGCAGGGCCATCTTAGAGGCGATACCACGCCTTTGTTGGCACATTTCAACCATTGAGCCACGTTTTGTTCACACATGGGCCACAAAATCACAGAACCGGAACAACATCAGCATTTAATGAAATAACTTAAAGATTTCCCAAGAAGTGCTCGGTGTTCGGTCATTAAAGGCAGATACTGGAGAGAAACGACATTCACATTATTTCCATCGAGCCATTGCAGACGCCACCCCCTGGATGGTGGTGGTACTACAACATAACCAACTGGCCTACTGCTGAGAGCCGAGATCTGTCGTCACTCTCCCAGTAACAGATGTTGCTGCAGTTCTCAGGCGATTTTCCTATTGGCTGCTGCAGCGGCGGAATTTGATTAAATACACACATTTGCACATGTTCACATGTAGGCCAACGCGTGTCCCTAAATGCATTCTAAATACTTGATGCTAGATTTTAGCGGCTCCAAAGTGTCCGTGCCTGAAATGAACATTTTTATTTGGCTTTTCTCCAGGAGAACGGCCATGCCAAAACCAACGGGGACGCCTCTCCAGCTGCAGAGAAGTCAGACAAAGCCGAGGTCCAGGCCAATGGCAGCACTCCCACCGAGGAGGCGCCTAAAGAGGACGCCGACAAAGTGGAGGCTGCTGAGGCCAACGGAGAGCAGGAGCCCGCTGCCACAAACGGGGAGGCCGCCGACAAACCAGAGGAGGGCGCTACCGCCGCCGCCGCCGGCGAGGAGGGCAAGCAGAAGAAGAAGCGCTTCTCTTTCAAGAAGCCCTCCTTCAAGTTGAGTGGCTTCTCTTTCAAGAAGACCAAAAAGGAGTCCGAGGAGGCGCCGGCAGAGGAGGGAGCTGCAGCAGAGGCAGCAGAAGCAGCAGAAGCAGAGCCGGCCGAGGGGGAGAAGGTCGCGTCTGAGGAAGCAACTACTGAGGAGGCCAAACCAGCCGAGGCCGCCGAGGAGGGAGCCAAGGAGGAGGCGGCCGCCGCCGCCACCGAGGAGCCCAAAGCTGAAGAGGAGGCGAAGGCCGAGGAAGCGGCAGAAGCAGGAGGTGAGGAGAAACCGGCCGAGGCTTCAGCCGCTGCCCCCGAGTCGGCAGCCGGCCCGGAGGACGCCGCCGCCGCCGAGTGATTCTGCAGGAGGAGGCGTGGAGAGGAAGGAGACGACGGAGCCGGTGTGAAGGAATGCGAAGGACTTGTCTAAAACCAGGGATTTTTGTTACTTTTATTTTAATTTTTTTGTTGGTGTTTGTTTACTATTTTGCAACCATCTCCTCCACGATGACGGCAGCGTCCCTGGCAGCGGCGGAGGGAGGAGCGCTGCCTCCTCGCTGCTCGGCGGTGCTTGCATTGGTGTCGTGGGCGAGCGTGAAGTGCGAATGTGTGCGTGGATCGACGTGAAACCACGAGTCTGTGTTGACACAATGCTGAATTTGGCATATTTGATCGAAGCATTTGGTGCTGAGCAATTGGATGTAGCAGCTAAAGCTGTGCCTGCAAGAGTCGACACATTGTGATATTTAAAGGGAAAATCAAGTCCTGCATGTCGTCTTTGCAGTGCACAGCTGTTTACAATTTGAGCTCGACACACCTGTGGAACACAAGCATTCCTCAACCAACTAGACTTAGTTACTATCAAAATAGGTGTTCATCACTTTCCATTAGATTCCACTATTTCCAAACTCTGTAGTAATGCACGTTGTATAGACTTTGATAATACTGGTTTTATGACTGAAATGTACCTAAATGACGTTTTTAACAGATGACCCATTGTAAATGAAGTTTTCTTGTTTTTCACCATTTGTAATATTGAATAAAATTGGGAGATGTTTTAAGCAAATTGTGATCAAGCTGTGATGACTACAACACTCCATATCTAGAATAGAAAGCACACAATTAGAGGGTTAGGGCATCTTTTTGTGTACATAACAAGGTTTCGCTTTATTCAATGTGGAATGTAACATTGGCTACAACATGCTACTGGGGTCTTCCCTTTATTTTCTGTGAGCACTGAAGAATAAAGGAATGTGTAAATTGGCAATCTCAGCTCATTTATTTGCAACGACCAAAGCTTTAAACTACCTCTTGACACATTAAGGTACATCCTTTTTCACACCTGCTGCCTAAAGGAGGCAATGCAAGAATCCCTTGCTTTGTAGCGCCCCCGTGTGGTACTTTACAGGACAACTGGGGAATCGCATCATGTGCGACGCAATTTAAAATATGAGCCATTTATTTATTTATCTATTTATCTCTGTCGGGAATCCAGGAGTTCCCCCTCCAACCATCAAATTAAGTCTTTTGATCCAACTGGTGCAAACTGGGCCTGTGGAAAACCACCCAGTCATGGCCTTTTGTGAACTTTTAAAAAACATTTTAGGGCGTGTGTGTGGTATTCACAAACATCAGGGAGACTTGACGGGGCGAGATCAGCCCCTGCAGGAAGGTTCAGGAATTACTGGAGCAGCAACACGCCATCACTGAGCTTCATGGCGATTGAGTCTGATTCACTGATGGGATCTGTTTTTGCAGCGTGTGTCAGACAAATATTTAGCCAATGTTTTACAGCTGTGCTTAGTGGGAGCTGCTTACCATCAGCTCGCTGGGATTCTTTCTACTAAACCCCCAGTCCTACCAAAATACCAGGATCATTTAGGGAGTCGAACACTTCTCTCAGTGGTGTTTTTATCCGCCCACAGCTGCAGCCGTTCTCATTTCTAACCCATGTATTTCCTCGTTGAAGCCGCTGCACAGCAACTCAGCCACCACAAGACGGGTGTGTTTTACACATATTTCTATTTCTGTGCGCTGGTCGCATGTCAGTCTTGGTCAGGAGTTTCTGCAAATTTGAGCCTGTGCGTTTCCCGCATGCCAACACTCCTACATCCTTCCATCAAGTCAAACAACACTGTTCTTTTCAGAGATGTCCTTTGTTTGCTTTTACTCAGAGAGCAACAGCCGGTTTCCATACAAATGGATCTAGAGGTTGTTGGACAATGACCAGAAACAGAACCTTAACGAAAAAACAATATAGACAAAAATATATCAATAGTAAATCTATTTTCATGAGCTCTTTCAGTTGTGTGCTGGTTTGGTCGTCGTTCGGGTTTTTAGTGTTAGTCATAATCATTTCCCATAATCAAACACAAATATAAACCACCGTTTACATCTAATGGCAAATGTTACACCAGCACACGGCACTGACAAGTTGTACTGTTCCGTATACACGATATGTTTAGATACAATTAGATTCATAGATAGATCACATAAAACTAATAATGATCAGCTGTCATTCCGTGAACTTTTCTCTCCTACCCAAAGTGTCCCTCAGCTGCAAACAGTACCCAGAATTTAGCAACGTTAATGGACATTAACCCCCCCCCTGCATCCAAGACCGATGATCCAAAATTCATTCAAATTACATTTTGCATTCAGATCTCGTTTAAGATATGGGTAAAGATTTCATATAAATCTATCAGAAAATCCTGGTGTGTTTGCTACCAATTCTTAGACAGGAGATCCAGACACTTTGATGGTGGATGTGAGGACAAATGAATGAGGCAGGAGTTGGCCAAAGTAAACAGGTATTTACTTATGAATAAAGCCCCCCCACAACCCAGAATTACAAGCCAGCATGAACAACCAAGCAATGTGTTTACTGAAAGAAGCCAGCACTTTTAGTGATGGAGTGTGGTTTGTGGAATGAACCAGAAGCCGTCTGTCTTCCTGTCTGTCTGTCCAGCCTCATGCTCCTGCTGGAACCACACTCGGGTCCTCTGGGAAGGCGATCCCCAGTCCTTCCCTCTGACCGCTTTCCTCCCGGGCCCCTTTTCTCGGACTCCTTACCAAACCGCTCTGCCACCCGGCGTAGATCAGAGACTTCCTGTCCTGCCAGTGGACCCTCGCTGTCCCGCAGCCCACATGCAATCTATTTTCAGCGTATTGGCACATTTCACATTGGTGCTCCGGCAGCTTGTGTAACCTTTGGCTGCTGAGCAGTAGTGCTTAGCAGCGATCTCAGCGATCAGCCATCTCTCGATCTCAGCCTCAACCGTGCTCGGTGATGGGCTGCTCTATTGTCAGAAAGTAAAGGAAACATTGTGTGATTCACGCCACCAAACGTACCTCTTAGATTTGACACAATCAGCAGAAACAATTGAAGAATATGGAAGAAGAGGAGAAGAATGAGGACATCGTCAGAGATCTGCTATCCTATGACAGCAATTTGGGGTATTTGTTTTGCCTAATAGGTGTGTCCCGATACCACTTTTTCATTTCCCATACGATACCGATATTGCTATATATGGAGTGTTGCAAAAGGCTTGAATGGTCAGGTGATGTTACTCAAACAGAGAACAATAGTCGGCAACAGCAGCTATGAGAAAAAGGGACCCATTGATTATTAACCAACGAACGGCTTACATACATTTGAACCCTAAACATCAGAAGAAGAGCTGGAGCGGAGTCTGGAATGGACTGCTTGTATCAGAGTGCTTATATCGGAGATTTTAGATGCAGATATTGGACCGCTATCAGATATCAATATCACACATGCTGGGCCTATTTGATGTGCACTGCGCGGGCATCGTTAGTGCAGCCAATGATTTGACAATGACTCGTGTGTGGCTGACAAATTGCAGCCCATCTCAAGATGAAAATGGAATGAAAAAAAAAGAAATCAGTGTTTGTGCTGTATCCTGTCTAGTAAGTAATTTGTTGGAATTCATTGAGAGCATTTAAAAAGTGAGACAAAACAAAAATTAGTTAGACATCTTTTATTTTAGTCATTATGCTTAGATGACATAATGCATTTTCAGGGATATAACAATGTTGCTGTTAAACAGTTTTTTTGTTTGTCTGACAGTATTCTGGTTATGTATTCCATTGTAATGGTCAATTTGACCATTATCATTTCACAATAGTTTCAAGTCACATATAAGGACAACAGTTACAACATGTTGCACATCAAGAATTGGTGTACTTTGAATACGATTATTGGTCACCCAAACAAAAGAACAAAACAAGGTTGTACAAAAACAAACAAAAACAGACAAACACTAAATTAAGAATCACCAGCGGAAATCTTAATGAAAGAAAAGAGTGGAAAAATCAAAGTTAGGACACAACATTAATAGAACACCTCCATGTTCCCATGCTGCTTCCACGACTAAAGCTCACTGGTCATTTGGTGAAATTGCTTCCCCTCCCTGATCACCTGTTTTCATAAATTAGTTTTCCTTCTTCTAAGCACCTGTTTCTTGGAGTTTTCAAGTTGAGATGCTTCTATTCCTCAAAGAAGAGAGTCAACCGCCTGTCTGATAGTCGAGGAAACATGAACAGGGAGTTTACTGTAGTTTGAGAAATAGATTGCAAATTTAGTTGGTTTGGCTTTTTGTAACGACTGTATCAACGTATCACGTTGAAGCAATGAGGAACCCAGAGAAGGAGCAGTGCACGTTCTCAGCGGCGAAGACGCCGTTGGCCTCATCGTCAGGGATCTGCACGTAAACCGTGTCCTGCTCATCAAGCAGGAGCACAGCGCTGCCGGACATCTGGTCCAAGAAGCCTTTGTTGTACTCATCGTACGTGAACATGACGGGCTGGCCGTTCTTGTAGAGAGCCACCAGAGCGTGAGCTCCGTTCACGTGGATGCTGTAGGAGAAGTAGTAGACTCCAGGAACCTGGCAGGTGAAGATGCCGCTCTCTGGGTCGTAGTGGTTCTCAGCATTGTAAACTATCTGGTCAAACTTGATGGGCGAGCCGGCGGCGGGGTAGGGCGTGGCCAGGGAGGCCGTGAACGCTGACATGGGACTCTTGATCATCCCCATCCCCTTCTCAAAGACCACCTCACCAGGGGGTCCTGGGGGGCCAGCTGGACCAGATGGACCTTCAGCTCCATCAGCACCAGGCTCACCAGGCATGCCAGGGGGACCCTGAGGTCCAGGGAGACCCTTGGCAGCCAGGCCAGCAGGTCCAGGAGCTCCGGGGAGACCTGGGTGTCCCTTAAGGCCAGGAGCACCAGCGGCACCTTGAGAACCGGCAGGTCCTCTGGGACCTGGAGCTCCATCAGAGCCTGAGGCTCCGGGCTCACCTGCGCGGCCGGGCAGACCTTTGGGTCCAGCTGGGCCGGGGATACCAGGGGCACCGGGGGTGCCCGGGGCACCGACATTGCCTTTGTCACCGGTAGCTCCGGTGGCTCCTCGGGATCCGGGGGGCCCGGCTGCACCGGGGTAACCCTGCTTGCCTGGGAAGCCCTGGGCTCCCTGATCTCCCTTGTGTCCCTTAGGTCCCTGAGCTCCAGTGACACCGGTGTCGCCCTTAGGGCCCACAGCACCAGACTCACCGGGGAAGCCTTGCGCTCCCTGAGGGCCAACAGGGCCCATGGGCCCAGTAGCACCAGTGGCACCAGTATACCCAGTTGGACCCTGGTCCCCCTTGGGGCCTGTGGCACCTGTACTACCTGTAGCTCCTCGCTCTCCCTTCTCACCGTTGGCACCGGGCTTCCCGTAGCCGGGCACTCCGGGGGCGCCTGGGGCTCCGGCGGGTCCCTGGTGGCCTTTGGGCCCGACTGAGCCGGGCAGACCTGGGGCGCCGTTCTCACCGGGCTTACCTGGCAGACCCACACCTGGGGCACCGGTGTGTCCCTTGGGTCCCTGGGGCCCCATGGGACCAGAAGCTCCATCCCTCCCTGGGCTGCCTGACTTGCCGGGCTCTCCAGCCGCTCCTGGTCTCCCTGGCTTGCCCACTCCTGGTGCACCAGTAGCCCCAGTTGGCCCCATGGGTCCAACAGGTCCTGTGTCACCCTGACGTCCTGGAGCTCCCACCCCGGTGTCACCCTTAGCACCGGGCAGGCCTGGCACACCTGGGTGTCCCTTCAGACCGGGCTCTCCTCTAGGTCCCATGGCTCCAGGCAGCCCAGCAGGTCCAGGTCTTCCAGTAGCAGAGAGGCCAGCAGGTCCAGGGCTTCCAGTAGCTCCAGGGGCTCCTCTTGGGCCCTGGGCGCCGGGGGCGCCGGTGTCTCCCCTTGCACCGTGCTCTCCAGCGGCACCGGGCTTGCCAGGACCACCTGGGGATCCAGGCTTTCCAGCGATGGAACGGCCGGGGGGTCCTTGGGCTCCGGGGGGTCCCTGAGGTCCAGGCAGACCCTCAGCACTCTCACCTGGGGGGCCAGGGGGTCCTGGGGGTCCCTCAGGGCCGGGCTCACCGGGGGCACCAGGCTCACCTGCCACTGACATCACTGCAAAAAACATAAAGGAACAAAGATCAGGGCAGCAGAAAACAAACAAACAAACAACACACAAACAAACAAAAATGTGAAATGGAAACCAGTCTTAATAATGGAAACCAGTGTTGATAATGGAAACCAGTGGTACAGGTCCTCCTATATTCCATTCTATGCAAAGTTGTTGTTCTATGGTTATGGGAAGTGCAGGAAGTTTTGGTTTGGATCTTCAGCAGCTTCCTGTCACGTTTCTCTCCAATCATCTGCAGCTTCTCGTCCCCTCGTTGGTTCCTCATGAATGTTGCGCTCAGTCGTTCACTGGTGTCGTTCCCAAAGTACTGAAATCTTGAAATTCTAGTCTGTCAAAACTATTGTTAATCTGTTTGAAATAAAACAGATATATTGATTGTAAATTCATTTTGATATGAATGTAGAAAAAAAGATAAAATAGATAAATAGATAAATAGATAAAATAATATATTCAACTGCTTTTTAAGATATAAAGTATTGGTGTAGGACATTGAGGTGGTATCTTGTAATTTGTTTAGTCTGAA
The DNA here is from genome assembly GCA_903171835.1 of Mullus surmuletus. Lineage (NCBI taxonomy): Eukaryota > Metazoa > Chordata > Actinopteri > Syngnathiformes > Mullidae > Mullus > Mullus surmuletus. The sequence goes on from CAESWR010000957.1 coordinate 92,949, forward strand.
TGAGAAGCCGCCTCTCTGTGATTGGCCGCCTTGATGTGGTCGTGTGTGTGTGTGTTTGAGCTGAGCGACACACTGTGTCCCCCAGCAGCTGCATAAAGCCAAACAGCTGTTTCTACTTGTGTGTGAAGCAGACACACCCAAGCCGACCGCACCGCTGGGTGACTGGGCTCTAATTGTCAGAGTCCAACTAAAAATAATTCCCCAACAGCTGCTTTCTAAATAAAAATAGCACTGCGTTTATGTGCTTTTTTTTCTCCCCGACTCACAATAGTAAATGTCAGATACAGCATGACTCTGAAACCGCTGCAGACGCCCTCGACATGGACTCTGCGAAGCTCCAACAGAGGCCCCGAGCTCGTATCAGAGGGGAGAAGGGATGCCATCGACCCACTGTCTGACAGCGTCTGACTTTAGTCTGCATTCATGAGCATTCAGACACTGAGACAATGTTTATCCCTAAGATTGGAATCAGCTAGCAGGACATTGTACCACATCTAAAAACTGAAAATCAAGATCTGATAACAAAATGTAACAAAGGAATATATTCATGTCGATCTTACAAAGAGAACAGCAAATGTTCCTGGGAAGTTTGATGGCGATGCTCCACTGCGCCGACTAGCCACCACTGTGTGACCACCGACGCAGCGTGTGATTGGAGGAGCATGTTCACTGCTGCAGCCAATGGCAGTGGACGGCGCTGCCTCCGCCAGGAGGAGCGCAGTTTGCAAAGTCAAACCCTGTTGACAGCATCTGTTTACCAGGAGATGCTGCTCCTGCTCAGGTGCTCACTCGCCTGCAGAAAACTCCCATCTAAGCCCCAATTTGCAGGAAATGTTGAGAGAAGTTCATGAAAAGGAAAATGGACTTAAGGACAAGAAATCGGAAGGCTGTGTGTCTTACCGTGGCTCTTCACAGCGTAGGGTTGGGCCTTCATCACCTTCTTCACCACATAGCCTCCATGGCCGGCCGTCAGGGCCACCATGAGGAGGAGGATGCTCGCTACTCGCAGGTCCATGTCTCTACGTCAAACCTGCAGAGGGAGAACAAGGAGGAGCGTGAGCTGCAAGTCTGAGCTTCCTCTGAATTACAGTTGAAATTTCCTCTGACCGTTTCTGCTGTTAAAACAGTGAACAAGAAGTTACAAAATGCAGATTTCTGATTCCAAGAGAATGAAAACTTATCAAGCATCTTCCAAGTTATCAGAGCGAGACAGAATCTGCATCTGTCCCACTCGGCAGCAGCCGCCGAAGGCCACAGCAAAGTGGAGATGTTGCCTCCACTCCTTCGGACAGACACAGATGTTTAGAGGAGTAAGAAAGACGTACCAGCATCCACGGGAAAACAAGCTCTTCGGCACCAGCAAGCTCCTGGTGCTGCTGTATATCCTGAGGGTGGGAGCACAACTGAGGATATGCTGCTTTCCAGTGCAGACTTGTGAGTATTTATACCATATCTACCCCTCGCATCATTAAAAAAAAAGAAAAGCCCCCACCACGCAAGTACCTCCCTCCTCAAAGCTAGGCTGTAATTAGCAGACAGATCTGCCCAAAGCAGGCATGTCCCATCAGGGTGCCTCCATGTCGTGAGTCTCCAGACAGATGATTATCACTTTTTTCAGCCCTCTTCTAAACTGGAAAATAATCATGTTCATGGAAAAAATAAATAAAAAGATGCACACATAAAGAAAGAATACAGACAAGTTGTGTGGGAGGAGCCATCGCAACCTAATGACACATTTTCAACTTGTATTTGCACTTGTCGCGCAACACTTATGCGTATATTATTTTCTGATGGAGAAATGTGCTTATTACTGAATGTTTGTGCGAAGCCCTCCATGAATAAAATAATCTATCAAACAAAAAACAGCAGCAGCTTTGTGATGACACCTGCTCTCGCTCACAAAGCCAGCATTGAGCCGACGCATCCCCAAACTTACATCCAGCGCCCCTGCGAGCCGGCCAGGATCACTCATACAACCAATGGCGCTGACAGGTTGAACAAGACTGTAAGTGTCTGACGTGGGGAAAAAAAGTCAAGTTTGACGTATTTCTGAATTGACATCATTTAAGGTATTCATATACTGTGTTTTTTCTTGAGTGCATTCGCTGGCAACGATTCTGGTGGCTTGTCATTGTGGCTCATAGAAGACAGAGTCGGTGCATCAGGGAGGCCAGGCTTGACTTTTGAAGTTGTGTGTTTTGATGTGTTTCTCCCTCACAACAGCTGTACAAGAACAAAAAACACGTTTGTGCTCGTTTCTCTGCAGTTTTAGAGAGTCCATCACTGTGCGCTTGTTCTTCTGTGCAGTAACGATATTTAGACACCAGATGGCACTTTTCTCCATAGAGAGACTTGCTTTTGGTCTCACTTGATGGAAGGTTGGGGGGGGGGGGCGTGACCCCTGTGGTCACTTGCCATTTTTGGTCCGTCGGTGCACACACATCATCGGAGGTTTGAGTACTATTCCTACAATTATCACTGGTTGATGATGCTTTAGTTCCTCCAGTATTATCCCCCTCATCCTCCACCTTGCCTTGCTGACTTTGAGATTCTCCAACTATAATTTCTCAATTTCAGCTCGGCCACATAGGAAATGCATACACCCAAATAATCACATGTTCTAAAGCACACAAGGAGCCATAAAGGATGTGTAGGGTACTCTGCATCCCACCCTGACTCCCCTTGAGCATGGGAGCAGTTATGGTACATGTGCTGCCTGAGTTCCCATCGTGTAACCGTATATACGTCCTGCTGACAACATGTGCACATTCTGCAGAAATGCTGAGGGCGTGTTGTTGAACATGTGACCGAGACAGCCATCTTTCACAGGGATATAATTAAAGACTCTACTACGTGCCGCTCGTTTGAAACCTTTTTTGTAAATTAGACCAAATTATCTTCAATTATCCAAAGTGCTACCTTTCCAGTTTATCGCACTTAATCATGTTTGGCAAGCATTGTTTAAGTATGTTCTTCCTGTCAAATAAAACATACAAAATTGTGATCTTCATTTGGAAATGTTTGAAATTCTTTATTGCAGCTGCGACAGGAATGGGGGTTTTACACAGAGACGCAGACTGAAAACCTGAGGCTGCAATCATTGAAATGTCACATTCACGTTCACGTGCATGCGCGAGTCATCCCAGCGCAGGCTGATAACTGTCAATCATACCTTCACTGTGATCCCACGTTTGGGGGCGTCACAGGTGGGCAGCCGGCACGGCAGCCTCCACCGGCGGGCAAACTCAGCACAAATGCTTTGAATGGAGATGGAAGAGAAAGAAAATGATGTGGCTGCAGCTGAGCCTTTTCATTTTGATCAAATAACTAGCAAAGTGTTGTGTTTGTTTGAAATCTTTCGTCTCAGTTTTTTGTTATCTTAGAATCCAGGCTGCTTCTCCTCAAGAGAAGACAGAGGCCTTCAGTCCGATTTAGCTAAATGACAGAGCATGAGAGGGTGGAGATTGGAGTTTGTATGTTTATAGGTTCAAATCATTTTAGTTTATTTATTTTTTTTCCAGCATTGCTAAACCACCGTGAAAGAGGTTCCCTGTTTTTAGTTCTGAGAACAATGATTCATCTCTCTATGCATAAAAAAGAAATGGCGAGCAGCATGGAAGCCTGCACAGACACAGAGATGTTCATGCCGAGTTTTGTAATAAGCGTGTACTTTGGCTCGAGGAAAACTTGAATTAACAGTGTAATTTGAATGTTGTTTATAACCTGCAGCTTATTTTTTATTTTCTAAACACGCCACTGCATTCATTGGAAAAAGACTTGGTGTCCTTGGGTTTATGGAGGCAGAATTGCAGGCTGTGAAGAGGCACGGCAGCGCTCGCTCTGCTCACTTCATTCCAGTCCTGCAGCAGCTTGATGTGGTCTGTGGGCTTCATTGTAATAACCATCAGGAATAAGGTTGGAGCAATGACGCTGCTTGTCTCAGATGTTCCACAGCTCCTCACTGCAACGTGCAGCTTCATGCATTAACATTAGATATGGGACACACACATTTGTAATGAGTTTAGAAGAAACAGACCGGCCCAACATCTCTATGCAGGCAAATGAAAGCTACTGATCAATTTCAAGTTTTGAGGAAGGACATCTGTCGTCGTCGTCATCATCATCATCCTCCTCCTCCTCCTCCTCCAACAGTCACACAGACTGATAAGAACAAGCCTGGGAAGCCGTGACAAAGCAAAATGTCATCATCTGACCCTCATGCCGAGGACATAACCTGAAATTGAAGGTTGTTGTCCAGGCCTTCACCCGTATCTAACGACAGCCCAGGGAGCGAAAGCCCTCGGCAGCACTTCTGGACGGTGTTACTGGCAATGCTGCGATGTTTGTGCATGTACTCGACAATGATAACAGTGTTTGAAGGAAGGTTTTTGCATTTTGTCTGTTTTTGTTCACTCCACTGCCCAGGAATTGATGTTTCTGGTTTCTCCGACTTGCCGGCTGAGGTTCAACCCACACCCAAGAGGAGAACATAATTGGCGGTTGATGTAAGGGGACCAAACCAAGCACGTGAGTTAGGCAACAGCTAAAGATACACCCTCAAGACTGGGATACAAATTTAATGTTTCAATAAACTCCACGGACCACTAAGAGCTACTTTAAGCTTTATGAATGGCAGACATGACAGGGGCCCTAGTGAGTGATTGGTGGGGAAATTACAGGGTCCTGAAAGCAAACATGGACCCAAATAGAGGCGGAAATGTAAAAGTAACTGAAAAATGGTGGTGGGAGCCGAGGTGGAGATGCTGGGCAGGTCACCAGTGTGAAGTCCCAAAATAGCAGAAAGGTGGTGGCACGGATGGCGAATGAGGAGCTGCTGGCTTTGCTCTAACAACTGTCAGGTGTGAGGAGCTCGTCAACTATTAAACATCTGTGTCCCTTCTGTGTCCCCCAGGAGACAGATTTGACTCAATGTAAGCAAACACAAATGGCACCTTCGAGTGCTTTCTGATTGATACGACCCCATCGAATCTGCTGTGTTATTCAGTTGGCATGCTGAGAAATGGCTACAAATCTGCATTCGGTCTACAGATCTGATCGCACGGCTGCCGGACGATGCTGTCACATTAAAACACATCGGCTGTCTTGATGCCAGTCAACCAAGTCAAGTGCAACTTTATCTCTGTTCTTAGATGGAGTTGTTCCTGCTTCCAGAGTTCAGTTGCTATAAGTCTATTTTGGGAAGGGTCTGACTCAGCTGCTGGTTTTTGTTCAGCCTCATTTATGTAGAAATACGCAGCCAGATGGTTTATGAGGTGCTGCAAAACAGCTCTTGTGCTGCGAAGGTAAAAAGGTCAGACAAACACACATGAGGGCGGCCAGACGAGAGCGGCCGATATCTGAGGTGCTGACGATTGCTCTGGAAATAACTGCTGTCTGGCAAAGCTTATCACTCACAATCCATTGCTTCTCTTTGATGTTCAGTCGCAACGGACATCAGTGTTGTTGCGCTGCTTTAAAATTCAGGGGACAGACCTGCGACACTGGGATTCAGAGATTTGATTTGTTTTCCTGACCGTCTAATTCAGTTGCTGTTATCAGTTTGTGGTTCTTTAAGCCCAAAAGTTTCACAAGATCAAGGAGAAAAGGTTTTGTTTGCAACTACTTCCATTTGCATTTCTCTCAAACATGAGAGCACATTTGAGCTGTTATTGGCACATCAAGCATAATTTGGCTTTGAATCCATTATATGGGCAAACCAAAGCACTTTTATGGACTTTTCCAAATCTCTTCAAAGATAGAAAACAGCCAGTCAAATAACAGACAGACCTCTCTGGGAAGCTCCTCATTGTGGAATCATTTGAAGATATCAAAGTCAAATAACAGCACCTTAATGGGATCTAAAGCTCCTAAGTGTGGCTGCTTGAGTCCTGGATTTAAGGATAATGACTAATCCTCGACGTCACGACTGTGGGAACTTCAGGTTTCAGTGTTGGGCAGCGTCAGCCGTCCAACAAACCCCTGAACAACTGTGTGTGGCAACGTCTCGGCCAAGACCAGCGACTGAAAACGCCCGGCTCCTTTAACGCAGAGCAGAGGTGGCTTCAGCTTTGACACGCCGCTTCACACTGCAATTGTAACGTCTGTGTGTCTGTGGGCTAAAGAGCACTTTTGTCTTTCAAAGTGACAACGGAGAGACAATGTTTACAGAGGACAATGTCCCCTCACTTGCTGGAGTAGATGGCAGCTCCACCATAACGACTTGTGGAGAGACAAAACAAATGTTGTCTCTGCTCTCTATATTTGGGTGCAGCCATGTCTGTCTCAAAATAAATGCGAGAGCCAAACTGTTAGTTAGCGCTGCAGAATTCACACATTTCTAATCCTGCTGCCTCCGACGGAGACGCGGCCACAGAAAGTCAGACAGAGACGAGACGAGTCAAGCGGAGTCGAGTGGAGTCAAGTGTGTTCATGACACGGCTGAGATCCAGGCTCAGTTTGTGAAGTCCGAGAGGTTGTTGCTTGATGGAAGCTGCGTTCTTTCTTGCTTTCCCTAAAAGATGTCTGAAATGAGTCAATGCTATTGAAATAATGTCACTGAAATAATTATTGTTGTTATTGTTATATCTGACATGGACGATGGTGGAGGTGGGGAGGCGCCGTCCCCCGCTGGGACATGTGTGCGCCGGCTTGTTACAGAAGCAGATGATTTGCCAGAGGCCGCATTTGATCAGAGTCTGTCATGACAAACTTGCATGAGTACGAAAAAAATGGCCACCAACATATGAAGCATTTTTATTATTTTTATTTCATAGATTTCAATGGCAGGGGCCGGTTTCTAAACTCTGAGGTGGTTTAACATTTCTGAATGAATTTGTCTAAAGCAGAGGTGTGTGTGTGTGTGTGTGTGTGCTTCTTTAAGCTGAAACTAGCACATTCACCTGCCTCTATGCAGAAAAATTGGTCTGACCGTAAATGTAAACCGAGGTTTGCAGCAGCCAGACGAAAGGACCAAAGTCTTCAGCTCTTAATTTGCAGATCTTCAGAACAAACATCTGGACAGTCAGACTGGTACGGTGAGCATGGTTTGCAGGTTGTGACTGGTAATCCACAGACACAACAACATCCCAGAATTCTTTGCACTGAGAGCACAAAAAGCGGTTTGGAGAAGCAGACTTTGAACTTCCAGGATGTACTCAAGGTGGCCCTTGAGAATAAACAGTGGGACGGTTGGTTGGTTGGTTGGGGGCCTCCTGACTGATGCTCAGCGACAGTGGACTCGGAGGACTCTCGGACACAGCGGGGCTCCGGGATATTTCTTGCCGTGAGGAAAACCATCGGAATATGGAACGAGTCTCACCACAGATCCTTTCAGACTGGTCCTGACATTCAGACCAAACAAATCTGAAGTCAAAGTGTGAAAACCTCACAGACTAAATTCAGCCTCCCTTCCGTTTGGGGCAGAGTTTCACTGAGGTGTGACGGGAACACTGAGGGTGGAATCACCACTCAGCTCAACCTTCTTCCACAGAGGAGCTTCTGGTTGAGCAGGTCTTGAAAGGAGCTGAGCATCAGTGTGAAATGAGCTGTTGGAAGCCATTTGAGAAGTCGGCTCCGGCTTCAGGGCAGCAGAAATACGCAAGTTTGTGATCCTGCTGCTCGTCACACCGACGTGCAGCCGTGAAGATAAGATACGACTCAGTGGAGGAAACATCTGAGGCATCCAGAGGGGCGACCCCTGTCTGGGGCCGTCCGTCCATCCGTCCGTCCGTCCATCTAAAGCAGGGGTCAGGAACCTATGGCTCGCGAGCCAGATGTGGCTCTTTTGGTGGCTTAGCTGACATTTCTTAACATGAGAAGTAATGAATAATTAAGCTGAAATTTAAAGTCAAACATTACAGAAATCACAGTGTTAAAAATAACGTTCAAAATATAAATTATTGTCACGCATTTGAATCCATCCATCCATTTTCTCCCGCTGCTGTTCAAGGTTGCAGGTTCTGGAGCCAATCCCAGTTGACCTTTGGGGTCCAGGAGGGTCCGACACCAACACTCTTTTACTGGATGATGCAGGAGTCGTGAGGTCCAGAACTAAACTTCCCTCCATTTCATCACAACAGTCAGCTGCTGTTTGA